>JAXCHO010000028.1:785000-1350000 GCA_036630365.1 Acanthiza pusilla
AGTTTTTATAATGCACTTGTTAATCTTTTGGCTGAATCATATTGCGTTTTATTCTATCTAATTGATTTTTAGCAATTTAGTACTGTCATTATCTTTCCCTTAATTACAGATCAAATCAAATAAAAAACGTATTCACAAGTTGAGGTTCTTAACAGCCAAAGAAATATGGAAATGTTTTATTAGCAAATGTTTCTAATGTCTGCTGTTTGCAGGAGAGTTGGATATGTCCATTTAACAGATGTGCTTGTTGGGGCAAACATTCCTGAGGGAGAAAAAGTTGGGTTCTTTAATTTCTCATAGTATGGTGTTTTACACTATGCCTTTACTTTGACCCTAGTACTAGAAAAATAATTTTAAAGCATTGATAGTAATTACAGAGAAGGGCTCACTTACAGGTCTGTTTAAGCACCATGATATCACTGATCAAAGAGCTCTTGTTTTGTAGTTAAAACATTAAATGTAAATGAAGTGGTAATTGGTTTATTCTTGATTCCACTATAAATTTATATTTAATTAATTTTTAAAAATTTATTTAAGATTTTATTTAGTATTTCTCACTCAGAATTTCTAGAGACAGTGTAGTGGCCAGGTTTTTACATGTAAATTCTTTTGTTTTCCTATCTGAAGCAAAGAGGGAAAAAATTCCCACTATCTTCTTAATACCAGTAGAGCTTGCTTGATTTACTAACAATAACAATTTCTCAGGTCTTTATGGAGATCAAATTTATGAATTTATCATACCTCAGGCTGCCGTGGACCTAAATCCTGGGGGAAAAAAATGTTGAAATCACTTATGTCAGAAAGTGTCCTGCATCAAAGTTGCTTGAGCAGCCCATCAGGGCATTTTCACATATTTTGAGGGCAAAAGCTTGCCAAGGGTAAAGTCTTTAATAGTCCCTTTAGAGGTGCCCCCGAGTGCCACGGGGCTGTGGAGGCTGTGGAGGGGACATCCCTCCTCACCCTGGCTCTTCGGGAGGGATGCTGAGGTGCCTGCCCTGGGGGGCTGCCCTGAGGGAGCTGTGGTGTCACCTGAAAGCAGTGCCACCCGAAAGCAGTGCCACCCTGAAGCAGTGCCACCCTAAAGCAGTGCCACCCTGAAGCAGTGCCACCCTGAAGCAGTGCCACCCTGAAGCAGTGCCACCCAAAAGCAGTGCCACCCTATAGCAGTGCCACCCTGAAGCAGTGCCACCCTATAGCAGTGCCACCCTAAAGCAGTGCCACCCTATAGCAGTGCCACCCTGAAGCAGTGCCACCCTGAAGCAGTGCCACTGTCTCTGCTCCTGGGCTGCTCCCCAGCACTGTGGGACGTGTTCTTGGCCTCACAATGCGAATTTCTGCCGAGTGCAAGGAACCCTGGGCTTGAGGGGTGTTTGGGGACCGATGCTGAGAAAGAAATCTCCTGGTGGCAGAAATCCAATCCCATCCCAAGAGCTGCCTGACTGCAGCACATTCTGTCTCTCTGATGGTTTTTAAATTGAGGGGCAAAAAGCTGTTGTGATAGTGTCACTAAACACTGCGGAGCAAATTTCCATGCAGAACCTTTCCTACATAGGAAATTCCAGTTAATAATAATTTGGAGAATATAGTAAAACTTGAGCATATTAACTATTAAGAGTTTAATTTGAGCTCTGGGGGAAATGATGTATCGAGGTAGGCTCGGTAAAACTGATGAGATTGCAGGCAGGTTTTACAGATGATTTTCTTTCTTTTAAGAATAATTGAGTCATTTTAATGATAAGTCTTGCTTGGCTTCTTTGAATGGACTGCATGTAATTAGTTGTAGCTTCAACTTTGAAATGTTTTGACAGAAAACGTATCATTTAGCACGTACATTTTTTCTAGCATCTGCCTTTAATATTTGTTCATTTTCTGCAACACACAACTTTGCTACTCCAGGTCAAACCCCAGCCGCAGCTCTGCTCCCTTTGTTATCTTGATTGTTTCCTTCAGGATGAGGGAGAATAATTGCACGGAACATGTTTTGCAAGCAGCTGGAGCTCGTTGCAGCTGACGGCAGCACCTGCGTGGCGGTGACAGTGCCGGTGGCAGTGCCGGTGACATTGGCAGTGGCTGTGGTGGTGCCGTGCCAGCCCGCAGTGGCAGTGCCGGTGGCGGTGACAGTGGCAGTGGCGGTGGTGGTGGCAGTGGCAGTGCCAGCCCGTGCTGGCGGTGACAGTGGCAGTGGCGGTGACAGTGGCGGTGGCAGTGCCGGTGACATTGGCAGTGGCTGTGGCGGTGGCAGTGCTGTGCCAGCCCATGCTGGCGGTGACAGTGGCAGTGGCGGTGACAGTGGCGGTGGCGGTGGCAGTGCTGTGCCAGCCTGTGCTGGCGGTGACAGTGGCAGTGGCGGTGCCGTGCCAGCCCGTGCTGGCAGTGATGGTGGCAGTGGCGGTGACAGTGGCAGTGGCGGTGGCGGTGGCAGTGCCGTGCCAGCCCGTGCTGGCAGTGATGGTCGCAGTGGCGGTGACAGTAGCAGTGCCGGTGGCCGTGACAGTGGCGGTGGCGGTGGTGGTGGCAGTGGCAGTGCCAGCCCGTGCTGGCGGTGACAGTGGCAGTGGCGGTGACAGTGGCAGTGGCGGTGGCAGTGGCAGTGGCAGTGCCAGCCCGTGCTGGTGGTGACAGTGGTGGTGCCGTGCCAGCCCGTGCTGGCAGTGATGGTGGCAGTGGCGGTGACAGTAGCAGTGGCGGTGGCGGTGGCAGTGGCGGTGCCGTGCCTGCCTGCGCTGCCGCTGCCCTTCTGTGAGCTTCAGCTGGCAGCGGTGCCAGGGAATGCACAGTGCCTGGGTTAGACTAATTAGGGGGATGATTTGTGAAACGCTGGCTATTTATTTAATTAATCACCGGCACAAAGCTATAAAACCCATATTTTAAAAATCCCTGTTAGTTTGCCATGTGGTTAATAGATTGTGGCACATTAAAAAGTGACACGGTGATGTATTAAAAATGTTCCACCTAAGGTTGGCTGATGTCCTCGAGGAACTTGAGCAGTCTGCTTTGTGCAGCAGAAGCAGAGGATTAGAGGCTGATCTGTTCAAGGATTGAATATTTCTGAAAACATTTATCTTTTTTAGAGCATCTGTTCGTTAAAATAGATCGTGGCGTGTTCCTTAACGCACAAATAATGTTTATGGTGTAGTTTTAATTATAAGTTTTTGTTGCATTTTGTTATTACAAAGAATAACTCTATTCCTCAGTATTAAATTGTAATGTTTATTAGTAAGTAAAATATAAATAATTCTTCTAAAGTGGCTGTTCCTTCACCTCACTAGAAGGAATTTGAGGATGGTTTGGGGTAATGAATGCGTTTCTGCTGCAGCTGGAGCAATTGCAGTCGGATCAATGTAACGTGTGTTTCATCCTTCCCTAGAGCTGTGGGAGCAGAGCAGACCAGGGCTGCACGGGCAGGGTGAGCTGGTGCCACACAGCTGGGGGGACATGCCACCCTCCGTGCTTGCCTGGGGCACGCGGGGAGGGAGCGTGTGGGGCAAAGTGCCACGGGAGTGTGACAGGGAGAGATGGACGGGGCCATTTGCCCTAAATGTGACACCTCTGGACACAAACACAGCCTGGGCTGTAGCAGGGCTGGACCTGGGGCTTCCCCTCCATCCATATAACAGTTGTCAGAAAAAAAGCAGTGTTAAGAATTCGTATTAATAGCACTCCAAGTAAACCGGATTTTAATTCACAGAGAGCTGTATAAATGAATGTGTTACTATAATTGAAACGTGCGGGTAGCAGCATTATGTGTCTTATTCTTTGCTCAGGACTTACATAATTTCATTAATTGTGGGAGTGAACGCCAAGCAAGAGCAGGCAGCGATTTGGGTGCTCGATTATGTGGTTATTTATGTAAATCCTGGTTTTGAGGTGCATGTGAAGGCGTGTTCAGGTGGAAGCGTGGAAGGAAACTGTCCAGCTCGGAGGTGATGTTTCTCAGCTGTGTGTTGTATAATTAACTGGTACATTAGGAGGGGGCTGGAATAAAACATGAGCATGTTAATGCAGCCTGGAGCTGGGGTTGTAGTGATCATTGCGATGCAGAGGACACATTGCTCAGAGCTGCTGCTGCCTCTGCAGCCTGCGAAACATCTGGACCTTTAATTGACAAATCGCGTGGTGCTGTACAGAGCAGGCATGCTAAGTGAAGTCAACAATTTAGAATAAAAAATAATAGTGTGTTATTTACCTTGGAGTTAAATATTCATACTTTGTTATGCTTTGGATAACAGGAAATTACTGGGTTAAATTTTTATGAATAGTGACAGTGTGAATAAGATAAATTAAGTATTTAATGATGTTAATGGAATTTTACATCGTGATCTGCTAACTCTGCAGCATAAGCTGGGGTGATGCAGAGGAGAATCCTCTCCTCAGAAGGGAAAAATTTCAAGGCTTCATTGAGAAGCTGCAGGGCTGGCAGAGATGCCCCACAGGGTGTCCTCCAGACATGGCTTAAGAATAACAAAAGGAGTCGTGCCCAAAGCAGTGAAAAACCCCAGTGCTGCTGTAACCACCTGATGGAATAAACCCCATTTCTATTTGGCCATGGTAGGGAATAGTGTGCTGGGTCAGAGGAGAAAAGAAAACAAAAAATACAGTGCCTTGTATTGCTATAAACATCTGTGCGCTGATCTGTTAGAACTTTTGTGTGTGTTGTGAAGGCTGGGTTGTTATATTTCCGTTTTTCCCCTCCAAGTATTTTCTGTGGGTCGATTAAATACATAAGCGAGGAAGTTATGTTCTGGAGGTGATTGCTGGATCACAGAGTGTATTAAACACCCTGTCACCTAAACCAAAAAAACATTTAACTGAGTTTAAAAGTGAGAAGACATTTTGCATTTGGGAAGGGAAAAGCATTTGTTTCCATTTTGTGCAGTGTTTAGCGTTGTTTGCTGGGAGGTGAGTCAATGACTTGAATTAATTATAATTACTGAAGAGACGTATACTGATTGAGCAAATAAAGTAGTAAGCTCATTCGTGCCAAGGCCATCTAATTAAATGCTAACTTTGGATAAGCTAGATGTGCATGAAAGATTAATTTTAAGAGGTTTTTATGACTCCCACTAAATAATGTTTCAGTAAAATCTTTGCATTATATCATTAGAACATCTAATCTTAAAGTGATATAGCATTTAGTCACAGAACTCCATTGTGCAGGAAGAGGCAGTAAATTGTCAGTGTTGAAAATCAATCACTTTTCTCTTGGAGATGTTTATGGACTTTGTTTTAATTTTGTTCTGTGGTGTGGTGTGCTGTGAAGCAAAGCAGGAGTGAGAAGGACACAGTGTACATGACTCTCCCCGTTTTGCAGATATTTCAGCACATTTGGGGTGAGCTGTCCCAGGATGGACAAGCTCTCCCAAATGTCCTGTGTCAGGTGAATTATCAATGGCCACAAAATGTTCTATTGCGATACACATCGTCTGGTACTGGAGGGAGGGATGCATTCCCTCATGGACTTTGATTAAAATTTGATTTTAAAAGCTAAAAAGACATCTTGTGTTGAAAGAACTGATAGAGTTTAATTTTTTTTTTTTAATTTGACGTACTGTAGGAGAGCACCAGGGAGCCTTAAAAGAATCCATCAATAAAAATACCAGGAAAATTTTCTATGATTTATTGTACATTTTCAGTGTATCCAGTTACTCCTCACTTTCTTAAAGGATTGGTGGGATATAACATTTCTAACAATAAAAGCTTAATGGAATCAGATTTGTGATTTCCTAGAAAATTAACGAGATATTTTGTCAATTTTATTCCAGACTTCATTTGTCAGGATATACAGTGTCCAGTGACAAGCTAAAAGAATTTTTTGACAAATTAACTGTGCCACAGGTGACAGATCAGGAAAATGTTAATTTAACAGCCCCTTTATGCTTCCCAGATTTATTGGAGGCTATTAAGGAAACTCCAAATGGTAAGGCCCCTGGCCCTGAATAGATTTTCCATTGAATTTTATACAGGATCTATTAATAAAGTTTGATGCTGCCTCTTTGAATATCGGTAATTGTCCTTTATCTTCTGGGTTTCCTCAGCATTTCCACTTGGAATACAGTTTTCAGTTGGGAGCAAAAAGTAATTATGGTTCCAGTGATGCCTGTGGTGTGGTTCTGAGTGATTCCTCCTGGAGAGGAGGCTCCAGCACGTGCAGAACCAGGATTTCACTGGTGACATCCAGCGTGGCTGCCTCTGACTCCTGGCCACTGAGACTAATCACTGTGTCCCTGTGTCCCACCTCATCCCAGCCCTCACCTCCTGGGCTCTGAGCACATCAGTAATTGAGCTCTGAGGGACTTCCTGCACAATTAATATTCTGCAGGATGGACTGAGGGTATGGATTCTCTCTACCCACGGACAGGGACCTGATGGGTTGGATTTATAATGTGGTTCTGAGCAAATACCACCAATTTGCAATAGACCAGTGGAGGTTTCCTGCAGACCCCCTTGCCGTGGGACTGATCAGTCTCAGCCCTGACCCACAGGTTTATATAAATGCAAACCTTTTACAAACCTTTCCCACCCCACATGACAATAGATATTCTCATTACTGCTAGAAAATCAAATTGGCTCCAGGTTCAGCCTCTCTAATGCCTCATGGCAATCAGCTTTACAGACCTTTAATTAATAAAACTATTTCTCTGACTTTTTTAAAGATCTTAAGTCCAACAGCAGTGCTTTGAGCTGTTTCCCGGTGCTGCTGGTGCTGGGATTGCTCCCCTTGCTCAGAGTGCAGTTGGAATCCTTGTAGGTGTGTGAGTTACACCTGGCTAAAGTCACCTGTCATTCCAGTGTCCACACTGAGTGTTTGTGAGTGAGAGAGCAGCATGGCTCAAATGGAGCCATGGACAAGAAAGATAGTAAAATAGGCTGGAGGAGGTAGAGGGTGGGGAAGAACAAAAAGAGTTTAGTTAAAAACCAGCAAACACCAAGAAACTCGTGGTGCAGGGCAAGGCAGAGCCATGCTGCGAGAGGAGTGTCAGGGTCAGGTTTGTGGCAGCTGGAGCCCAGGGTCCCTGAACGGGGTGACTTTACACATCCATGGCTTTGGTGATGGTACATTCCCAGGGTACACTCGTGGCTGATGGATGATCTGCTCTCTCTGGCTCTTAGTCCCAGCTCTGGCTCGTTTGTCCATTCCCTGGCTCGACGCTGGCTGTATCAATTGTAACCTTGGCATCCACTCCCACATCTGGTTGTCCATTTTTCTTGGGTTTTCCATTATCAGGATCCAGCATTACTTACAGTTCTGCCCTTCTTGGATTTATATGTGTGACTGCCTCAGCGTGCCAAGGAGTTCCATCAATTTCCTGCTGTTTACTCCTCTCACCAGAGCAGTCTCAGCTCCAGCTCGGAGGTGCCTCTGCCCAGGACCACAGCCCCACCACCCTCGCGTGCCCCTGGGTGTCTGCACCTGGGCAAAGATGGGTCATTTGTCACCTGGCACCAGTTTATTTCCCTTTGAAATAAGTCCTGGAAGTAGAAAAGCAGGAGAGATGGAGAAAAAGAAACTCACTCTTGTGTTTTTTGTGAGCTGTAGCTCTGTTGTGTTCATGATTTCGTAAGGTTTTGTGTCTCAGAGGGTCCCGGGCACACGAACTCAACCAAAGGTTGTTAAGGTTTGGCCAAATTGAAGGAATGTCCCATGTTCTGTCACAAACCTAACCCTTCCTCTTAATGAGCAAAACCAGTTCCTTCTTACCCTAAAAACACGGGAAGGGGTGGTATCTGTGCTATAAAAATGCTTTCTTAAATAACACATTTATTATGTTGGGATGGATTTTAATAATACTTTTAGCTATGCCAGCATGAATAACTTTAATCTTTAAATTCCTATTACTTCTCTAATTTATAATCACACTGAAGGATCAAATGGTTTTTAACAATATATTGAAATTAGCACATGGCATTTAACTCCCTGTTTTATGCTCTCATTATAGATTTATAGCATTGAATCCTTTTATTCTGTTACTTAAAATTCCAAGTGATTAATTCTAGAAACTCTTCTCAAGACCCTTGCTGTATGGAGAGAGATGGAGATACAGAGTTACTTTGGGTGCTTTGGAAGTGGGGATCAGGATGTGCAATCTTTTGTTTGTTTAAAAGATTTCTGGGTCAAAGCTGCAGTCCTACCTGCAGTGGATTAAACATTTTTTTTCTTGTAGTGCAAACTTCATAGATCTCTGTGTTACTGTGTGTTTTATGGTTTGTTTAAGTGTCAGTCTCCACGGCACCAAATGGATTCTTTTCATGCAGTAAGTTCTGATAAACCCCAGTATGAGCTGATTCTCCTTGGTGTGTTCAAGCAGCAGAGAGCTCTTCAAAGGCTCAGTCGTGTGTGTGATTTCGCTCTTCTCTCGGCGAGCCAAGGCCAAGCCTTGGGCAGTGGCTGTGGGGAGGGCTGGGGCTCCTGGGGCACTGGGGAGAGCTGCACAAGTGTAGAGACGAGGGCAGTGCAGTTCGGAATGTTAGGCTGCTTTGTTGGGTCCCTCTCCTCCCCATCCCACACATAATTGGGGTTTTTTTGGATTCTGCAAGAGCATAGGATCCTGCAGCAAAGTTCAGGCATTTTACAGAAATCAGTGAAATCATGTCCACGTATTTCATGTCCTTTTTACAGACAAACAGCAGGGAAATAACTGGAATTTAAATGTTGAAGCTTCTTCCAATTTTAAGCCATAGCAGCATATTTTAGTTTTCCTACTGAAGAGTATTCTATCCTCCCAGATTTTGCATTAACTCTGTCATACCTTTTTAAAACATTCTAATGAAATGTGTTTTCTCAACAGGGCCATGTTGGTACAACGGCAACCAAAAAAATCGATGTCTACCTCCCACTGCACACAAGCCAAGACAAGCTGCAGCCCATGACAGTGGTGACGATAGCCAACGCCAAGGTGCACGACCTGATCGGGCTCATCTGCTGGCAATATACAAGTGAGGGACGGGAACCCAAGCTGAAGTAATGCTCTTTCTTTACTACCTCTTCCTCTCTAAATTTCTCCTCTGCAGTCCTTTTGCATATTGAAATGGATTTCTATGTCGATGTTTGGATATGTAAATCTTAGCACCTTCACATTGATCGGTGTTTCCCTCTGGGCAGTACACATGGACCTCCAGCCATTTCTCTTTCAATTAACTGCTGCTTGCTGGAAAACGATCAACAGGGAAGCTTGGATCTGTAAATGAATCATAATTCCAAAACTATGTAAAGATTATGCAAACTTTATCTCTCTTGGTGTCACAGAGGCATTTGTTATTTCATGTCCCATCCAAGACTCCTCTAAGTCCCTTTGCTGTGCTGGAGCACTGGTGGTGTTTAGTGAGAGCTGCTCCTTTTTCCTGGCAGATGACACGAGATGCAGAAACAGGTTCTTCAGAGCAGCTCATCCGGGCATCTCTTGTTTTAAAACAATTCTGTAAAATACTTCTGATTTTGCTGGGCCATAGAACATACAGTGAGAACTTAAAGTATTATAGAGTTGTCAGTAACAGTTACTGGCATGGATGACCCTGGTGCCAAGGAAGTTTATGGTTTTGTTTGGGTTTTTTCTATGTGAGACAAATTCCACTTTTTTATTGTTCCTGGAATATTGAATGAATGAGATGGGGGTTTTTGGATCCTGAATTTTGCAGCTCACTTTTCCAGGAGCCCTGGAGGGCTCAGCAGTCTCCCCTGCTGCTGTGGCACAGTTTTGGGGGATCAGGAGAGAGGGCACCTGAGCTGCAGTGTTCAATTTGCTGATTCTGTTCAAAGGTGCAGGGCATGCAGGAAAGCAGCCCCTCTCAAAAACAGTTCCATGGATATTGTTGCTTTGGATATAGGTTTTCCCTTAGCTCTTCTCAACAGACATATGAGATGTTTTTGAGGTTAAACACTTCAGTTTGGTTCATTATGGTTTTTTGTACTGGAGAAGAAATACAAAATTATTTGCAGATGGTGCCATTTCATTTGCTGTTATTAATTTCTGTTCATTATATCACAAGTTCAGAAGAGTGTCCTTTGTGTATGATTAGGTTATTTTTTGAATGAGTAAGACGCCACTGATGTCAGCCTTTGGACACACACATATTTTTCAGGAGCACAGCATTCCTCAGACGGAGCAGCACCCGAGAGTGGAGTGTGCCATGAACGGTCACTGCCCACAGCGAAAGGCAGCAGTGGGAAGAAATGAATTTCACTGTCTGCCTTGAAGGATAAGATGTTATGATGTGTCAAAAAGTGCTCATGAGCAAGGAGGCTGTCCAATGTAATCAAATCTCAGGGCAGAAAGAATAAAATAAATAATGGAGGCGTGAGTTCCCAAGAAAATGTATTAGACACAGCAGCAATTGAGAATCTGGGGACAAATGCTCACATTAAGGGACAAAGCCTCCAAAGAGATTCCAGAAAGTTTGTTTACTTGTAGGTTTTTAATTATTTCTCATGTCTCCATCATCTTTTTTTTAGTATTGCTGACTGCCAGTCCTGAGATAAGGATTGATTTAACTGTAGACTAATTCTCATATTTCCAAGGAAGGAAGGAGCTTGTGCAGGGTACCCATTCTACAGTGGCCATTTGCTCCTGATTCAGTCAGGTGAGAGTGTGAAAAGGCAGAATGGGGATCGTGGTGACACTGCACTAAAATACAAGCAGAGAATGCCTCAGATGTGGTGTACAAAGCATGCAGAGTGACAACTATACCTACTAGTGACACTGTGAGAATAATGAGGAGGTTTTAGACTTTATAATTAGGAGAAACAACCCCTTCTGTCTTTAGGAAAAGAATACATTACTGCCTAATTCCTTTTCCTAAAAGATAGGTGTAAGAGTCTGAAGTGAGTGAGTATGAGTTGACAGCTTTGAGAACATTCTGTATTCAATTAGGCTGCCTTTTTTATTATAATTGTATTGTATTTGTCTCTATTCAGTCTCTTGGTACGAGGAACCACTGACATTGTTAGCAGCCCTGTCCCTGGCCTCTAACACATGAACTTGGGTTGTAACCCTGCAGACCATTTCCTTGCCAGCCCCGACAGATGTTCTGGAATGATTCCACCTGCAAAAATAAACAAAATCCCTTTCTAGGAAGAAATTAATAGTGAGATGCACAGTTCAAATATAGTTGCTATTTTTAGAAGTGAGGAATGCTGTTACATCTCTCAGTTGCTGCACTCAACTTTTAAGTTCCCAATTTCGATCTCAGCCTGGTGGAGGTTCAAAGTGCAGAATTGTTTTGCTCCATTCTTTTAACACATTGTGGCTAGCTCTGTGTTGGTCTTCATGGCTGAAGGCATTTGTAACCCCTTTATTCTCTGGGATTTAGCCCACGTGTACTTTCTGTGTTTGGTGGGAGATAAGCTGGTGGCACTTGGGTCACCTGGGACTGCCCTGGGTGTCTTCTGCTGCCACATCTGTGTGTTCCCCCAGCTTTAATGAGAGTTATGCAAATGCATCAGGTTCCAAAGGGAAATGCTCACTTTACCTGCCCAGGGCTGTGAGTGCACCCTGGGCTGCCAGAGGAAGAGGCTGGAGGATCAGCAGGGCAGGCAGGAGCACAGCTGTGGCCAGCTGTGCGTCGGGTGGCTGCTCAGGCTGGAGCTGTCACAGCGAGAGGGGACTGGGGGCTGTGCTGAGCAGGACAGATGAGCGTGCAGAGCTCGGTGTGTGTATTCCCCAGCACGGGGAGGACGTGCAGCTGCTGGAGCAAGTCCAGAGGAGGCCACAGAGGTGCTCTGAGGGTGGACATCTCTGCTGTGGGGACAGGCTGGCAGAGCTGGGGGGGCCAGAGCCTCTTCCAGTGCCTGAAGGGCTCCAGGAGAGCTGGAGAGGGACTGGGGACAAGGGACAGAGGGACAGGACACAGGGAATGGCTCCCCACTGCCAGAGGGCAGGGAGGGATGGGACATGGGGAAGGAATTCTTCCCTCTGAGGGTGGGCAGGCCCTGGCACAGGTGCCCAGAGAAGCTGTGGCTGTCCCATCCCTGGAAGGGTTCAAGGCCAGAAAGTTTCTTTACTAGTATTGCAGAATTCTCAAAATTCAGAGTGGTGAATGTTGCTGAATTACCTCTTTGTTAGCAAATCCGCAGCTTACATTAACAGCAATGCATCATTATTCCCTGTTTTCTATAGTGCCTTAGTCATGACAAGATGCCTATAGATCACCAGGACTAAGCACTCTCAATAAAGCACACTTGCAAACAAAGGTTTGTGAATTAATTGAGAAAATTGCAAATCAGGTAGTCAGTGAAATAATTCATTGTCACATCCAATCAATAAACTTTGTAAATCAACTCATTTAATTCAAAAAATGATCTATATAGATCAAGCGACCAATTAAACAATTAGCATACACTTTACAATTAATTAATTTAAGCATCAATCATGCAATTAAAACTCCAAATTCAAACTGCAGAGTTTAGAAACACACTGCCACGTGCACCTCCAGCTTTACTGCGTGGCTGGGGAAAGGCCTGAGTGCTGGCAGGTTTACAGTCAGAAAGAATACTTATTTTCAGATCAATAATTTAAACTGAAGTAACAGTTGAAATAGATTTCAGTGTTAGGAAATTATGATTAATATCTGTTTGGTAGCTATAAATAGTTATTTCCCTTTGGGCTTTCATCTGTAGAAAGAAAGAGGCTCAGCTCTTTATTTCTTTCACATTGCATCTGTTACAACTTTCTGTGTTAGTTCTGCTTGTTGGTATTTATTAATTTGTAACTGCTTTTAGTAACTGAACTTCTTAGATATTTAGAAAAGGTAAGTTTTCCACTAAGCATTTCTACTATCCTGGACAGATTTTTCACTTTTCCCATAGTTCATTATTGTTCTTACCTGCCTGAGAGCACTCTCTGCTTTTCCAGCCCACAGACAATAAACTTTCACAGTTGTTTGATCTGTGACAAATCACAGACACTGCTTGTTTGCCTTTAGTTCTGAAGTGTAGTCATCATATAAATAAGTAAATTTTCACAAATGGATAAATATTACTTCCAGCTTAATGAAATAATGAAACTTTTCTAGATTTTAGTGTATTCTAATCACTGTCAGGTTTTGCTTGTAGCACAGTTAAGGATGAAGACTGACTGCCTTGCTCTGAGGTTTGGGGTGTTTCTGTCACCACATGGCTGTGGCAGTGAGGTGCACTGGCACCTTTGGGGACACACTGCCCAGGTGCCGTGGGTGGCTCTCAGCGCTGTCCCCGCGCTGTGCTGACCGAAGGCGCTCTGTGTGTTGCAGTGACAACGTCAACGCCTATTGCCTGCACATAGCCGAGGACGACGGCGAGGTGGACACGGATTTTCCACCCCTGGATTCCAACGAGCCCATTCACAAGTTCGGCTTCAGCACTCTGGCACTGGTGGAAAAGTACTCGTCCCCTGGGCTGGCGGCCAAGCAGTCGCTCTTCGTGCGCATGTGAGTACAGGCTGAGCTGGGGACAGCTCTGGGGCTCTCCTGCCTTTTTCTCCTCTGCTTCCCTTAGCTGAGTTTATCAGAATTTGGGGTCACAGATATTGGTGATGCTCTGCAGTGAGGCAGGTGGTATTGTAGACAAATAGTTGCAGTGTGGCTTAATAACTGTGCAGTGGCTGAGAACAGAAATGGGCAGTAACCAACCACTGCAGGTGGAATAGGACTGGGCATTCCCCTCCAAAGTCCAGAAGGATTTTGATAAGGGAGATCCCGTTCACCCCTGAGACTTGAGCTGTCTGACGTGTAGCTCAAGAAGAATTTGATATGTCCTTATCAGTGAAGTAGGGCTATATACTGTGCTTGATCACTTTTATTTTTCTTTACTTGGGAATGAAAAATCTCTTAAACCATCAGAAGGCCTTAATTACTAGAACAAAATGCCAGGAGCATAAGCCACTTCTTACTTGGGAAAAATATTTCACATTTGGAGCTCTTGAAATGAAAATGCTAATAAGGTTTCCCTGGTTATTGGACATTACTTACATTTCTTAACACTACAGCTGCTTCCAGTTCTGAATAATCAGACATTTAAAAAAAATCTGGCTTATTTAATTAGTTTTTATATTCTTTATTGTGCACTGTGTTTCTTAGCGACGTTCCAAAGCATCCTACAGAAAGCCATTGTCGGAAATCCCACGTGTATTCCCGAAGGCCACATTCACTTTGTTCCACTGCACTAGGGCACTGGGAAATAAAATATTCTGGCCCCAGTATTCACAACTAAGTTATTCAAGGCTGAGGCAGTGGTGAGGAAGGGGACACAGGGAGGAAGCACCGCAGCCTCCCCAGGAACAGCGTTGGTATCAGGAGCTTCCTTCCAGCTTGGAAGGTGCTGCTGAGGAGAAACAGGACAACTGCATCATGAGCAGTGCTGTTCTGAAAGGGTCGGTTTGATGTTCCAGTGTCCGCATTTTAATTTTAAATGGCTTGTGATTACCATGTAAATAGTTAGGTTTAAATTAGGATTTTGATTGTGTCCCCTAGAATAAAGAATTACTTGATCATCACTTGATCAAAAGGTTGATAGCTCTGTGAGTTTAAATGTGCATGCTGTCTTGTTTTTGTAGGGATTTGTTGTAAATTCTGTCTTCTTCCTCCCCTGTCACCCTACCAGTGCATGTAACTGCGGTTTTGTATTTTGCATCTCTTCTTTTCCTCCTCGTGCTGAAGTATTTCAGCTGCTGCCATGTCAGCCTTGTGACTTGTAATGTTTATTAATATTGAGTCACTGTTGAAAAATGTTGATGCCTGTGAGGAGCTCCACGCTGGAGCCGCGTTTCATCTCCGCTCTCCCCGTCCCGCGCGTTGGATGTTCGTGCAGATGTTGTGCAGTCGCTGAGCTGACAGCGGTGGAGCCCCGCCAGGGACCCTGCTTCGGCAGGACATGTTTGAGCAGAAACAGTCTGCAGAACTTTATACACTTCAACTCCTGCCAAGGCAAACTCCGAGCCACTTGAGTTAGTTATAAATACCCAGAGGTGGCGGCTGGAAGTTGCCCACAGTGCAGTTTATATTCCGAGCTGGATGTGAATGTCTTTGTGGCTGTACAGAGTAGTAAATAATTGAGTTTGATTAGGGAGAGGGACCTCATTATCCCCCCACCTGTGCCCAGCTGGTAGGGGAGGGTCGAAATGAAGCCATTAGCTGTCGCTCTTACTGGCATCTCAAAGAGCTCAAATACATCTGTGTCTTATTTTCCTTTCTGGCACAATCAGTCGAGCAAGCTAAGCAGGCATGACCGAATTTGGCAAGTTCCAAGGACTCTGGCAAAGTTACACAAGGAGAAGACGGAGGGCAGTCATTCTGGCTTCTCGCTGCCCATTAGTCTAGCGAGTTATGTTTTTGGAAGGTGGCTGCTGTGGAAGCAGAGCTTTGTCCAATGTCAGGCGCGGCTCGCGCGCAGCTCCGCTCTCCTGTCGAGGGCGTTTGTCACGAGGAGGCAAACAAAGCACCACGGCCATGGAAATACAGACTTCTTGAAGTGCTGAGGTCAGACCTGAAGGGCTTAAGATAAATCTGTGCCATCATTAGGGCTTTTTCCCTTGGAAATTTTATTATTGGCACTTGACATACTCGGTCTAATGGTGTTTCGAGGAGCTGTAGCTCAGCTGCCAGTTGGCACGCAGAGGAAATTTGGCATCCAGTTCCTCTGCTCTGTAGCACTTTTTTCTGTTTTGATATTATGCTTAAATTGCTTTGACTATTATATACAAATTTTCAAAGCAGCACCTCTGCCATACCCAATAGTTTAAGGTTTGAAACCTTTTAAAAATACCAGACTGGCTTCATGCATTTGGAAATTCAGTTCAAAGCCCTGAAATGTGTTTTTTCTTGGACTCCAGGCGTACTCCCCAAAAGGCCTGTTCCTGGTTTGTACATGGGGGGAGACTAATCTGCAAAGTACATTTTAGAATATTCATATAAAACTTGAGACAGTAAATGTGGGTGCAAAAGTTTAAGAAGGCGGCTCCCAGGAGAGTGGAGGGGGAGGGGTGTGACCCCAAAAAGGCATCAGAACACTTGGCAGAGGTCTAAGCACAGTTCTGGTGGTGTCAAAATGCAGCCAGCTAAACTCAGTAGTGCCCAGAGCTATCCAAGGCCATCCTGTGATGCACAAAAGCAGGTCATTTAGGCTCAGAATAAAAATTGGGGCTGGCATTAGTTAGTCTGGTTCCTGTCGCTGTGCACTTTATCTTAAAAATTACCCAGCTTAGGGTAAGTCCATTGCATCAGCTGGGATTTTTAGTCTTAACTCTGACTTTGTGCTGATCAAGTGGAAATTGCTATTAGTCACACCCAGGCACTTCCAGCCATGCCAGCTGGTAATGCAGTGTGCTCTAAGTGCTATAAATTCCACCTCTGGAAAATAAATTCCACTTCTGTGTTTAAAAAAAAAAAAATTTAAAAAATTTAAAAAATTGCTCCAGGTCAGAAAGGAGCTTTTTGAAAAGTTCTCTTCATTCAGAACAGAAACCTTTGTCCTTCCAGCGTAGGTTTTTCTGTTTTGTGGTCAAAGAGGGGACCCTGCCCGTTCCCGTGGCACCTCAGACCATCCCTGGCGGAGCTCCTGCCTCTGCTGTTGTTTCCTTTTCCCTCTCCTGAACCTTGCCACCCTGGCTCCAGCGCGGAGGCTGTAAAAGAAGATGGAAAGCCAAGTTACCGCAGAATGATCACTATCATTAACATTCACGGGTGGTTCACTTATCATTCCTGACTGCACAGACATGGCAGCCGTTATGAAACGTCCACAGGTGTAGCACGATGATACATATTACATTGTGCCACAATGGATTTATGTATTCTGTAACAAAAGAAAAGTGTAATGAAAAAATACAGAAGGTAATCCTTTATTCCTCCACTGCACAATTTATCAGTAATGCCTGTGGATGATAAGTGCCAGGGATTTCCTTTGCTTGATTTAACCTTGTCACCCAGGTATGTTTTTGCAAAATGACAGAAAATACAAGCTAAGGAATTTCTTTGGCTTCCAATTTGCCAGCAGCAGTTTTAATTGATTGACCAGCATCTGCCTGTCTGTCCCATTTTCGGTGTGTTCTTAAAGTAAAGGTGTTGCACCTCAGCAGAGTGAGGTAAAACACGTCATTGGTGATCACCACTGAGGATGTGGTGGGGTTGGGCTGAGTGAGGACAGTCCATGGCATGGACAGTGCAGAGCAAGCTGGGGAGTGAGGTGGGCGCACAGCCTCCTGTGCTGGGGTCACAACGCAGGGCTGTGCTGGACTGGTGATGTTCCAGGTGATCTGAGGTGGCTCCAGGACACCTTGGCAGCGCGTCCAGTGACAGGACGAAGAGCAATGGCCTTAAACTAAACCACAACAAACACCTAAACATGAGGAAGAGCTTCTTTCCATGGAGGGGCAGAGCCCTGGAGCAGCTGCCCAGGGAGGGTGTGGAGTGTCCCTCTGGAGACATCCCAAAGCCACCTGGACACGTTCCTGTGTCCCCTGCTCCGGGTGACCCTGCCTTGGCAGTGGCAGGGTGATCTCCAGAGGTCCCTTCCAGGCACAGCTGAGGTGTGGTTCCGCAGGGTCTCTCCTGTGGCACAGGAAATGTGCCGTGCCGCTCTGGCGTGGCCCCAGCGTGACGGCAGGAGCCCTTTGGTCTGGGCTCGGGTCCACCCCGGCTCAGATGTGTGGGGCTGAGTGCTGAAATGTCATTCTGAGGTTCCGCGGCGCATTGTGAGAGGGAAGGCAGCGCCAGGGCAGGGGAGGGAGCAGCTGAAGCAGGCTGGGGTTTCGGCCCCGCTGGCCGTGCTCCAGAGCAAACAGCCAAGTGTTTCCAAAAGCGAGGCGCGCTCTGCGCTCGCTGCTCTGCCAGCGACTCGCTCTCGGTTCGCACACTAAATATAGGCAAACACAGAGGGCTTCTTATTTTGCTTTGATCAGTAAAATAAACTTTTAAAGATTGTTCTGGGATGAGATCCAGCTTCTGAGGCAAAGAATGGCCGTGGCTCAGGCAGGGGTTGGTAATGGAGTGTCAGGGAAATCGCTCTGACAGTTCTCAGGGCAGCTGCTCAATGGAGAGGGTCGGCCGAGCCGGGATGGCCCGGAACACGAGCGGGATCACGGCAGCCTGTGCTCTTCAGCGGCTGAAGTGTCAGGAACTCAGCGAGAACCTTCCATTTTTGGGGCGTTCCTGGTCCGTGGGGCTGTGAGTGGCCCTGAGCTGGGGCCATCTGCCAATGGCCACTCTGTGCCCATGGGAAGGGAACTGCAGGCTCTGCTCTGGTTGGGGTGAAAAATGTTGGAAAGCGTTTTGTACTAAGGGAAGAATTGTTTTCTGGTTGTTTTGGTCAATAGCAGGTTCTAGAAGACTTCTGCTGCCTTTGCCGTTTCTTTTTCCCTGGGTTATTTTAATTTATTTCCCTGTACTTTGGTTGGAGTTTTGTGGAACTTCCTTTAGGTATTTCAAAGCATTGTATGAATTCCCTGGAGGCAGCAGGCATTGTGGTGGCCTGGTCCAGCATTCGGGGCTTTTCAGGCAGCGCTTCAGTGACAAACCTTGTGTTATTTAAATAGAAGCACAAAGGTAGTTTCCTTTTTGTAAGTATAATTGTAGAATAGGTTTGTTAACTTTAAAGAATTAATTGAATCTTGCTCAGCAGGTCAAGGACTGAAGCTGTGAGGCTTTTGGGAAGCCAGGGGTAGGTGAGGGCACTGCTGGCGAAGGGCAGGGGTTGGTGGTGCTTGTGCAGGTCGTGGCAGCTGCAGGGGAAATTTGCTCCTCAGTGAAGTGCTCGAGAAGATCTCTGCTCACTGCAGGCATTAGCCAGAGCCTCTGAGCCCTGGGGCTGCTCCCAGGACAGCGGTGTCACCTGCACACGTGGTGGCACTCCCTCCCTCAGCTTTGCGCCTGAACCCACGACAGAAACAGAGGGAAAAGCAGATACGTGAAAAGATTGGGAGTATTTGGTTTGAAGACGAGTAAGATAGAGTTATAAATAATAAATGGTCTGGAGAACATAAATTTGGGGCTTTTAGGCAGTTTCATTTTGCCAGGAACAAAGGGAATTGGAAATGAAATTCAGATGAGAACAGTGCACAGCTGAGGAGAGGGAAACGGCATCTTACACCAAAGGGGGGACATCTCTGGAGGCCAGGCTTGC
This sequence comes from Acanthiza pusilla, assembly GCA_036630365.1. NCBI lineage: Eukaryota > Metazoa > Chordata > Aves > Passeriformes > Acanthizidae > Acanthiza > Acanthiza pusilla. The sequence goes on from JAXCHO010000028.1 coordinate 804,082, forward strand.
TGCTGGCCCCAAGGGCACGAGTGGCCTGCAGGACACAAGCTGTGCCCGGGCAGGGGTCCTGCCCCTGTGTCACACTGCAGTCAGAGCCCTGAGCCTGGCACTGAGCGGTGTGGGCTCAGAGGTGTCGTTCCTCCATCCCAGCTGTGTCACGGTGTGGGCTGGGGACGCCACATCTGAGGTGACCTGAGCTCCAACCTCTAGTCCCAGCATTTGTGTTTCACAGTGACATGTAATTCGGGCTTGTTTTTCAGGATGTACTTGTGTTGCTTGGATTGCTTTCGCCTGCCAGTTGCTTTTAAAAATATTCCAGCTGTGATGTTCGTATAGAGCTGTGCTCCCTGATTAAAATTCCTGGTTGCCAGATACAAAGCTCCTCCTCCTGCCCAAATAGCTTTGCAAACCAGTTTTTTCCATGCAGAGCAATCTCTCCGGTGGGAGCCTTCAGCTCTTGGATTTCCCTGGAACTGTCTGCAGTGACATCTACTGACACGAGCCGAGACTGACTGCGAGGGCTAAGGGGCAGAATTTACTGATGTGCTCATTCAGTGTCTCTCCTGTTGTATCCTCATCCTCTGTGCTTCCGCAGGGTGCACCTCTGGGTGCAGCAGAACCCCCCAGCTGTGCCCGTGCTTTTGCACTCCTTCCCCATGGGGTGGCCAGGACAAGGACCCACTGCTTGGATCCTTCTGGGAGCTTTTGTGCCATTGTGTTCACGAAAACGTGCCCAAAGAAACCCCGTTAGGTTGGAAGTAATGCATTGAAATAACACCTTGATCGTGCTGCAGAGCTGCTGTCACCTCGCTGAGGGTGTTCTGCCACTTGTCCCTGAGGTTTGTTACGTGTGGGACGTGGATGGAAATGCCACTGCAAAGTGCTGTGAAACACCCCCAGACACTGCTGAGGAGCCGAGAGCCCCCAGGCACCCTGGCTCCTTTTCCTTTCCTAATGCTGAACACAAAGTGATCAAAAATAACAATAAATGAGGAGAATCCGTACACCCCTTGCCTTGAATCTCCGTCCTTTTTGGCTGGTTTTGTCTCTGCCTTGCTAAGGCAGCTTGCCTGGTTTCTCCTTTAAACTTCCCTTTACAGCCCAACTTCGTTAACCGTGTGCTTAACGAGTGCTTTGCTTGAAGCTAACGAGGACTGCGGGGAGCTGCCGGTGATGATTGTTTTGTAAAACTGCATGTGCATCTGTCTTGCAGAAATGCTGCTCATGGATTCTCACTTATTCAGGTGGACAGTATGAAGGTCACCATGAAGGATATCTTACAAAAGGCCTTAAAGAGAAGGAAGGGATCACAGAGAGGCTCAGGTGGGTTATTTATCGTATTTTCTAGAGGGCAGGGTGTTTTCTCCATGAGTGTATTTTATATCTCATTTTAACTGTTACGAACGTTGCTGAGGTTTTGGGGGTTGTGTCCCAGCCCCACTCACGGCAGTTCTGTGCACAGGTCTGTGTTCTCCACTCTGGCACAAAGCTGACAGTGCAGGAGCTGCATAATGTTTGCTGCAGAGCAGTATATCCATTCCTGCAAATATTTATTTATGATAACAAAGCCATTTGCATTCAGGACCTGTTCATGGTAATTTGGGATGATGGGTAGAAGTACAGCAAGTCCAGCCCAAGATAGAGTTTGTATATGTACCTTTAATTTACGTAAAAAAATTATGCTTAGCATGATTTTAAATAATTTCAAGGATTCGTCGTTACTTGGTAGTAAAAAAGAAAAATTTACTTTCTGCAATGTTGTCAAAATAGTGCTGTTATAGTTAAGGCATATGAACACTTAGAAAATGTACAGTACTTGCATTTCTATTTTAAAGCAATGTTTTTCTGGGGGGTAGATGTGCGTTCACATATATGTTAGTGTATATATTTCAAAAGTATAAGGCTGAGAGATCTTTCCAGCAACAAGAAATAATTACTGAGAGAAATTGCACTGAGTCTTGTCACGCAACAAAGGAACTTTAATATAAACCCATCTATATAGTGGGAAAGATAAGGATCTTGTCTTTGTAAATGAATGAAACCTCCTTATACACACTCAGTTTTAACTATGGGAAAAGAAAATAAACCCTGTTCTCTTTAGAAAAAGTAGTTCAGTGCAGTTTTTAAATGCGTGTATAATCTGTCATGGATTTAATTAGCTATCTTCAGATGAGAGCTGAAGTTTTAATAAAAGTTAGAAGAGATAACACAGTGAAGGACACGGATGAGCTGTCTCAAGGCCATATTCCAAGGGAACGATAAGAGCTGTAAAAAATGGCAGAGAAGAGCAATTGAATGGAGCAATGAAAATCTGATTCTCGTAAAAAAAAAGGGGGGGGGGGGGTGGAGAGAAGCAGTGCTGGGGGGTGGAGAGGAGCCCCGCCAGTCTGCAGCAATTTGGAGGGTGGCCAGGAGCCATCGCTCACCCTCGGCTGCGGCGCCTCCGTCCAGATGTGCCAACGGCACGTCCCGGCCCTTGCCAGCTGACTGCGCCGTGTGATAACCAGCTCTCTGGATGCCCATCACTGGCCGCAGAGATAGAATTAAATGATGATGATCTTCCCACAAGTTGGGAGAGGAAACAATGCATATAAATCTTGATTTCATCTCAGCGTGAGAAGTCTTTATCCATCATCACTCATAATGAACAAGTCGTTAGCAGCGATGAATGGTGTTGGGGTTTTTTCAAACACCTCTTTTGTTCACTTTTTGGGTGACTTTTATTTATTTCCTGGGGTCAGATTTCCCTTCCCTGAAGGGAGGTTGGTAAAGGATTCACTTAGCTCAGTCTTTAAACTGCTTCCCCGCTTCGTGTAACAGATGTTTTATTCTTTGTCCATTTGAAATTTGATTCTGCTTTGACTTTGTTACTTTTGCTCAGTAGTTTAGAAAAGGCAGTTAGTTGTTCCTTCAGCTAATGCATTCACTTGTGCTGCCTTGGCCCTCGTGCTCAGAGCCCTCTGCAGGAACAGGGTATATAGGTGTGTGTGTGTCATTTGAGGTGGGGGATACCTATGTAAGAGCTAATTCAAATTTATTTTTTATTAATTATCCATGTGATATCTCACCTCTTTGAGAGATCACCAGCACCCCTGCTGTGGACGTAACCATAGTGGGAGTCACTGTGGTTCCTTACAGGCATGTTTACATGGGAACATGTAATTGGATTTCCTGGAATAGTCGGTGTTCGCAGGTTTTTGTTGTGCTTGTGTCCAGGCACGGCCAGAATTCCTGCAGCTGTCAGCTCCCTGCATTGGGGTCACTGTGAGCAGAGTTCTCACTCTGGGGAAGGTTCCTGCTAGAATTCCCAAATTACAGGGTTTCGTAAATGAAATCTTTATTTTTTAACTGCTGATAAAAACCCACAGTGCGTTCTTGGAATTGTCTTGTAATGTTGCACATGGGTGAAGTGATTTCTTGGATCAGGTATTTGTGTATTAAATTGGTAAATCAGAAATTTTTATTGACATTATCTTAGCTTATCCAAAACTTCCCTTATTCCCAATTCCATCCCTCTCCCAAATATGTGATTTATCAGGCTTTAGGGGGCTGCGAGGGCTTAGGAAGGTCTTGCTATCATCCTTAAAGCAGCAGCAGCAATTGTCCTGCCAACCCCCATCTGCCACGGGCTGGGAATGCTCCTGGGAATTCTGCTGAGGGCAGGGAGAACTCAGGATGCCACCACAGTGGGCACAGAGAGACAGGAGCAGGAGCAGGAAAAGATTTTGTTGTCATTCCTCACCAACCACCAGACCCTCTTCAGTGGGGAGGATGTGCCTCTCTGCCGCTGGGAGATGCAGATCAGACCCTGAGCACAGCACAGGCCTGGGCCAGGGTGGCTCAGGCCATTATTAACCAGAGGATTAGGATGTCAAAGCTCTGAATAAAAGATAAGGCATTATTTAGGAGAAGCATTTCTCCTCATTCAGCAATGTTTCCTTTAAAGCTGATTGGTCTGATTTTTAAAAAGTTGTTACCAAAAATAGACTGGATGTGTTTATTTAAAGTTTTTGGAAAGGTTTAATAAAGCTGAAATGTCCATGTGCTTTTTTGCCTGTCTCCAGATCAGCCTTTTCAGGACAAATTAATTTATTACATTACAGCTTATGCTGTTTTCAAGCACTGGTTGAAGCAGTTGCTTTCTGACCTGTTTTCACTCAAACTTACAGGACATTTTTCAGACTGGTCCTAAATTGGTAGGAAAATGTAAACCTGGTTTGGCTAATTTGGTTGAGGAAAATTTGGGGAATTCCTGTGGTACAGTTGGGAAAGGTTTGTTCAGCATGACCAGGGCTAAAACACTAGATTAGTTTTCTCTAAATACTTTATTCAGCCAGGAAAGATTATTTGTTGCATCAAGGCGCAGGTCAGTAGGAGACAGAAGTGAGCTACAACCTTTGCTTCATAGAAAGGGGCCTGAAAAAACAGAAGCAATATTCTGACTGTGCCTAGCTCTATTTAGATAAAATTATTGCAAACTGCTCAAACTATTTCATGTTCCTTGCAATTCTCCTTTCTTAGTGTCTCAAGGCTTTGGACCTATGAACTCTGACCATTTTTAAATAATGGTATTTGAGTCAGTCACGGGGAAATGCAGGTGGTGAAATAAGTGGATGTGTTGTAGCCTGGAGAGCCACGGCCCCGAGTCCTTTCCTGAGGACGTGGCTGTGCTGCAGCAGGGCTGGGGCACCTGGTGACCTGTGCCACCCCAGGCACCCGCAGGGGTTAATGGCAGTGTTGGATATCTCCAATAACCAACTGGGAGGAGTACCTGGGAATGGCTGCAAGTTAGCAAAATCCTGCACCAGCCAGTCAGCGCTGCATACTGGAGAAGATAAATCTGCAGAGGAAATCGTTGAGGCAGATGTTTAATTAGTTGGAGCCAGGCTGGATAAATCAGGATAGGAGCTGTCTATGCAGATATGCCGGTGTGCCTTCCCTTCCTCTGGGCTGGTGTCACTGGCTTTAAAAACAAACTGTTCTTTTTGCTGAGGAAAGAAGCAGCAGAAAGAGTCATATAACCTCTCACTTACTGTAATGGATTCCCCTGTGTACACTCATAAAATAGAAAATGTAATTGATGTTTTCTTATGGTAATGAAAACTAACGAAGTCGAATACTTTATCATCAATTTGTTTAACCTATTGCGTGCTCAGCAGCATGTATTGCACAGGCATATTTTATGGGAGGGCTGGAAATAAAACACTGCTGGTTGTGGGATGAGCTTCTAGGGGAGACTGGTCTAATCCAGGAGGGACCACCTCGAGGGGGCTCGGGGCATTGCTGGTGTGAGAGGGTTTTCTGAAAATAGCCCAAATTTCCAGCCACAGAGAGCTGGAAGCTCCATCAGTGCCACGGGGCTGGGCACGGCACAGGTAACAGCCCTTGGAGAGCCCCAATGTCCACAGGTACTTTAAGGATTTTTTGTGTAATCCTGCCATGTCTACATCTCCTTGACAGTGTTTATTTGAGCACTTCAGCAGCCAATGGTGTAAATATAAAATCTCTCTGCAGTGTGGCAGATCTGCAGAACAGAACTCACATGCTGGAGATTGGGAGCATAAGAACTTCCTGTTCTCCTGGAATTTATCAGTGAAAATGTCAGATATGGTGCTGTCTGGATTTTGAGCAGCTCTAATAACCGAGTCCTGGAAAGCTGTTTTAGAGGGTGAGATTTGGGTGTTTTAGTACTTGGTGTAATTCTGCTCCCCAGAGATCAGTAACAGCCTTAACATTAACTTCTGGAGCAGGTATCTGTTAGACCTGCTTGAAAATCTACCTGGGGCTTGGCAGAGGAGGTTTTGTAGGTGGTACAGATCATGTTGCAGAACTGTAAAACACCATTACCCCTTGCACTGGATTTGCTTTACTGGGAAATGATTTTCCAGCTCAATCAGACTGGTGTGTGTTTCTGCTGGTCTTGCTTTCACCAATGCTCATGAGTTGCCCTGTTAATGTGTAAGGAATTCGGGCTGTGGTGGCTGTGCATTTCCAATCCTGTGTTAGGAAGGCTCAGGTGGAGCAAGGCAGGCACTTTTCCGAGATGGAGCACAGCCTGTGCTCCGATCCCACGGCTCAGCCGAGGCTGGGGCTGACAGCAGCCCACAGTGTGCAGCAGGCAGGGAGATCTTATCAGGCTTTTTATATCTGCACCGAAGCCTGCGTTCAATACTCCCCATAAAATATGTTTGCATGGATTACGGTTTTAAGAACATAAGAAAGATGATGACTTCATCCTTGATACTTCATGTATCTTGATGCCATGGTGATTCTCAAATTAAATATGTGCAGGAACTATATGTACACTTGGAAGTTATCTCCCTGCCTGTGAGCTGTCTCATTCCTGCTGCTCTTCAGCAAACACATTCCCTGGGACGCCAGTTGCCTTCTCCTCCAGAGCTTGACTGAATGGACTATAAATACTAATGTAAAGTAAATAACAATGCAGAGAGAATGTGTGCAGAGGCTTTGTTTTCAAACAAATTAAGCATCGATGTCAGTATATAAAAACCGAATGTTCTTAGGAGATGAGAGACAAAACTAAACAACATAAAAAGCTGAAATGTTGGAATAATGCTGCCTGTTCCTGGTCCATGTCAGCCCCTCTTCCTCTGAAATTTCTAGTGAACAGAGAAGTCTCCTTTGATTAATCTTGTCTGATTTTAAGTAGAAATTCTTTTCAGGGTGAACATGCTACTGATTATTATTTAATAGCTGCCTGCGACTGCAAACATCCCCAGACCAGAAAGGCTCAGTCCTTTTAAGAACAAAATGCTCTACAAGTTTAATTGTTATAAACAAAACCTTCTGCCAACATTGCACAGACGTGACCTGTATTTTCCGTAGGTTAGAGGGAGAGTTATTAGCTCAGTGTTCTGTGAGTTTGGAGAAAGATTAATACTTTTTCGATAAATGAAAACAGCTGCTTTGCAATAACATTCAAGTCCCTAGCAGCTGTCAACCAGTGCTTTTTGCATTCTTTAAAATGTGTGAAGTGACCAAAAATAGTCTAAAATAATCTTCCTGGTCTGTTTAAGTGTATTATTCCACTGCCACAGGAAGCTGAATAATAAGAAAAGAGAACGATTCAAGAAACAGGGACAGGACTTAGAGATAAAAGTCTCCATATCATATTTTAGTCTCTACAGCGGAATCAGGGGAATTGCAGCCTGCCAAGGCCAGGGCAAAGAGCCTGTTCCACCCCAGGTACCTGGGAGCACAGTGGGCTACAGGCCCAGGTTTTGTGGGGGTTGATCATTCCCATGTTTTAGATTTGTTCACGCGGTTTAGGTTACCCTTCCGAACCTGGAAACTCTCAGATTGAGAGTTCTGCTTGGGGCTCATCTTTGTTGGAGGAGCAGCTGGGGAGGAGAGATCTGAGTTGTGTTTGAAAATTCAGTTTCTGATGTGTCAGTGTCAGCACCACATTTAATGTCAAATTGCATGACTTAAATGTTCCAAAACCGCTGCTGGAGGAGCTGTGGGTTTTGCTGGGGTTTTCCTTCCTCATTCTACCCTGGTGGGAGAGTAGGACAGAAAAATGTCTGTGAAGGGAGGTGTTTGACTGTATTTTGATTGCACATGTATGTATTTATTCATACATGTAGAAAAGGAGAATTAAAAGAAGCTATCTAAAGCCATGGCCCTGTGATTAAAGCACTTTTAACAGATGAACTACAATTAGAATAAACTGTCATTAAAGTTTGATACTGTCATGGAATGATGGTAACTGAGGAGTTTAAATTTAAAAGTAAATATGTTCGAGTAGGCGATGCATATGTTTGCTCTGACTCTTTCTGGGATGGAAGCCCCAGCATCTGTGACAGTGAAGAGCCAATTAATTTGTATTTCCTTGTGTTCACACTCGTGCTTTTCTGCTTAATGGTAGTTGTGAGTTTCTCTGGCTCCGAGTGCTTTGTTTTGGATCATTACAGCCTCCCTGCAGAGCCTGGTGCCCGGGTTATGAATGGCTCTACCTGGAAATACTTCAGCAATCCTGCGTCTCCTCACACTGAGCTGTTTCTATCAGCAGGGTTTGCATTGCAGAGCACCGATCTCTGCAGAGCCTGGGTCAGCTCCCTGCCGAGGCACGGGTGGGACACACAGCCCTGCTGTCCCTGCTGTCCCAGCCCTGTCCCCACTGTCCCAGTGCTGTCCCAGCCCTGTCCCCACTGTCCCAGCCCTGTCCCCACTGTCCCCATGCTGTCCCCGTGCTGTCCCCACTGCCCCAGCCCTGTCCCCACTGTCCCAGTACTGTCGCAGCATTGTCCCAACCCTGTCCCCACTGTCCCAGCCGTCTCCCCACTGCCCCAGCCCTGTCCCCACTGTCCCAGCCTGTCCCAGCCCTGTCCCCACTGTCCCAGTACTGTCCCAGCATTGTCCCAACCCTGTCCCCACTGTCCCAGCCTGCCCCAGCCCTGTCCCCCCTGTCCCAGTACTGTCGCAGCATTGTCCCAGCCCTGTCCCCACTGTCCCAACCCTGTCCCCACTGTCCCTGCCCTGTCCCCACTGTCCCAGCACTGTCCCAGCCCTGTCCCCGCGCTGTCCCCGCTGCGCTGGTGCCGTGCTGGCTCAGGAGCTGCCTGGCTCCTGCGGGCTCAGCACCCTGTGCCAGCGTTCCCCGAGCTGGCCTTGGCTCCGCTGCTCGCCGCTGCCAGCCAGGAGCTGATCAGGAAGGGAAGTTCTGCCCGTGGCTTGTTTTTTGGGGTGTTCCCCGCAGCAGGAGGGGTGAGCAGGGTGAGCCCCTCGGTGTGGAGAGGGGTGGTGGAGCTGCTGGGAATGATTTCCTTCTGCCTCCAAAGCGCAGCTCTGCTCTGCACTGAGGATGATTTATTCCACACGCCCTTTCTCCCCAGCTGTTGATGCTGAGCAGACCCCGGCTCAGGGACAGGGATGTTGGAGTACATGGAGCAGCTCGTCAGGAATAGTTTGGGAATAGCTGGTCAGAGCAGCAATGGCTGCTTAGCCCTGTCCTACTTAGCCTCAGCCAGGCTGAGTATCAGCCTGGGTGCATAAGAAGGATTTTTCATGCCCAGCCTCTGAAATGAAAGTGAAATATTGAACAGAGTCTAGTTTGGAGCTGTTGGTATCGAATTCATGTGGTTACGGATTCTTCTGGATTGGTAATAGTGCTGTAATTTGTATGACATTTTAAACTGTGCAGCTCAGTGTTTGGGTGGGTGAGATTTTTGTGTTTGTTTCACCCTCTCTGGTGAGCAGAGGCTGTGCTGGTCCCTGGTACCTTCACGGGACCAGCTCCTCCCTGCTCTGTTTCCCTGAGCCCTCGAGTGTGCTGTGCTTGTGCTGCCCAAAGCTGCAGAGCCATCGCTGCTGTCTCCATAGCCAGGGAAAGCACCTTTGTCACTTGATAACCTTTGTCACTTGAGCCCCTGTGCTGGTGTGCCAGGGATGCCCACCTGGGCTGGCCCCAGGACGGTCCCTCGGGGCCAATTCCAGGCCCCCGCACCACCTCCCAAAGCTGCCAGCCTAAAATAAAATCTGTGTATTGGATTTCTGCTGTAGGTACTTTACATTATAGATCAAACATGATGATTTTGTCTCAGCTTTATTTAGAGCTGCACACTGCTAATGCAAAAAGGTAGCAATTAGGTAAAACCCTTCTGTTGTTAAAACCTTCTGTGCACAGCCCAGGTTGCTGCTGGCCGTGCTGCACATTTGCTGTTCCCCGGAAAAGCAATCCAGAAATGAAGTGTTTGTTTCTTTTTAAGGGGCTTTTGACTAAATTCTTTAATTTCACTGGCTGTCAAGGTAGTGTTAAGTAAAATAGGTTTGAACTGCTGTAGTTTTTGTGTACTGGACTAGATGTCAGAAACCTTTGCCATCACTGGAAATTCTGTCACTCTGAATTTACTATCTGTTTCCCACAGCTGAATTCCTGAGCAGTGTGATTTAACACCTTGGCTCTCCATCAACCGGGCCTGGCATTTATTTGAATGCATTACACCACTGGTTTCCATAAACTATTTTACAATTGTTTCATATAAATGACTGTTTATTTCTACAAAAACCATCTGTATTTCTGTGGAGAGCGGCAGATAACTGTGTGTAAAATTCAGTAATGTCACAACAGTGTAAGTTAAGGAAAAACAGATTGGACTTAAAAAAAAACCTCTCATGCTTGTGCGTAATGTTAAAAGTTTGTTTTCACTATTTAAATATCTTTATTTATTAACAAGTATTTGCATTTGTAATGATAAGATCTTTATTCCACTTCAGAGGTGTTGAGGGGCTTTGGGGATTTTTAGCGGATAAACAGATTTAAGATGTCCTCGCAGCAGCAGGATTGGAGATGTAAACATTCTGCTCTGCAGCCAGTTCCTCTCGCACTGTTTACATATTTTCTGTTGTTTTATTGTCATTGCCAAGCAAACAATGGAATCCTGCCCCTTCTGTCATGCTCTAAGAAAAATCCCACAGAAGGAGGCCTGAGCCCTGTCCCTGTTCCACTCTCTCTGCTCCGCAGAGGATGGGTCCTGCTGCTCCCTCGCCCTTTCTGTGGTGGTCCAGCGCTCGCTGCCTGCCCCAGGGCTGTGTCCAGCGCCCCTGGGGAGCCACGGCTCCCCGAGCCTCCCCAGGGGACGAGGAGCTGCCTCGGTTTCCCTCCTCCCAGCCAGCACCCAAGGAGCCTCCACACTGAGCTATTTTAATTCCTCCATCTGCTGCCCATGTGCTGGCAGAGGGAACGCTGGAATCCAGCAGTCTTACACTTAGCACGACTGATACTTTCTGACAGACTATTTGAAATGATAGAAATACATAAATCTCCTCTTTTTTATGACCTTGTAATAGCTGCAACATATTTCCAGCAAATATTTTCTATAGCAATAATAAAAAAGCGATAACAAAAAAATAAATATAAATATAGTTTAAACTCAAGCGGAATCACGCTTTCAAAGCCCAGGGATGGAGCAGCGAAGCAATAAATCACAAATCCTTGTGAAAGGAGGGACTTGAAAAGGAAAGTCCCACAGACATCAGTGTTAAGTGTTTATCAACAGGGGTTTTTTGACTGCTCTGCTGTCTCCTGCCTGTGCACAGTGCTCAGGCACAGCTCCATTCCCTTTTTCTTGTTCCCTCCTGCCCAGCCTCTATCGCCGTGGCCGTTTGGCTCTGGCTGCCTCACTGTCCACATTTCTGGTATTTTCTTTCTTATTTTCTTTGTTATTTTTTCTTTTCCTTTGTTATTTCCTCTGCCCAGATCGGCTGTGGCTGCCCCTGGGTCCCTGGCAGTGTCCCAGTCCAGGCTGGAGAGGGCTTGGAGCAGCCTGGGACAGTGGAAGGTGTCCCTGCCATGGGCTGGATGAGCTTTAGGGTTCCATTCTGTGGTGCCATGGCTCTGGGCTGCCCTGAGCAGGCAGCAGAGCCTGGGCCGTGCTGGAGCTTAGCTGTGGAGGTGCTGCACCCAAAATTATGGATATCTGCACCCAAAATTACGGATATCTGCACCCAAAATTACGGATATTTCCCATGCTGCTCGCTCCAGCTGCTCTCGGGGCTTTGTGCAGGGAGTCCAGGGCAGAGCAGCTTTCTCAGCAGGCAAACTGTGGAGCTGTAACCCCAGCCCACAGCGAGGAGCAGAATTCAGGGGTGAGACGAGAACAAACGCAGTGCAGGGCAGACACAGGCACGGCTGGGGCAGGGCAGGCTGCAAGGGACACACAGGGCATCGAATGGGATGGTGGCTTTGCCATGGCATGCTTAGATTTCCAAAAAAGATTTGACAAAGGCTCATAAAGCAATTAAGCTGTCACAGGATGAGAAGGAGGATCGTCACATGGATTAATAATTGATTAAAAGACAGGAAACAAAGAATAGGAATAATGGCCCTCGGTGATTAGTAACTAGGTTACTGGTGGAGCTCCAGTGGAACTGGTGGAACCTGCATTGTTCGTTAATGTGGGGCATGGAAAGGATGTGAATGCTGATGTGACAAAATGTGTTGTTGATACAAAAGGGGTAGGAACAGTGCAAATAAAAGCTGTCTGTGAAGCACTGCAGAGGTATCCACAGTGCTGAGTGACAGGACAATAAAACGAGAGAGGGAATTCAGTGTCAATGAGTACAAAATAATATACATGGTGAAAAGCAACTGTAACTATATGTGTACAATGATGGGCTCTAATTACCTTCCATCAGTCAGGAAAAGTATCCAGCATCATCACGGGCACTCAGAGTGTTCTCTGAACACTTCAGCTCCATGGAGGAGGAGGCAGAAAGACAAATGGAACATCAGGAGTTATGTCCGTGCATCCCGACGTACCCACATCTTAATTGCTATATTTTGTCCCAAAAAAGAGAAGTGAAGAGATGCAGAAAGGGATGAGCCTGAAAATGGATCAGGCATGTGAAATGAGGAGCAGATGCTGAGGAGAGAAGGGCTTTTCTAGTGTGGAATAGGCACAACTGGATACGAGAGGTGTCTGTGTCTGCAGGTGGTGGGGACAGTGAACTGGGAAGGTTTTATCCTGGGAATTTAGACAGGAGCTGCTCACCCCAAAGACTGGGGTAGCAATGGCTCTTTGGACCAAAAGGAATTCTTTTCCTCACGCAGTGGAGTAAATTCGGGTGGTAAATGTCATGGAAATGGGAAATTCGGAAATGTTCTGGACAAATGCACGGACGGTGAAGGGAGCAGGAAGAGCTGACAGATAGCACAGGTGGAACTGGGGCGTTGGTGAGAATTGTGGGAGCTCTTGAAGGTGAAGAGAGGCACACTCGGGCATAGGGATGTGTTCTGTTGCAGAGACTAACGCTGTAAAATACAGGCTCAGTTTTCAACCATTTGGGGATTTTCTTGGCACTGGTCTTTTTAGTTTAGGCTTGACAAGTCCACAAACATTAAATATTCTTTCTATAATGCTTATTTCACCCTAGTAACTAGTTTGGAGATGGAGAGGGGTTTGGTTGGGGTTTTGTTTAAAGCCTGGCTCCCTTTTGCAGTGTTAGTATTGTTTATTGTGCAGATTCACCCCTGACCGTGGCATTCTTCATTGCTATTGAAAGTTAATGGGGGAAAAATTGCATTCCAAACATTTGAACCCGTAGTAGCCATGGCTGAACTTAGTTGATCTCTGGTGATCGGTTCAATTTAGTTACGATTTTTAGCCATTAGGCTGGGGCTGAATGATGGTGATTTGGTTGAGGCCAAATGTCTGCAGAAAATTGGCTGTTTGATAAGAGCCCTGTTATCAGAGGGGGATACTTTCTCATTTACATTTAGATGAGTATTGATTATTTATTTACTCAGAGAAGTGAGATTCGTTCCCAATCTTATCTCTCTAGTCTCTGCTTGTCAGCAGAAAGAGAGAGAGAGCTCCTGACAACAGCCCAAGATAACAGCACTTTGTAGTGGAGATAAAAGTTGGAATGGGCCTTTTTCTAGTCTTGACTGAAAGGATAAGTTTTAAAAATTAGAACTGATGGGTCGTGCTTTCAAAAGCCCTTTCTGAAGGCTTTGCAGCTTAAATGGCACCAGAATTGGTTTGTTGATGTGCGGGTGGCCGTTCCCTTCTGCAGGGGACGCCTAATTTGATTATCGGGTGGGATTCTTCCCAGGCACCTTCGTGTGTACAAGGAACCTGTGGGTCCTGGGCACTGTTTCCTTGGTTTCAATTCCTGCTAAACATTCCTGTCTCTAAAGGGGTGTCTTGGAATGGCCAAGGGGGTGTCTGTGGACAGGATCCATGGTGAGAGCAGAGGTTTAGACGGAAGGGACGTGTGTGATGGAGGATCATCTGCAGGTGGGAGCTGCCATCAGCAGGAGAGCTTGGCTTGGGGCACCAGCCAGGACAGTCCATGCCAGGATTTTAAAGGTTTATTTTACAGCTGCATTGAACATTTGCATGAGATTGCAGAAATCCATAAAATCCATCTTTGGTATTGCCACTTGAAATTTTGTTGAAATTCACAGAGGCGAATTCCATTAGGAGAGCATTAAATTATCCAATATTCCTACTACAATGACATCATTTGAACTTGTGAGAGAAGCCTGGTAGTAAAACTCCTCCACAGACTCAGCCTAATGTTCTTCATCTGTTGGGGAGCAGAGGTCGTGTAAATGTGGACAGATATTTAAAGCAAAATTGAAGAGTAGATACTCTCTAAAAATCCTTTTACACTTTTTTATTAATTCCTCAGTGTTTACTTTTTTATTAATTTCTCAGTATTTTCTGGTTTTAAGGAGTTATCCATACGGCAGGTTGACCTGGTTCCTGCTCTGGAGCTCTATTTCCCTGCTTCATTAGCAGAGTTAATATAGGCTTGATGCAAACTGGATAAAACCATTTACCTGATCACAGAATTCTCACGCTGCTCCAGATAAAAATGATCCTTTGCCCTGGCACGGTGGTGCTGAGGGGAGCAATCCCTGGTGGCTCTCAGGGGCTCAGAGCGTGGGATTGTCTCTGATATTGTGATTTTTTTGGAGTAAATCCAGCTGGTGGCATCGGATCCACACAGAGGGATGGTCAGCCCTGCCTGCATTTAACCTTTTTGTGATCCTGAGATAATGAATGGCCAGGCTCTGGAAGGGCTGGACCTGGGGGGCACCAGGCGGGGCTGGGGCTGGGGGAGCTGCCCCTGCTTCGCTCAGCGCTCAGTTCCCACTGGGGGAATCTCACTCCTCCCCCTGCTCTGGTTTTCGGTGCTTTGGGGTGTAGCAGGCGAGGCTGACGGGAGGCAGGGAGCTGGGGCACAGCGAGGGCACAGTCCTGGGGACACTGAGGCTCTGTGTGCTGTGGGGGCACTCGGAGCAGGGCTCTGGGACTGGGTACCAGCAGCACAGATGTTCAACGGGAGCCAGCAGTTCCCGTGGGAATCTCTGGAATGGCTTGGGATGAACAGACAAAGCCATTGGGTTTTGCTCTCGCTGGTCCTCTTCTTAAACCTACACCAGATTTTAAATCCAAATTGATTTACTGCTTTGAGGTTTGTTTCAATTCAGTATATTTTGCTTCTGCCTAACAAGCAGGCCTGTGTTTATTTAATTTGTTTGAAATTGAAATGGTTAATCACATTTCCAGTAGCCGGGAGAGGAGCAGGGATGGTGCTGGGTCTGTTCGCCGTTCTTTGTGCTGCGCTGAGATGTCTCCGCTGCTTTTCGAGTGTGGTTTGTGCTGCAGAGGCTTCAGCAGCTCCACGTGCCATCACTGGTGGTGCTGGGCAGGATGTGAGCCCCTGGGTCTCCTCCTGTGTCCTGCACAAAGCCTGGCACTGTCTGCTCTGGGTGGCATTGGGACCGAGGGGTGTCCACAATGCTCGGGGGGGGACAGGCAGGGCCAGGCAGGGAGAGCTTCACGTGGCTTCGGGGAGATGGAATGAGAAGCTGTAATTGAAATTCTGCTGTAGTAAATTTAGAATTAATTGGCTAACAAATTCCATTCCTTAGGCATGCCATCTGAGGCTGAAAGACTTAATTTTTTTATATATTTTAAATATTTCATCGTATATGCTCATAATTCAAAGTCAGCAAACAGACAGAAATCTTTTAAGTACTGGTCAAGAGGGAACAGATTTCGTTATTTCAGTTCTAGGTTTTTTGTTACCCTGAGACCTGGTTAAAGGTGCTTTGAATCACTTAAGATTTTCCAGGTATCTGTTTAGGTTATTTTACCAGATTATATAGAAAACACACAGCTGAGGTCTTGGTGTGCACTTCAGCTCTCAGGTGTGAGGAGGAGTGGAGTCGCCCTGTGCTGCTCCAGGGTGGAGGAGGACAGGAGGACATTGGAAGGAGCTTTTCTTTGCTGGGGTCCCACCTGGAGCTTGGTGCACCTGGGGCTTCACCTGCAATTGCATCAGTGTGTCCTGCTTTTGTTCCAGTTAAGGCATGTAGTTTAAGGATCCATTCAACTAAAAGATTTTTTTATATGGCCTAGTTTTTGTAAAAACAATTTTTGGTACATTTTCTCTAGTTGTAAAACGGCTCTTTAAGTGGTATTGTCTTTCCTTTGGGGATTTGGTTGGGGAAGAAAGAAGTTGGCACCCGAATCTTGAAGATCTACTATTAAAATGTGAAAATAATTGATTCAAAGCAGCAGCATCTGTCTGCCTGTGTGATGCAGCTCGGTGGTAATAGTGCACAGAATTCTGGAGAAAGCTAAAATCCACCTCTTGGTGACCTGCCTGCTCTGTGCTCTGGAGCTGTGGCACCTTGTCCCAGGCCAGCGCTGGTCACTGCTGGCGTGTGGGAACAGCCTGACCCTGCCCGGGTGGGCATTTGGCCAGGCGGGTTTGACCCCAAAATGCATTCCTAAGGAAGGGCTGGTTCCCTTCCCAGGTATTTCCCAGTGCCCTGTGCAGCAGGGAGCAAACCCCGGGGGCTTCTTCACTCAGCAGAGATGCCCAGAAAATCCCCCAGATGTGCAGCGAGGTCTGGGCAGGTGTTCCTCACAGCTGGCCACACTCCTGCCCTGCAGCACAGGGGTTTGGGACAGGCTCCTGTGGTGAGGGAGCACCGTGGGAGTGTTGGTCAGGGTTTGTCAGCTCACACTGGGACATGAACTCAGCGGGGATGTGTTGTTTCCTTCCACACCACTGTCCCTCTGACAGGGCCCTTCCCCTCGGCCAAGAGCTTTGAGACATCCCTGCCTGCCGAGCTCCTGGGCTGCGAGTAACTCGTGTTAGTTGAACGTGCTAAGCCATCTCTGTGTTAGAAAACAGATGATTTTACAAGTTACTTTATGTTTCAGGTCCTCAGTATCGGCTGGAGAAGCAGAGTGAACCTAATGTCCCAGTAGATTTAGACTGTACCTTGGAGAGCCAGAGCACTTTGGAATTCTGCCTTGTCCGGGAGAACAGTATGTTTCCCCTTTTCACTTTTGCTCTTGTAAACTGCTTAAACTCACATAAGTTATGTATTTTGGAACACAAGCTGTACTGTCTAGGCAAGTACATTTTGACAAGACTCTCTGTCCCGAGGCACTTCTTCGTGGTGCCAAAACAATATTCCAGAGGGAAATGATGGATTTCATACCTTTAGTAAATAGTCTGCATCCTGTTTATCACTTCATGATTAATCTTTTGCTGTTAAACTCTGCTCTGTAAAGTTATGACCAACCCTGAAAAACACAAAATATGAACCTGTCTGTGCTGCAGACATTGCTCAGTGAGTCGAGGGGTTGGTCTGCAGGGTGTTGTGGCTGTCAGAGGCACTGGGGTTTTCTAATAAAATTTAAAGAAATTAGCCATGCAGAAATAACTAGAGCAGTTTGATGATTTTTGAAGTGCCAGACAAATAATCTTCTCTCCAGCTATGCTCAAATATTTTCATTCTATTACTGTTTTAATGATCCTAATATTTATTTCCTGATTTATTTCTTTGCATGAAACGACATGAAACTTTAAAAAAAGACATTTAACATTGATTTGTGTTTGTTCTCCATGGTGTTTTGGTCCATTCTTCATTCTTTGCAACAGCCACGCTCTCGGTTTTGGGGTTCTTTCATTCCACTTTGTGTGAAATGTTGATTGTACTAATGAGCACCATCCTGTCCTGCTCTCAGCCAAGCACACTGCACAGAGCCACAGTAAGAGCCTGTTTCAGCAGTAGCAGAGTTTTTTCTTTCTGTACAAAAGTTAAACCTTTCCACTGATGCTTTTTGGCCGTAGCAGCTGTGTCTGCCCAGAATGGCAGCACAGCATCCCCAAAGCTCTCCTGGCTCCAGCAGTGAGCAGCAGCTCTGCTCTGCTAAGGGAGCAGCCCCATGAGCTCCCAGTGCTGCTGGGGCTGAGATTAACACTCACAGCTCTGCCTGCTGCTCTCCATGGGGTGGGATTGCTCCCAAAACATTCCTGCTGCTCCTGGTTCATCTCTTCATAAAAAGGTTCTGAGAAACTGTAGGAGAGACCTTGGCAGGAGGGAGCAGGGGGGCTGTGCTGAGGAAATGGAGCAATTCTGACCTCACTAATCGAGTTGTGCTCTTCCACAAGCCAGAATTCCCCGACGTCTGCATCCCACCTATTATTTTTGTATCGATTTTTAATCTATGAAACGATGCACACTAGTCATACTTTCATGGGTTTTGCATCTGATTTAAAATAACATTTTTTTAAACCCAGGCTCTGTAATTAAAAGGATACTGTATATACTGCACGTTTAATGTATTTTCGTGATCTGTGGAGGAATCCATAGCTGTATCTCCTGCAGGTCTTTGCTCTCGTGAGTGATTGGGTTCAGATTCCACCATTACTTAAGGAGTAAATCTGTTGTAAGTTTGTAGGTGGTGTGGCAGGAGGCACTCAGTCTGCTCTGCTCCAGGAGAGGCTCAGGAGCCTTTGCTCAAAATAAATGTCAGCCGCAGTGTTGAGGGACACTTTTCCTTCTCCTGAAGTCCTCGTGCTGCACTGCTGCCCTTCCCTCCCAGGCCAGGGGACACCAGAGCGAGCTCTGCTCACCTGCAGAGCCCTGGGGAGGCGTGGGATGGATTCCTGAGGCTGCCAGGCCAACATTCCCTTAATTGGTGAGCTCTGCTGCGCTCATTTAGCAAATCAGTGGTGCCCATGGAAGAGCATGAGCTGGACCCCACTGGGGTGGGGATTCCCATGGCAGGGAACGCCCTGGGCTGGACCCCAAGGGCTGCCCGGGACCTCTCCATCCCTCCCTGTGCCATGGCATCCCTGTGAGCTGGTGGCCTTTGTGCCACCCTCAGGCAGTGCTGGCACGTGGGACAGCAAAGGCAGGACAGACACTTTGACACTGGAGCTCAGGAGCAAGTCCAGCTTGGGTTTGTTCAAGGCTGACAGGCAAAATAGTCAACTTTGGTGAATTCGGCCTCTTTCTGAATTGGTACCAAACTCAAATAAGGACTGCAGGAAAAATATGATGTTTGTAATTTCTGCCCCCTCATGGGTGGTCTTGAAGTGATCCTTCCTGCCCCTGCTTGGGGCTGTGTGCTGCTCCTGCACAGAGGGTCCCCAGGACAGTGCAATGTGTGAGATCAGTCACCATTCCTGCCTTGTGCACAACCTGGCTCCCCCCTGCAGTCAGAAAGTGGATTTTGGGGTGCTGAGGACCTATCTTTTGGCATGACATTAGAATAGAAATATTGACGGTTTTGCACTATTAATAAAATAATGGCATGACAATCCTATCATCAAACTGAAATATTCACTTTGTGCATTCTGTCTTGATTTGAAATACTTTTAGCTTTGATATGCCAGTCAGGAAAAATTCTGTTGCAACAGCTATTACTTGTAAATGTGCTCTTCACAGTCTCAGAGTAATTTATAAATATATATAGATGATGCCAAGCATCTGCTGGGAGAAGAGCAGCCACGTTCCTTTGGGCAAAGAGAAAGTTTATATTTCAGGGTATTAAATGAAACAAAAACTTTCCATTATTGAGAAATATGTATGGAGAAATCTCCTTTCCATCCAGCATTTACTAATAGCATTCAGGCTAATAAACTGCTTCCAGTGTGCAGAACTTTTAACTTGCACAAAGATTTATCTTTAAACTGAAAGCTGCACTTTGTAATGTGAAATGCCTTTATGTGTGGTAGCAAGCCGTTCATGGCTAATTTAGTTTTATTCTTGCCATCTTACTTCTGGAAAGTTCCTCTTTCTCATTTTATCATTAGATAGTAATTAGTATTCAAGGGAAATTGGTCTTAATATATTAAAATTGGTTTAGTGCCTTTAGACCTATAGCAAAGCCAATGTCTTATTGGAAAATGTAATTGGGGACTCTGTGTATGTAATTAATTGTATTGCAATTAAGAACTTTCATTAAGCAATATTCTAGTACATTAAAGTAATAAGGGACATTTTTGCAGTGCAGTTAACTTTGTATTTTGTTGTTTTATCGAGGAAATAGAGGTTCACTTGCTCTTGAATAGGCTGCATATGACATTTCAATATTCTGGTATTCCTAATGTGTCATTTTTGTCTGTCCTGCGGTGCTGGCAGGGGTCCCCATAGGAGGAGGCTCCTGGTTTAGCTGAGTCCCCATAGGAGGAGGCTCCTGGTTTAGCTTCTGCCTTGTTTCCAGCTCATGGGTCTGGTGCTGTTGTTGCACGGCTGTTGGTCTCATTTGAAAATCAGGATTTTTGATGAGGAGATTGGCCCGAGTGACCAATTGCACTGTGTCACAGGGATTCAGTGTCCCGGGGCTGTGTGGGCAGCCCAGGGTGGGGTGGAGGGGTCAGTTCTGCCATGCCAGGGGTCCTGTCCCAGCACAGGTGCCATTGTCACTGCACACGGCATGGACAGGGCTGTGGGGACGTCCCACTGGTTTGCAGCGTGGAGGAGGTCCTGGCAGTGCCACTGCCATCCTCCTGCTTCACTTCCAGGCAACGCCACAGCACAGTTTTCAAGATGCTTTTAAGTGCACCAAAAAGTTTGACATATCTCAGTGTATCTTTGGAGTAGTGCAGCATGAGGGCTTGACATGATACATTATGATAATCCATAGTATAGAGACATTAACACAGGGGTCTGTGACAAAATGCATTGTAATGTCTCGGAAGGAGCCATTACAATTTATCTTGTCATTCTGGAGCATGGAGTGGTTGCAGTGTTAAGATGGTTCTGCATAAATTCACATGGAGACTGTTTAATTTGATTTTTGGAATCCTTTCAAGTCAAATGGCACAGCCCAATCTGTAGTTTAACCCTTGAGTGTCCCCACTCCCCAAGGAAGGTCCGTGGTGCGTGGGGAGGGCAGTGCTGTGGTGGAGTCTGTGAGGTGGGAATCTCCTCTTTGTGCCCTCCTGTGGTTTTGGGCTCGTTTACCAGCCCATCTCACACTGCTTTGGTGCAGGCAGGGAAGATGGTTGTCATAAATGACATTTTGGAATTACAGGAGTGCTCCCTGCTCAGGGGGCTCCTCTCCTCCCACCTGTGGCTGTCCTGCTGGGACACAGCCCCAGCAGCCTCCCGTGCTGAAACAAGGAGTGTCCTCTGCAGCTCTCCGTGTCCCTGTCCGGAGGGACCCTGCTCCTGCACCCACTCTGTGTCTGTGACACCGCCAGGGCTTTCCTCCCAGAGCCACAGCCAAGCCCTCCCCTTGTCACCTGAACCCAAACATGGAAACCCACCACGGCTTCCCTGTAATCCCTGCACCCCCGGGAAGGTAAATCCCAGCGAGAGAGGTCAGCACAGGGAGCATTAGTGGTGAGGCTGCTCCAACAGTGCAAGTCTCAAGCAAAACTAATGCTGAAAAATCTGACAAGTTGGTACCTGCTTTGCTGGAGCTTTAAGATCTATACTAAAACTCCATCAGCTCATCTTCCCGTTATTAAAATTTCAGCAAAATATAAAGTTTTCATTAATCTCCCGCAGCAAATTTAGTTCTCCGAACTGGCAGTTGGTTCAGCTTTTAGGACTACATTAGCCAGGATATTAAACAAAACGTGTCATTCCTCAGGATCTCCTGTAAGAAGCTAAATCAGTTTTCAAACATATTTATGCCACTTTATCTACCAGCATCTGAATGATCATTTCGAGCTGAGGTGCTTTATTAGCAGCTGGCATCGAAATTACTCCGTGCAATTATATATCGCATTATAGTAATGTTGAAATTGGTGTTAATCCAACGTCATAAAATGTAAAAAATCTTTAACGTGTGTTATATTTTTTCAGTAATTGGCATTTTGGCTTAATGAGTTGTTGCCTTTTATAAAGGCAGTACCTGCAGTGGTAATGAGAATACTAATCAGTAAATAAAGTACAGCTCCACATCAGCGTGCCCAAGGTGCTGCTGGCACACAGGAGATCTGTGCTGGTGCTGGCACCGAGGGTGGCACCCCTGGGGACAGAGGGGCACCTGGGCCCCGTCCCTGGGCTCCTTCCCGGTGACAGGCGGGGGGTCCCAGCAGGTCCCCCTCAGCCCCTGGACCCCTGCGCTCCAGGAAGCGGCCGCGGGGATGGTGTGCTGCTCTTCGTGTGCCCACAAACCTCGTGGCCTCAGTGCCTTGCTGCTTTTGTCCTGGGATGGAATTTCCTGCCCCCAGGGACACGAACCTGAGCATTTCCTGTCCCCTGAGCCAGGTCCCGGTGGTGGCACTGCCACACCGCTGAGCGTGCGCCGTGTGCCAAACCTCTCCTCAGCTCTGGGCCCTTCTTTCGCAGGTTCAAGAGGAGAAGAGGTGTCGGAGGAGGATCCCCAGATCGACATTGCCACAGTGCAGGACATGCTCAGCAGCCACCATTACAAGTCCTTCAAAGTCAGCATGATCCACCGGCTGCGGTTCACCACGGACGTGCAGTTAGGTAAATCACTCTGCGCCCTGCTCCAGCCTTTGGCTGGCTCTGACAGCTGCCTGGCCATCTCAGGCATTTTAAAATAGTCATTGTCACCTTGCTCCGTTTTCTCATGGAGCATTTGAAAGTGTTGCTGGCATTTCAGCAGTTAAAAATATTGCTTTCGGTTGAAAATACTTCAGTATTTTTATTATCCCCAATCAGTTGCACATGTTGCCTCTGAACGAAGGCCATTATTTAATGACCTCGTCTCTTTTTTTCGGTTTAGGCTTCCTAATGGAAAGCTTCTTGCCAACTGTTTTGTTATTTTTAAATGAGGCTTTGCAAAATTGGGAATTATTGGGTTTTTCCTTTTCTGAGACTGAAAGAGTTTAACGACCTGGTGGAAACTTGAGGTGGAACAAAATAAACGAGCATTCTCTAAAGGTTTTATATTGTCCTTATTGGCTTGCTGAATGCTTTTGAAAACCTGAAGGCCAAGGGCTGACAGAATCCTGAATTATAAAAGCCCCATTACTGTTTTAAAATGATTGAATGGCTTTTTATCTTTGTGTTTAAATTGTGAAAATTTGATTAATGATGCATTGGTAGGTGACCTGTGACATTCCTGCGAATGCTTCCATAAAGAAATGATTCAGCAGTAAGATATTAAGTGCCATAATGTTTACAAAATACATTTATTCTGTAGAATTCAGTAGAATTGTTAAACTATACCAACTCCTGTATTATTGTCACTACAGTCTCTTCATTCTTCCATCCTGAAGCACATATAAGAGTACAAGTCTGTAAAATTCTCCCAGAAGAGGCTTTTTTGGTTTATTTTGAGCTGTCTAGTTAAGGCAGGATTTATCTGCTGGTGCTGGAGCAGGGCAGTGCTGGGCATGTTCGCTGCGTCTGAGCAAACTCTCGGGGTGTGATCGTTTGCTTCCAGTGAAGTTTGACTCACTGTATCTGGGAAGTGTCAGAAATGAGAGCTTGAAAAGGTCATGACAGATCACTAAAGATAAATGGTTAAGGGAGAAGAGCTGTTAAATGAAACAAATGGCTTAACTTGTGCAGCAGTGGAGGAGCTGACCCTGCCCAGTGCTGTAAGGACCATAAAATTTCCCTTTTATAACAATCTGTGAACTTGTGTGATTTTGATGGCAGTGCACTGACAATGGGGTTTTATAATCTAATTATTTTTTTAAAATCCCAGAAAACTCCAGCAGGGTCAAAGCTTGGGCAAATGTAGAAAATCAAAATCTTTTGATAAAGTCAGAGTAAGTTGCTTGGGTTTTTCCTGAATTTTTAAAAGATATTGAAAGAGCAATGCTGGTAAAATAAGGACCGAGAGGCTGTTTGGGTTTGGGCTGATGAGTGTTACATTACCTGTGAGTGTCAGACTGCCTTTTCCTCCCTGAAATGGAAAAATGGGGCTAATTCTCTGTCTTTGCTCATGGTGAGTGGTGTGGGAGCTGTTCTCCAGCAGTTTGATGATGGCCCATTGCAAAGACTTCTTCGCATCCCTTTTGGGCCATCAGTTCTACATGGCAGCCGTGGCACAGCAAGAGTGAAGAGTCCCACGCCTTTCCTTTGCTCCTTGTTGGCAGATCAGTGCTGTCAGGAGCTGTGCAAGAGTTCTTTGAACTTTTTGAAATGCCTTAGCTGTTTTGAGGCCTGACCATTGAATTTGAGACAAGGTTTGTGAAAAATACGGGCGTGAGTTTGGTTTTTTGTGCATTGTGCATAGCTGTGTAGTGAAAGGTGATCTGTGGATGACCACGGGAGGAGTGCCCAGCGCTGAGTTATTAACCACTTTTGGTTATTATCAGTGGTTGTTAGTAACCACTATGAGGTTTTTGCATTTAAGGTGTCAGTTTAGGGTCTGGGTTTGTGTTTCAGCCCGTATCACAGAGTAGTGCACACACAGCAGCACTCTCAGCAGTTTTACAAGGGCTCTATCAAGTTGTGGAGGAATAAGACACATTTCCTTGTGTATTACATTAGCAGAACTAGCAGGAGCATATTGTCTGGGAAATAAACGCTGGCAGGTATTTCAGAAAGGGGGGGCAGCTGCAGACCCCAACAAAGGGAGCAAGAGCAGGACAGTGCTACAGGGCCCATCCATTTCTTTTGGCTAAATGAATGAATTTAAAAAATAGTGGAAGGAACATTTTTACTTGGGTTTTGAGCATGAATGATTTGTGCTGCGAGACAGAGACTGCAGAAGCCACAGACACAATACTGTTTCGATTTTAGGTTTCAACACATCCAGATTGTGAGAACAATAACACAAAAAAGACAACATTCTTTGTCAATGTGCTCTCTGGATGTGGGTGAGCTTGAGCCAGCGATGTCGAGATACAGAAATAATGGATGAAGTATACAGCAACAATTTGCAGATAAAAATAATAGAAGTTAAAATGTATTTTACATGATAAAAAAAGATGAAAGAGGAGGAAGTCTGTTCCATCTGAGATGGTTACAAAATGGTGAAGTAGCCTCTGCTGAGAAGATTGATGCAATGGGGAGTGACCTTGGCTTGGAGCAGGAGCTGGTGATGTATGTATGAGCATCTCGCTGCTAAATGGACCCAGATTTGTAGCACTAATATACATGGAAGCCCAGAACCAAACTCAGGATGGCAATAAATCAACAGCCACTTTGGGTGTCATTTCTGGTTTATATTCCACTATTGTTCTATCACTTTAATTCATGTCACTATCATCTGTTCATCTGGAACAGTTTTATATAATTTTCCAGTGGAGTTACCTGACAAATCCTATCAAATTAACAAGGTGCATTAACAGTATTGACTGACTGTGAATTCTAAAGTTGCAGGACCAAACAGTGAATTTTTTTTTTTCGGATATTTTTAGGGGTGATGCTCTTAGAGGAAGGGATGAGGAGCAGCCCTCGCACACAAAGAATTTGCACCTTTATTTTTAGAACTTCCGTTGACTATTTTTTTAGTGAGAAAGTAAGACTTTGTATCATCAACTTCCATATTTTCCTGAAACTACAGCAAATACCATTTGGAATAATGAACCATTACAGTGAAATACCAACACCGATTTTACATAATCTGTCCAAAATTAAATCTCAAACCAAAATGGGCTCCAGATACAGCCTCAGCCTGCTCGAATGAGTGAGTTCCAGCAGCCTGGGTGTTAATTGGACTCTTGATACAATGCTTAATTGAAATGTGATGTCTGTGAAGTGACACATTTCATGACAAAGCCGTTGTTAGATGGATGGGGTGTTCCATATCTGTCACAGACAGCGTGGGCGAGGCTGACCTGGGCTTGGGGCAGTGAGACCCCCCTCCTTGGCTGCCTCCTTGGCCTTGGAGCTGCTCAGAGTCCACACAGTTGTGATTTGCAGATTCAAACATGACCAGGTTTTAAGAAATACTGAGTTAATTTTGGAGGGCCTGGGAGAGTCGCACGTGTGTGGCATCTTTCCTTTATTTTGTCACATCTCACAGAAGTTTCTTCATCAGCTTCTTTAGGGTTTTTTGTGCTTCAGATGAGCCAAATGGGATGTGTTTGAAAGTGGCAGGCAGAACCCTCAGGAGGGAGAAAGTTCTCTGTTGTTTTCCAGAGATGGCGGAGTTAAATGATATTTAAATATTTTTTCCTATATTGCTTCCTTTTGCCAATGTCTCATGCACTTCCCCCTGTAATTCATGACTGAGGACACCTAATTGTTTCTAAGGCTCTGCCCACCTAGATGTAAGAAGCTGCCACGGAAGTTTGCTGAGCTGTGGCAGCAGCTCCTGAACTGGCTCCAGCAGGATGCTCCCTGCCCCTGCACTGGTGTGGCCTCTCCTCGAGAGCTGTGTGCAGTTTCAGGCACCACAGTGTAAAAAAGACATGAAGCCATCAGAGAGCATCCAAAGGAGGCCATGAGGATGGGGAATGGTCTGGAGGGGAAGTCTTTTGAGGAGCAGATGAGGGCACTTTGTTTGCTCAGCCTGGGGGAGACTGGGGTCAGACTCACTGTGGACTTCAGCCTCCTCACGAGAGGAAGAGCAGGGGCAGGCACCAACCTCTGCTCCCTGAGCAGGGACAGGGCTCGAGGAAACGCTGAAGCTGGGCCAGGGGACATTTAGGTTGGGTGTCAGGAAGAGGGTTTTTGCCCAGAGCAGGGCTGGCTCTGGAACAGTCTCCCCTGGAAAGTGATAACAGCACCAAGCCTGCCCGAGTTCAAGAGGCATTTGGACAATGCTCTCAGGCACAGGGTGGGATTCTTGATTCTTGGGGTGTCCTGCCCAGGGCCAGGAGTTGGGCTACATGATCCTGATGGGTCCCTTCCAGCTCAGCATGTTCTGAGTCTGTGTTTCTATTATTGTGTGATTCTGTGTCTGCTGTGCAGCAGATGGAGAGGGGCCGGTGGTGATAGTGTCGATTACACAGAGCAGTGGTGACTGCAAAACCAGCACTATCTCCTATAAATCTCGCGGCTCATGTAGCTGCTGCTTCCAGAAGAGCTCTGTATGTGTTTAGAAGAATTTTTTCTGTGATATTTCTTTCTTTTGCTATGCTTATGCAGGAGAATGAAATGCAGATTATCAATGCAGTTTGATAACCATTTGCTTCTGGTTTCAAAAGCTCCTGTGCTTTCAGAAAGCCCAGAAGGGCAATATACTTTCAGCCCATTTAAGATTTATAAAGTGTGTCAAACGGCTGATATGAAATCGGTTAAACAGATCACTGTTGTGGCTCTCTATTCTTTCTCATCTCAGGTATTTCTGGAGACAAGGTAGAGATAGACCCTGTTACTAATCAGAAGGCCAGCACTAAGTTTTGGATTAAGCAGAAACCCATTTCAATCGATTCTGAACTCCTCTGTGCCTGTGACCTTGCGGAAGAAAAAAGCCCAAGTGAGTAGTCCTTTTTATTTATGTTCTCTCCTCTCTGCCTCCCTGGATGTGCTCGATGTCCAAAGAATTATTGCTACCATGTCCTTTTCTTTCTATAGGTGTATTTTATTCATTACAGGATGTTTTTAATCTGACTCAATTCTGTTATAGAGAGCACAGCATAAACAGACACACATTTTACGAGTGTCCTTTGATGCTGCTCTCAGCTAATGGCATCACTCAGTGTTCCTTGCTCACTGTCACACCGAGGGAGCACTGGCTCTGCCCAGCTGTCTCCAGCCCTGCAGCACAGCCAGCAAATCCATGTTTCAACATAATTGCAATTTTTTTGAACTTTTTAACTTCCAGACTGGTTTTAAATGTCTTTGGTGCAGCTGAGGATCTTGGACATACAGTAAGTGTTGACTCAGTCTGAATTTGCCTCAGCCACGGCTGCAGGGTCACTGGGATTGAAAGTGCCACTCTGGGCACTCTGTCCTGCACTGGTGGCTGGGCCAGGATGGCAGTGGCAGCCAGGTCTGGGGACAGGCTGGACATCCCAGCTCAGCCATCACTCAGAGGTCAGAGCTGGCTCTGTAGAGTGCAGTTCAAAAGCAAGGACTTGTGCTTGTTGTGTGAGTGGAGTAATAAGAGTCTCTATCTGGAAAATTTGTTTTAAAAAGCACAGGATGGGCCCTGGGGGAATTGGGCAATGGCTCCCAATGGGGCCAAAATGGAACTGTCTACTATCAAAAAGTGACTGCAGTTCAAAAGCTCAGATGGATTTTATTGCACTTGTGCCTCTGCAGGGTAGTGAGATGCTGGTATTAAGTACTTATCTGCAAGGTGACAGAGAGGGAGAATTATGTGATACATATTTACAGAGGTAATGATCTGTTGAATTCTCTTGGAAGAGTAAATTTATGGCTGCCACAGATTTTATCAGCAATTATTGAACTATATCCTTCTCCCCTTCATTACCCCTTCCTACTCCATGTTCTTGGTCTAGTCATTGTCTTCCTTTTCTGTCTCTCCATCAAGATTTCACGGTCCTTGGGTAGGCACGATCCCGAGTGGAAGTTTCTGCAGTGCCCTGGCGTTCTGAACCACGTGAGGGTTTTGTGTGCAGCTGTGTGTGCTGTGAGCACTGCCACACCTCTGCCCTGTAGCCACATCTCGCTGCCAATGCCACATCTGAGGGATAAAACAGTGCCCAAAAGGAGGCTGTATTTGAAGAGTTGAATTGGAACCTGAGGTTTGCACTGCCCTCAGCACACCAGGGCACAGTCCCTGGAACTTGGACCCTGTCCTGCCGGGGTGGGGCTCTCCAGCCCCAGAGGCAGCGCCTGCTCCTGGGGGGAGTTATGTTTGTACCCAAATCCTGCCAGCCCAGGAATTTCAACCCCCAAATAGAGCCCCGGCTGTAGCTGCACGTGGGGACCAGTGAGTGAAGAATCACAGTGGCTTTGGAGAGGACTCTGACACATTGCAACAAAGGCAACCATTACAGTACCAAGGGGTTTATTTGCTCATTTTCATGTGAACATCTTAAACTTCTCCTCCTAAATAATTGTTCAGCACTCTTCCAAAAGGAGAAAATACTTCCTCCTGAAACTGCTGACCTTTTCCCAACTCACTAAAGATGTTCCAAAAGTCATTATTTTAGGCCAGCAGAAAAGACTTTTAGTGTGACATCTCAGAATGATGCATTTTGGGGAACTGAACAGCAGATCAGTATCTCTTGAATTTTAAATGGAAAAAAGTTATTTTAGTAGCATAAAGGAATGAAACTCACTGTATTTCACAAGTTTTGTCTGTGATTTTTATCAGCACCATGATGTATGTTTGTAGCAGAGTTTACATCAAAAATTATTCCTGGATCTTTCTTGAATGAATTATTGCAAAGAGAGGCTGAGTACAGATAAGGTCTTTGAGTTCTGCAATATATTTTGTTTTCATGTTTTTATCTCTTGTAACACAAACATGCTCCATCTCCTCCTTCAGAAGTGCTCGTGCTTGTCCCGTTGTGGGCTCTGGGTTTGGGGCTGCCTTCCCTCGGCAGGGTTAGAGCCCAGCTGAGCTCTGGGCTGGGCTCTGGTGGCTCTGCAGAGCTGAAGGGTTGGCAGCAGCCTCCAAATGTGACCCTGTGTCCCCGTAAGAGCATTGGGAATGGAGTCTGAGTGCTGGGACCGGCGTGACGGTGCAGGGGAGAGTCTCGTGCTCGTGTTCTTTCCTCCTCTCTGAACTGGGTCAGGCAGCACAGCTTCAGTGGCACTTGTGTGCGTGTGAAAGGACTCAACAGCTCCAGCGCTGACGTGGTGGGAATATTGATGGACAGCTCGGAGCTGTTCTGGACAGGCTGAGCTTTCCTGTGCTGCGAGTTCACAGAACTCAGAGCTGCCTTCAGAGAGGACAGAGAATGGAAACAGAAAGCTCTGGCATCTCATTTGCCATTAGTGGGGGGATTGTAGGCAGGGATGGCTGATGATTTTTGTTTGCCCTTGTAGTAGCCCTGGGTCAGAATTTGAAGTTTTATTTGTAAATTAAATCAGACTCCCTGGATTTAGACTGAGGGAAGAGGTAATGGCCCTGCTGGCTTGCTCCGATGCCATTAGAACCTGACAACACTGGGCACGAATGTCTTCTTTAAATCAGGTTCAGCCTGATTATCACGAGAGATTCTGAATGTTTTGAGTCTTGAAAGGAAGCATCCTATCATGGAGAAATAAGATTTAAGCCTTAATAAAGTAGTTGTCATTTTTATAGCTGAAAAGAGCTTTGTATCTCAATTAAGTGTACATAATATAAAGTCTTAAGGAAGCAACATAATATGTTTAATACAATTATATCCCTTTGCAATAGTGTAATTTAAAGGAAATCTGATTCTGGTAATGTCTCTTACATTACTTGGACAGGGGAGAAACTTCAGTGTCACTGCCCAGTGCCTGTGTGCAGCGCTGTGTGTCCGAGTGGCCGTGATGGATGTCCAGGGCAGTGGCTGAGCTGGGGCCGGGGCACGGAGCCTGGGGCAGCCCCAGATCAGCTGGGCACCTGCCCTGGGGTCCTTCCGCTCATCTGTGCTTTACACGAGCTGCAGAAATTGGATTTATTTGATAATTTACCTGAAACACTGAAGAAACATTCTCTGTGATCCTTTATCTGCCTTTTTTTTGTTTTCATAAAGCAGAGACATCTCAGTGGCTATGTCAAAATACCCTCGGTAGGAAGGTAAGTCTAAACAAAGGTGTTCCGTAGGTCATGGAGTACATGGGTAACTTCAGTTTGTAATTTAATTGCCCGCTTTGCACCCTGCAGCTGAAGATTTCCTTTAAATTCTGATTCCATTGTTGCACTGGGGCTTAACAGAGTGTTAACCTGGTAATAGGCACAGGGCCTCCCCATTATATGTCTCGCTATCGAGCGGTTCTGCATGACTAGTTAAAAAAGATGGCAAGAAGATTAATGAAAGCTGCGAGTACAGAAGGGGGGCAGGTACCTTGGTAAGACTTCCAGTGAGGAGATATTAGAGCTGAACCAGAGCTTGGCTTTTTCTTTATCCTGTGACCTTTGAACCTGCCTTACTGTCGAGAGCTGCCAGCCGAGCCGACGTTTTGATTGATGTTGCTACACGAGTCAGTCTTTCCCATTGAATTCCACATCTGCACGAAAATAGCTTTTCCAGCAGTATTCATCCTGGCTGTAAGTGATAGCCAGAGCGATGCCTGAACCCCCTTTATGCAGTTTTCATTTAAAGCTAAAGGTATTTGATGTTTTAATTCAGTGTCTAGTTCCTCCCGATTATGCACATTGGGTAGTACTAATTTAATGAGTTTGTTGTTGGGTTGTGGAAGGGCTGAAAATACCCAGAAAACGTTGGGTTCCTGCTGCTCTGGGAGCTCCAACAGAGCCATGGCAGGTTTGCTCAGAGCCTGCAGTGGGGCCAGAGCAGAGGCTGTGTGTGCTCTGCAAATGGTGAGCAAAATATCGTGTGCAGGTTCCTGATGTCCCTGCTCCCACAGTGGAGCGTGGAGGAACACAATAAAATTCCCACTCGATAGGAGATTAATCACAGGTCCTGATCCAAAGGTGAAAAACAGGTTCAGCAGAGAAAATGCTCCCAAACTTCAGGCTCGGAGTGGAAGAAACGTGCAAGTGTGAGCAGAAGGGGTGATGGCACATGGGGCTGCCCAGGGGACAGCGGGCACAGATGGCCATGGTGTGCCACGGGCTCGGGGCTGTGCCAGGCTGGGCCGGGGCAGGCTCACCTCGATGTGTCCCACCAGAGCAGGGCCTGGCAGGGACAGGGAGGGGACAGGCGGGTCGGGGATGGCATCGCTGGAGCGGCGCTGATTAACTGCGTCCCCCTTGAACAGCCTCTCCATAAAAGTTCTCCTGAGCGCAATCAGGAGCGTGCATTGCCTCATCCTTTTAACAAATCTGTTTTGTAGCCCTATTAAAAGGGGTCTTCATCTATCCTGTCAAAGCTATTCTGCTGGGGTTTTTTAGTTTAATTACACTATCCAATTAAAACTCCTCGCTGCATTTTGATTCGCCTCTCCTCGGGCCTGAGTGGATGTGACATTTACAAGGCTCGCCTCTCCGGCAGACAATGCGTGATTGATGAGGTGCAGACGCAGTGGAGGAGCCGATTGCCATGTGGAAACACTGCATTTTGATTTATTTATCTTTTTTCCCAAACAAGGTTGCTAGTAAAGAGGTTTTGGGCAACCCTGAGCTGCACCTCAATTTTCATCATTTTTGCAAAAATCTTCGTTAGTATTCTGCCTTTGATAATAATTTCAAGAAGAAACAAAGGGCTTTGGGTGAAAAAAATCCAGATGTGTGAACAGTTACCACAATTTAGCACAAAAGTGGGTGTGTGCTGCACTTTAATGGCAGCTCTGCTCTCAGGACATCTGGGCACAGGGCACCATCTAATAGCAGTGCTGAGTAACAAGCCTACAGTGGAACATAAAGGCTGGGAGGAAAAGAGATCATGGAATATGCTGCTCCCTGAGAGAGCAGGGCAAGCCAGCCGGACCACAGCTGTTATTTTTTTTTCTTAACAGTCTTATCGTTTGTTCCCACCTAAATACTGCCCTAGTTTGAGGAGATGCACCCCGGGTTCGTGGTGGGCAGCCCGAATCCATCAGTGGGGTCAGGATTTCATCCAGAATGGACTGCCCTCACTGCCTCTAAATTATGTATGTGGGATAAAAATCACTTGCATAAGAAGGGATGAGCCCTGCTTGTACCCTCAGGTCAGCATCCCCATTCAGTCTGTCCCTGACCCTTTGGAGCCGTGCTGGATAATCCAACTGCAGCCATGGCACACCTTGTGCCATCCCCTCTGAGGTTCTCTTGTCTCCAGAGGGTGTCGGGAAGGTTGTTGGGTGTTTTTGGTGGTAATGCAGCTCTCCAGGCTCTCCTCCAGGATCACAGCATCATTTTTGGGGTATCCCATGCAGGTTTCAGACAGCTGAGCCCCTCACCAGCACTTTTTGGTGAAACACAGCAGTGGAGAGCAAAGGCTCCCCCATCTCACGCAGGGTTTGAAGGAAATGTGTCTTTGTACAAAGAGCATTGCTGGTGTGTATTTTATTTTCCTCATTCCTTGCCTTTTGCTGGTGTATTTTTGCTCCTTTTTCATCCTTTCTGGGCCTGTGAGAAGAGATTTCAGGGTTTGAGCTTGTTGAGGTCACAGTTTCTGAAGCAGTGAGAATCAGTGATGTCAAACGATGCCCATAAGTGCTTTGTTCTTCAGAGAGTCCTTCTTCAGCTATTTATTCCACTAATAAGTCTTAATTGTTGACTTCTGCCTTATGGCCCTGTAATGACAAAGCAATCATCAAGGTATATTGAAAAATTAACATAAATTTGCATTTCCCAGTGTTTGTTTGTTTTCTACTTTGTCCAATTCATGAATATTCTTTTCATCCTCCATCTAATTAGTGATTTAATTCCATGCATTCTGTTCAAAGAGTGGCCTTGGCAAAGAGAGGGTTTGGGTAAGGGCTGGATTGTGGGGTGGGAAGGAAAGAAGAAAAACATTTTGGTCTTGACAGATTCGGTAAAAAAATTATCTTTTCTTGCACTAATTTGTTTTCCAGGCAGAAAATGCATTTTTTAGACTTTGATAAAAACAGTTTATTACTTAGATTAGAGTGATTCTTTTTTTTACCTGTATCAGGTGCAGTGTGGTGGCCCGCCAAGGATTTGGATGTTTTCCCAAGATTGCAGGAATTAGCAGAGATTTACTGTTGCCTGTATAAGCACATTGTGGTCAATAATTCTGGAGCTGTAATTCCGCAGGATTTCTCGGTGCTGTGTGTAAACACATGGAGGAGTTGGGGGCTGAAGCTCAGTGTGGAGGAGTTTGAGCAGCGCTGCGAAGGGCGAGGAGACCTCTGAGCTGCAGTGCTGCAGGGCCTCTTCCCTCGCCTCGTTGGCAGTGCAGTGGTGCTAAAAATCAGGAGATGGGGTGAGCAGCTGAACGTAAGGCATGGTGCTGAAGGAGTAAATGAGCTCTCCTTGGTGAATTCCCAGTGAATTAGCATCCTGCCCTTCCGTCGGTTTGGCCGTGGGCTCCTCTCCAGGAGTAACCACACAGGTACCCATTAGTGTAGGGCTGGAGAAGATTGATCAGCGTTCCGAGCTGAGGCCAAAGGGCAGCAGCAGGGAGATGTTGCTCTCCTGCTGCCGCAGGGGCTGGCCCTGGCACAGGGATGGCCCTGGCATGGCTGGCCCTGGCACAGGTGAGGGGCATTGGTGTGAGCCCTCGGCTGTGCCCACCGCGTGACAAAAGCTGTTGGTAACGGAGGAGGTTCTGTCATTCCATTTGCTTTCCATAACTGTTTTAACAGACAAATGTAGTTGGGAATAATGTGGGTTTTCTGTCGTTGTGCAGCTGGTGAATCCTGACTGCAGGACACTGAGGTTCCCTGCAAGCACCCAGCCCCTGTTGGTGTGGAGTGATGGTTCCAGAGCTGCTTGTGCAGTGTCTCATTTGGTTTAAATCTCCCATCATGTGCAGTAGGAGCCACTCGAGCTGCTGCTGTTTGTTACCAGATCCTCTCAGATGGAAACATCAAACCATGGAAGCTCCTATTGATCTCAGAATTGTCAGGGGTGGTGCTCTATTGGAAAGAGGTACATCACATATTTAAGCACTCTTGGAAATGGAAATCAATCTCACAATTCATAAATTCCATCTGGCTAGAAGAGTAGCAGAGCAAAGTGCCAGTTAGGATTTCAGTGTGCTCGTATTTCATGCTGTAAGTAGTGTGTTGTGGACTTAGAGCCCATAAACATGATGCTGTAATGGGAATGCTTTCTAAGGAAAAGTCTTCTTGGCTTCTTCCCACTGAGTCTCCAGTCCCAGCAGGATGGGCAGCATGTTCTGCACAGCCGGTGCTGCACAACCACGGGTTTGGCAGTGGCAGGGTGTCCCTGATGGCCCCGGGAGCCCTGCAGGAGCGTGGCCACGCTGGGCCAGTGTCCTGCCGGGGTCTGGAGCGGAGCAGCCTCTCTGCCTGTGGGGACAGGGGTACAGTGCTTCCCTTGCTGGGGACACATGGCTGGGCTGGGTCCTGGGGAGCAGGGCAGGCTCTGTCTCTATTGAATGGCACTTTGGGACTGATTGGGACTGCTGGTGGCATCCCTTGCTCTAGGTGTCATGGGAAGAGCTGACCCTCTCCACCCGAAATAAGTGTCCAAGCTGACCCTCTCCACCCGAAATAAGTGTCGGAGTGCAGCTCCGCGTTGCGCTGCCCTCGGCTGGGCCGGAGCTTGTGCTGGGCAGGAGGAGCAGCTCCCGAGGGAGGGAGAGCTCCCGGGAGGCTCTGCTTGGCTGCCGTGGGACCATTCTGCTCTGTGGCTGTGCCCTGCCGCTGTGGTGGCCCTGGGCCATCCTGCCCTGGCACTGCCGCAGGCTGGGCTGTGCCACCAGGGCAGCAGGGGACACCTGGAGAGGTTTTGTCTTTATCCACAGCAAGAATTACCCAATGGCCTTCCAAGACCCAAAGTACAGCAGCTCGTTGGGGTCCTCCTGACCCTGTGCTGTGCCAGATTCATTTTTAGTCCCAGTGTCTGTGACTGTGTGGAATGTTCAGTGTCCAAGGAACGTGGCAGGGGCTGGTGGAGCACCGTGCCGTGTCCCATCCCCAGGAGTGGTGCACGGGCACTTTTGGAATCATTAAGATGCTGTGTTCCAGGCAGAGCTGCATGCATTAACATGCTGATGAGCTCCCAGCTTGGAATTCCGCATTTTTAGTACCACTGAGGCATCATTTGTCAAATGATTTAAAGGGTTGGGTTTTTATTATTATTATTAGACAATTTTTCAATATAGAATTTATATTCCAGATTAGTGCATCATAATGGTGTTTAATTAACATGCCACAATAAAATACTTGCATCTCAAATTTCCTGGCCACCAATCTGAGCATATATCAGTCACTTTTTGGAAATCTGGAGAATTAGATAATGTAAATAAGATTTCCAATTAGCTTTCCTGCAGGAAAGACCTGGATTTACAGTAATGTGGCTGTTACTTTATGGATTGCTAACTTGGACTGTTGAACCGAATAAATTAGAAAACTGTTAGAAAAGTATTATGTATAGAATACATTTAATTTTAATTTTGAAGCCATCAGTGTCCATACAAGTGAAGGGTATTTTGCCTTCCTAGGGGTTCCACGTTTGACCTTTATGTCCCCCTGGTCCCGCGTGTCCGCGGTCCAGGGCTGCTGTCCCAGGGCAGCCACGAGCGGCT
Organism: Acanthiza pusilla; assembly: GCA_036630365.1. Taxonomy (NCBI): domain Eukaryota; kingdom Metazoa; phylum Chordata; class Aves; order Passeriformes; family Acanthizidae; genus Acanthiza; species Acanthiza pusilla. The sequence goes on from JAXCHO010000028.1 coordinate 839,914, forward strand.
GAGCTGGCACTGAGTGTCCACAGGGCCAGCAGGAGGAATGTCCGAGTGGGACAGGGCCCCGAGCACCAGGGAAGTGCTGCGATTGCAGCTGGAGTTGAATTAAATTCGATTGTCCCGCGTGCGAAGGGCAGCCCCAGCCCCGCGCGTTTGGCGGCGGCATGGCTGTGCCCTTTGGTGACACTCCCCGTCGCCATCAGCAGCCAGACGGGCTCGCAGCGGTTTGGGATGAGCGTTTGGGGTGACGGTTTGGGGATTAATTGCCCTTTCCTTCCCAGCACACGGCTCGGCGCGAGCGGCTCCCAGCGCAGCCCTGGCGCGGCGGCTGAGCGCAGCGCCGTCGTGGGCCGAGCAGAGCTAACCAGCCATTTGATGGATTTTTGTGTTTCCTGCAGTGGGGATGTGATGGGAGAAGGAACTTTATTGACTGGAGTTCAGCTGCTCCTGTAAGCCACCACTTGCCTTAAATTGAAATGACATGAGAAGCCTGTCAGCATTTCATTGCTTCCTTCTGTCGTGCTGATGGTACGCTGAGATCACCATCTGTGGTTTTCTTCTGTCAGGCGCTCGAGCTCTGCTCAACTTTACAGGAATATTCTAAGCAGTTTTTTTCTTATCTTTGCAGGTCATGCAATATTTAAACTTACATATCTAAGCAATCATGACTACAAACACCTTTACTTTGAATCAGATGCTGCTACTGTCAATGAAATTGTACTGAAGGTGAGTATTAAATTTTAACGTGACCCAAAATCCTGGTGTTTTACCACTTGTTAGACATGTGAGTATTGAGGAGGCTCTGGAGACAGAGGGTGCAGTGCCTGAGGACCACTGGGGTGTGTTTAACCTGCTGGGATGGCTGCTCCGTGCCTCTTGTTTTATTCATCCTTCAAACGGCCACTGCCAGGCTGCGTGTAGCATTTCCTTTTGTGCTTGTCTCTAGTTAACAGAGACACTGTTTTCTTTGGAGTTTTGTAGGAAAATACCAATTTCATTGTGTCCAGGTAGTTCCACCTCCAGACACATGGTCAGCAGCCCCGTGCCGTGCAGGGCTGGGGGCTCCTGCCCCTCACACCTCTGCCCCACACTCACTGTCCCTGCACAGCACACAGGGGCTCTTCCACCCTGATCCTCTCCCAGGACTCTTTGCTTTCCTCGGGGCTCTGTACAGACACAAACTCCCTTGCTTTGAGAAACAAATTTTTGTTACACTCTTGAAAGATTAAATGGAATTTTCCACAAGTTCATCTTTCGTAGCAAGTCAAAATTCAAAAGCAGTAATTTTGGCAAACCATCTGTTATGTTTGCTTTTATTGGCTGTGTGGAGTTTAGAGGATTGTTAAACAACTGACGTGTGATAAAATAACTTTTATTCATTACACAGAAGGTCAGCGTGTTTGAGGGGGTTTCTATTTTGTGAGCTGTTAGGCCAATTCTTCTGTTCCCACCTTATCTTAGATCAGCTATTGCAATCCAGAGCACTTGGAATCGTGGGCTCATGGAATCATTAAGGCTGGAAAAGACCTCCAAGACAAAGTCCAGCCTTTGCCCAAGTCCCCCCACGCCCACTGAACCATACCATGGAGTGCCACATCTCCTTGGGTTTTGAGCACTTCTGGGGCGGTGACTCCACACAGCTGAGACTGGCCATGAAAGAAGGCTTAAAAAAAAATGTTTACTGTCAATAACATGAATATTCAAGAGAAAAATAATATTGAACTTTTTCCTGAGTTGCAGTTTGTTTGTGTAGAACATTCTCTGGTTTCGTGCACAAGTCACTGGTTTGTTTTCAATTCCATCAGCATTAGAGAGTGCGGAAAAATCAGACTTTTCAAATTAGGCTTTTTACATGATCAAGTGAGAAGGACTGAGACTTTATTGACCATGAAAATTCCCTATATTTTTATGCCTTAAGCTGTAATATGCAATGAAAGTGAAACACTCTACAGTGCATAAAATTGTGCAAGTTTTAAGCCACAGCATATTAACCAGCTAATGGCAGACCAAAGGGCATTTTTATCTTTTTGATTCTTGCATTAACCTTCCATTAAAATTATCTCTGAGATTATCACAAAGCACTGGAGATAATAAATTTAGGGAGTAGCAGGCTTGTTAAATATCATTTTAAAATGCTTTCATCAAGTAAAATGTGCCAAAACGCAGGGAAACTCTGAGATTAGCTGAGTATGCAAACATCATAAATGAAGAATCCTTTTCACTGAGGCTGATAAGGTCCTTTATTGACACTCATTAGTGGATTGTCCCAGCACTGGGGGTCTGTGCAGTTCACTGCCTTCACCAGAGCTTTGGGTGACCACGAGGGACACAGGACAGGCCAGGGCTGTCCTGGCTCTCTCTGTGCCATCCTGGTGCTGGTGGCCGCTGGGACCAGTGCCACCAGAGCCCTGCCCAGGGGGTGCTGTGGGGTCCCTGCCCGCCCCGGGCTGTCTTGCTGACCCTCCCATGATGAAATCCAACCCCATCTCGTGTCTTGCAGGTTAACTATATTCTAGAGTCGCGAGCAAGCACAGCCAGAGCAGATTATTTTGCTCAGAAACAAAGAAAGCTGAGCAGGAGAACAAGCTTTAGCTTCCAGAAGGAGAAGAAGTCGGGCCAGCAGTGAGGCCGAGCCTCGAGGAGAGCCTGTGTCCGCGTCCGGAGGAGCCCTGCCCGCCCGGACCGGCCGGAGCCAGGACTGTGGAGCTCCTGCTGCCCGGGGCAGGAGCGGCCGGGAAGGAATCTGAATTATCCCGTCTCTCACGGCTGGAAGATTATCCCTCGTTGGTGATGGGAAGTCTCCCCTGTGACAGAAATAAAGAGCCATATCAGCCGGAAAGAAGACTGTTACGCTTCAGGTTCCTTTGATTAGAAATAAGAGAATGACGTAGACTGGCATCATTTAATTACTGTATTATGTACAATCACGAGAAGAGATGTGATTACATATTATTTCACAGCCTGGTTAAAATAAATTATATACATCTGTAATCCACCCACGTACACGCAGGTATTGCTTGTGACATGATCAAATTTCTAAAAACAAAATGTAGGACAAATGTATCCATTTTTACTATTAATAAACAGATGTAATCTTTTTCAAGGTCCATATGATGCACAGTTCTTTTGGGGGGAGGCTGCAGTCCCAGATGGTTTCACTTCTGTTGCTGAAGTGCAGGAGGCATCCGTGAGCCAGGAACAGCAGCCATGGCAGGGGAGCGCTTAGCGAGGGAGCACTGAGACAGTCGAGTCTGTTGTGTTTGTTTTGTTCAAAAATATTTTTATTTAACTGTGCTTTTCAGCTTTGCAAATGCTTTATTGGAAGTTCCTTGCTGGAGGCAGCATGGTGGTTGGAAATCCACGTCTTGGTGGTGGAGAGGCACATCCTCCTGCCCGGGACCTCCTGCGCCCCGGGACTGCGAAATGCCTTTGCCTTCTCTCAATTTTATTCTTTAAAAATAAAAATTAAGACCTACTTTGTACTGGGATTTGTAACTATCTTGGCCTTGTTTCTCCTTGATGCATCGGGGAGCACAGGGCTGGGATTGCCGGGACCCAGAGCCGCCGTTTGGTTGAACTCACCAGAGGTGTCCTTCATCGTCTCTCCAGGTCGCTGGAGCTCTGCACACACATCCTGCTCTCGTGGAGCTGCCCAGCTCCCCACGGGGCTGGGGCAGCTCTGTCCAGCACTGCCCACCCTCTGCCAGCCCCCCACCTTGCTTTTGTACCGAGAACATTTCCTGAGCCTTAAGCCGTGCAGGAGCAGCCCCGGGGCAGAGGGAGGGTCTGTGTCTCACCTGTTGTGTTTACTTTGAGCAGCTCAGCCCTGCACCACCGAGGCCAGGCCTCCCTGTACGGTCTTCCATGATATCTGCAAAATAAGAGAAATGCTATTTTATAGTATTCTATTAATTTTTTTAATATTTTCTATGTGCAAATGCAGCACAGATAAAATGGGAAAAGCCCCTTTGATGTAAATGACTCTTTTAACCAACTCTGTGAACTATTTAACATTAAAGTTGTTCTGTGAATGTTCTTTGGCCACCCAGTTTCAATTCTTTTTAACTGAACTGAAAAATTGCCTATTTGGTACCAGAAACTGCAGCAATCTCCTGTTTCCATGGCCATAGTGCTGTTGCCACCCCCTCACTTGTATTTATTATCAGCAGGGATTCAGCATGTGCAGGTTTGCTCTCAGTAGAGACTAAAAAATTCAAATAATATCTCTTCTGTCTGCGGTGACATTTGTGGCACAGTCCCTTGCCCAGACCACTGTGTTCACACCCTCGGGCCAGTCCACTGGCCATTCCTGGCGTGGGTGTCCCCGGAACCGGGCAGGGATGGATGGATGGACAGATGGACGGAGGCTGATGCTGGGGCTGCTCCAGGGCTGGGTGAGGAGCAGGGAACTTTGGAGCCCAAAGTGAGTTTATTTGCTCCAAAAGAGCCATTGACAGTTAAAATGCAAATTTGCTTCCAAAGATCAGATTCAGTTTGATATGTGGCATCTAGGAAAGCTTCCTTAAATCTTGGGAAGATCCAGCATTCCAGGAGCAGAGCAGCCCCCGCCCAGAACAGACATTTCTGCTCCTCAGCATTCCTGAAGGAGTTAATCAGAGCTCATGGCTGCATGTGTGCACAGCTGAGCTCAGAGCCATCTCGGGCTGGTCTTTCCCTGGTAGCTGTAGATGTAATTGAGTCAGATGGGCATTCAACTGGGTCAGCAAGGCAAGCTGTTCCTCCATCCCTGCTACGAGGATGACTCCGGCCTGCCGCGCTCAGGCAGCTGCTGGCGGCAGCAGAGGTTCCCTGAATTTTCTCTGGCTCCTGCTGCTGGAGGAGTCCTGTCCACAGGGCTGATCCCCCTCCCCTTCCTTGGCTTTATTGGAGAGCACAAGGGTGGCCTTTGAGCACACCCAGGGCACCCTGGCACATGCTGCCACCCAAGGCCAGGGCACAGAGCACTGGGCGCTGTCCCTGGGCTCCGCAGGGCTTTGCCATGAGCTCCCAGAGGACCAATTCCAGCCAGAGATAGCTTTCTGTTGGGGTTGGAGGAGCCTTGTGCACCCCAGGGGTTCTGCAGGGCTGAGCCCTGGCGCTGGGACAAGCAGGCAAACCCATGGCACAGCCGTGGGTGCAGCCCGAGATTAATGGGGGGAGTTATTTATGGAGACATGTTTGTAATGGGCCCATGAATTCATGGAAATGCTGCCGTGCTGGCGGGTGGGGCTGGGTGCTGCTGCTGCAGCTGAAATTAATGCTCCTTAAATCACAGCCCAGCGCAGCCACCCCGTGCAGGGCTGGGACAAGGACGGCGACGAGGACAGGGATGTGTGGGCACAGTGGGCACGCGGCCAGCTGGGCCAGCAGGAGGGAGCCCTGGCCAGGTGCTGCTCCCTGGCACCTCTGCCGTGACCGTGGGACATCTCAGGGTCACCAAAGAGCTGGGACACAGCGAAAGCTGGCCCCGGGCACAGCCCCGTGCTGCTGCTCCACTGCACGAAGGGTTAAGCACTGTCATGTTTTATTCTCCCCACACACCTCTGCTTAAATGCAAAAAGAGAAAAAAAATCTCAACAGGGTGTTGTTCACTCTAAAAACCCTAAGCATGATTTGTGAACTCTCACAGCCTGGGTAATCTCATCAGAGTAATGGGATTATATTTCAAATCACCATGGCCTGTTCATTACACATTTAAACTCCTTTGACAGAGGAAAAGTTAAATAAAATGTGTGCGTCAGCCCTGGTTGACTTTCCCAGTTCTCTTTCTTGATTAGACAAACAGATGCTGAGCTCCAAAATGAAAAAATAATGTGCTCATTTATTCATTTTTCTGACAAGTCACAATAGATTTTTAACTACAAATGAGCCCCCTCCCCAGGTGGGAGCGCAGGGGCCGCGTGCTGTAATGGGCTGGGAGCTGGTGGCGAGGGCTGGAATGGGGCACAAGTGGTCATTTCCGTGCTGTGAGCATGGGGACACTGCCGCGATTCCCCTGCCACCACCACTGCCACCACCGCCACTGCCACCACCGCCACCACTGCTGCGTGGAGCTGGAACAGTGTTCCTGCTGGGAGTGCAGCCACTGACCACAGCACTGACCACTGCACTGCCCACAGCACTGCCCAGAGCCACTGACCAAATCACTGCCGACAGCACTGCCCACAACACTGACCACAGCACTGCCCACAGCACTGCCCAGAGCCACTGACCAAATCACTGCCCACAGCACTGCCCACAGCACTGACCAAAGTACTGCCCGCAGCACTGCGGCCCCAGCCCATCCTGCCTGCCTGACCCTGGGCGCCCACAGAGGCTGCTGGCACCTCCTCTGGGCTCTGCTCAGCCAACCTGGAACACTCCCAGGCAGCAGCACCAGGGCTGCTGGGCTGCCATGGCCATGGGGATGGCTGTGGTGTGGCCATGGGGATGGCTGTGGTGTGGCCATGGGGATGGCTGTGGTGTGGCCATGGGGATGGCTGTGGTGTGGCCATGGAGATGGCCATGGTGTGGCCATGGGGACGGCCATGGTGTGGCCATGGGGATGGCTATGGTGTGGCCATGGGAATGGCTGTGGTGTGGCCATGGAGATGGCCATGGTGTGGCCATGGGGACGGCTGTGGTGTGGCCATGGGGATGGCCATGGTGTGGCCATGGGAATGGCTGTGGTGTGGCCATGGAGATGGCCATGGTGTGGCCATGGGGACGGCTGTGGTGTGGCCATGGGGATGGCTATGATGTGGCCATGGGAATGGCTGTGGTGTGGCCATGGAGATGGCCGTGGTGTGGCCATGGGGATGGCTGTGATGTGGCCATGGGAATGGCTGTGGTGTGGCCATGGAGATGGCCGTGGTGTGGCCATGGGAATGGCCATGGTGTGGCCATGGGGATGGCCATGGTGTGGCCAGCCACAGGCACATACCTGCTTAGTGCTCTGGAGCTCCCGATGTCCCTCCCGATGTCTCTTCTGATGTCATTGCTCCCAAACTGACCTTGGCACGGCCACCAGGCATCAATGGGGATGGGGTGGAGCTCAGCGATGGGCTGTGGAGGTCTTGGTGCCCCAGGTCCCGCACGGAACCTCTCCAGGGCGGTTCCAGCCCTCGCCAGGAGCTGCAGAGGAAGGAGCACATGGGCTGCTGGAGGCTGAGCAGGCTGGGCTGCGCTCCTGCTGGAGAGCAAGGTCTCGTCAGGAGCGCCGGGACTCTATTAGGGAGCTGAAATGCCAGATAATTAGAAATACACCAGCAAACCCCATTATTGTCAGGAGGCTGCAACTGCGTACAGTAATGAAGCAATTATTAATGAGCAACTGCAAGGCTGTCATTAATTTCAGCTTTTCAGGATCACAGACTACGACAAGTTAAATGTTACAGCAGAGCTGGGCTGGGCTGAGTGGGGCTGAGCAGGGCTGGTCCCCCACCCAGCTGGGCACAGCACGATGTTGTGGCATCCCCGATCCTGGGTGGGACACCCCCTGTGCCCACGGTGCCATTCCTGCCCTGTGCCCACGGTGCCATTCCCACCCTGTGCCCACGGTGCCATTCCTGCCCTGTGCCCACGGTGCCATTCCTGCCCTGTGCTCTCCTCCTTTCCCTTGGAGCCAGCACCAGCACTTTGGGCAGCCCAGGCCATGGCACTGACAGGGATGGGGACAAGAGCAGGGGCGGGGATGGGGACAGGGTCAGGGACACAGACACAGGGTCAGGGATGGGGACAGGGTCAGGGACACAGACACAGGGTCAGGGATGGGGACAGGGTCAGGGACACAGGCACAGGGTCAGGGATGGGGACAGGGTCAGGGACACAGACACAGGGACAGGGATGGGGACAGGGTCAGGGACACAGACACAGGGTCAGGGACGGGGACAGGGCGGAGTGTGCCCGTGCTGTGCGCCCGGCGCGGTGCCGGTGGCTCCGGGTGCGCTCCGGGCGCTGCAGCCGCGCTCTGCTCCCGCACCAGCGCAGCCCCGCGCCGCAATCTGTCACGGCGGCTGGGGCTCGCCGGCTCTGCAATATGTACCTCATGTCTGGGCTGTCATCGGACATAATTCCTCCCTGCTGGCATATTGCTGATTTGTGCATAAGTGATGCGTGCAATCCACCTGAGCCGGGAGTCAGGGGTGCCTCGATCCGGGGCTGTCAGGGCAGAGTGTTTTAGTGCCTCCTGCGATTAGCTGGAATTGACAGGCCCTGAGAGCCGGGAATTGCACAACAGGGGAATTAACAGCCAGGGCTGGAGTGGAGTGTGGCACTCGTTTAATCTGCAATTTATCAGTTTGCGTGGCTCCTTGTCGCAGCCAGAAGATTACACTCCAAAAAAGACGACTCTGTTTTTCTGTAGTGCCACCAGACAGGGAGTGGGCAGAGCAGCGCTCGGGGTCACCGGTGTCACGGGAAGGGCACCCTGCAGTGGGACATGGTGGGGACAGTCCCCAGGGGCTGGGTTCCTCCGCAGAGTGTGACGGGGCAGGTGCAGGTGGCCCAGCCCGAGGTGCCAACCCCAGTCTGACAGTGGTCCCTGGGCCACGCAGAGACCCCCGCGGCCTCCGCACCCCTCAGTACCTCACACACAGGAGCATCCGTGGAGCCGCAGCTCTGTCCCGCTGCTCCCTTGGGCTCTCAGCACACCGAGCGTGGCGGCACAACCATGGATCCTCAGCCCCCACCCCGCCACGAGCGCTCCAATTTTGATAATATCATTAGAAGCTGATAATGGTTTCCAGGAACTCTGCAGCCTCTCTGCGAGGTGACAGCCTGTAAAGGCAGCGTGACAGATAATGTATTCTGCAAGGCTACAATAATGTGACTCCGAGCACATTAAACTCCTTTAATGTGGGTGACATACACCTTCCTCCTCACATGCATTACCATCCCGGGGGCAGCGCAGCCACACGGAGCCACAGCCCCCGTGTTCGTGGGCCCCACCCGCGGTGCCCCACAGCCCCAGCGCCAGCCGAGGCTCCCGCGCCAGCCGCGCTCCTTCCCTGGCACGGCGACACTAAACCACGGGATGCAGACGCTCCCACTGCGTGCAGATGATCTCCTTGGCCTTCCTTGGTGTCCTGCTCTGATACTGAAAACCTTTATGCAACCTCGCAGTATCAAAGATTATTTATAATGAATTAAATACGTTTTCAGCAGCTTCTTTCCGTGCTTACTGCCACACTTCCACTGCCACTTCAACTTAATTAGGGAGAGTTCGCTAAAGAGATGGGAATAAATGCATCTATAGAAATATATCTATGTATAAATGAAGAAAGCCGCCACCGCAGGTCAGACCAGTCCTTTCAATTTATTGCCCTGGTACATTCATTTGTAAATAGCTTTGCCTTGCTGGTTTCTAAGTGCAAGGCTAATGTTGGAGTGCTTAAATTAATAGTGACGCACACCTTTCATTATTGCTATTAAATTAGGTGCTGGGCTTTGATGGATTCACTTGTTGCTGAACTAAAAGCCTCGTGGATGTGGGTGTACGTATCCATTTGGTTTTACAGCAAGTTTAGGTCTAAATGTCACGGCAGGCAGAGCTGAGCGGGTTCCTCCTCAGCACACTCCAATTAGCAGGAGGGCACCTCCCGCGCCCCGGCCGCGCTCCCCCGGGAGCCAGGAGGCTCTCGGCCCAGGAGGGAGGCAGGTGGCCAGGGACAGCGGGCAGGAGCACACCCCACACTCCCCAGTGGGTTTGGGCTGCTTTCAGCATCAGCATCCCTGTCCTGGGCAAGGCAGGGAGCTGGGGCCCCCAGCATCACACCTGGCACCATACCTGGTGGGTCTGTGCCATGGCCCCCCATGGGCACCAGCCCCGCACCACACACACGGCAGCCGCCTTGCCATGCCTGGAGAAACACAGAAACATGGCAATCACCCCCAAAGTCCCTGGAGACACGGGGTGTGTGACACATGCCATCAGCCTGGTCACCTCTGAGCTGCGATGGACACAGCCCTGTGACATGCGGAGCCTCACGCTGGGTGCTCGTGGGGGTCCTGAGCTGGCCGGGGGCTGTGACCCTGCCACCCCCACCACCCCATTGTCCTCAGCAGGGCCGGGATTTTTGCCGGTGGCATTGTGACCCTCCTGTTGTGTCCAGGGACCTGGGGCTCTGAGCTGACCTGGGGGCTCTGAGCTGATCTGGGGGCTCTGAGCTGATCTGGTCTGATCTGGGGGCTCTGATCTGCATTGGGAGCTCTGGTCTGATCTGATCTGATCTGATCTGATCTGGGGGCTCTGGTCTGATCTGGGGGATCTGATCTGATCTGGGGACTCTGATCTTCACTGGGGGCCCTGGTCTGACCTGGGGGCTCTGTGCTGGGGGCTCTGAGCTGGTCTGGGGGCTCTGATCTGATCTGATCTGATCTGGGGTCTCTGCTCTGGGGGCTCTGATCTGCTCTGGGGGCTCTGCTCCTCACTGGGGTCTCCGCTCGGCGCCGGGAGCTCTCTCCGCCGCGCCTTTGTTCCGCTCCGTTCGCACTCTTACGGTGCCACCTTGAGGCCGCCGATCGCAGCCTCGCCACGGACTGTCCCTGCCCGCTGCCTGTCCCTGTCCCTGTCCCATTCCCTGTCCCTGTCCCATCTCTGCTCCTGTCCGGAGGGACAGTGACCCCCCAGCCCCCGCGCACATCACCGACCCAGGACATGGGGCTGTGGCATTCGGGATCGGGTCAGTTTAGGTTTTTCCCCAAAGAAGGAGCTCAGGACAGTCCTTGGGGGTTAAGTTTCTAATTTCTGGGGAAAGTCCCAAAACTCCCCGTGCTGGCCCAGGCTGTGACTGTGGGACCCGCTGGTGGCATTTTGTGCCCTGTGCCACACGGCTGGCAAGGACCAGCCACCGCAGCCCTGCCTGCGGCAATCGAGGGGCTGGGACCCCCGGCAGGGCTGCCAGGCAGGGATGCACAGCCTCATCCATCCATGGGCTCGCCAAGCAGCTGGCACCAACAACCAGGTCACCGTCTAGCCTGAGGGACCAACAGCCCTGTGTCCAGAGCTGGGCAGAGACATCTGTTCATTGCAACTTCCCTACGGACAGCGGGGAAGGGCTGGGATGTGGCTGACCCGTTGGCTGACCCTCCCAGCGACACTGGGGACACAGGTGTGGAGCTGGTGACCATGACAGGTCACACTGGTTGCCCTGTGTCCCTCTGCCATGGGCAATGCTGGACACACAAACTGCCTGCCTCTTGCTCTTTGGCATTTTAGGGATAATAAATTCCTAACCAGCCCGAATTCCTCCTTGGTGTCCTCTGCAGCAATGCTCCAATAATTAATTATAAACTACAAATACTGACCAGCTTCCATGTCCTCCGCCAGCGCTGACAATCATTAACCGGAATATCAAATTTATAACGTTGGGATGCGGAACCTGGTGAGATGAACAGCTCTGCTTTTTAATCAGCTTTATGGGATGATAGAAAGCATTGATCGACAAAGACAAGACACAGCCCATGTTCCTGCGTCTGTAGCTGCGCAACCTTATTAATTTAGATTTACAAAGGGTTGGTTGAGCTGGAGGGGACAGAGCTGGGGAAGTCGCCTTGAGCTGGATGGACCAGTGCAGGATCCCTCAGCTGGAGGGGTGCTCTGGGCAGGGGGTTACCAGCAGCCTGGCTCACCTGGCTCTGGGCAGGGGTCCCCAGAGCTCGGCCACAGAGGCACAGGCACCCGAACTGTGCCCAAGCACCATCGGGGGTGATGCCGATGGACCCCGCGGGTTGGTCCAGGTCTGATGAGCGCCGGTGCCATCCCAGCGACCTGGCACTGGGCAGCGTGTGCCTGCCCGCACGTACGTGCCTGTGCCTGGCCCTGCCCGAGCCCTCCCTCCTCCCCCGAAATGCATCTGTGGCTGGGGCATCGCCCTCCCGCCCAGCGCGGCCCGGTGGCGGCCGGACAGCTGGTAACCATATTGGAGCGTCTTGCGCTGTCATATCGCATTTGCACGCCTGCTCCTGCTCGCATCCGGGGAGCCTGCGCCGGCATTTTCAGGTCAGAGGCTGCATCCAGCACAGGAGGAAAATTCCCATTTCCCCACCAAGACTTTAACCGTGAAGTGGCCTGGACTGGCTTCTCTGTCCCAGCAGCAGCTCTGCACCACAGCTGCCCTGGCACCAGCCCTCCCCTGGCACGTCCAGCCCTGTGCCAGCCTTGCTGGACACGCTCACCCTCCGGCCACGCTCACCCCTCCAGCCACACTCACCCCTCCGGCCACGCTCACCCCTCCAGTTGTGTCCATCCTGGGGAAGGTCTGAGGAGCTGCAATGGCTGCAGGTGGTAGCAAGTGGGGCTGCAACCAAAGCCAGGAGCATCGCTGGATGGAAAGTCAGGCTTGTCAAAAAATTTGGTTTAATTCCTTGAACTTAAAACTTTACCTAATAGAAGTAACTGAGAAGCAGTGGTGTGCTTTGGCTTCTGTTCGGCATTTGATTTAATAGCACATGACGTTTTGATTAAAAAATTAGCCGTATATAATATCAATAGAGCTCACATTAGAAGGATTAAGAATTGGCTGACTGACAGGTCTCAAAAAGTGGCTGTCAATGGGGAATCATCATGGGATGATGATGTTCAACATGCTCATCCGCGATTTGGAAGTAAATATCAAATCAGTGCTGATAAGATTTGGGATGACAAGGATTAGTGGGAAGGTGGGAGCGCTGACAAGGGGAGCTGTGGGGAGCTGAGATGGTGCCCCACACAGCCAAGGCCCCACACTGCCAAGGGGAGCCGAGGGCAACCGAGCCCTGCGACCACCAGTGCCCCTGCAAAGGGCCCTGAGTGAGCCTTGGGCCCTCACGAGACACAGCATTGGAGCCAACACCTCCCCAGAGAGCTGGAGCCCTCAGCAGCCCTGGCATCTCCTTCAGCTGCAGGTCAGGTTTGCATTTCTTGGGGTGATGGAGGTGATGAAGGTCTGACCCGTGTGCTGCTCCCAGCACGGGCAGGGCACCGCAGCTGCTCCTCCTCAGCCACAGATTTTTGAAAGTCAAATCCCTGTTAGTGCAGGGACTGTGCCTAACCCACACGAATTCCCAATTGTGAGCTCTTTCAATTAGCGACCGCAGGCACTCAGACCCTGGATGTTCATTAGTGGCACGGCCCCACCGCGCAGTGACAAGTCGGATGACAAACCTCTCCCGGCGACACACGAGGTTTTGGCTGTGGCACAGCTCCCACGTCAGCCCTGGTGAGGGACAGGGAAGGGAGGTGTCCCCAGATGCCTGCAGAGGAGCAGGGATGGGTTCCCTCCCCAGGGCACGTGGAGCCCACAGGGACCAGGGGACAGCAGAGCCCCAGCACCAACCTGCCAGCAAGGGCCTGTCACGGTGCTGTCACAGTGCCTGTCACCGTGTCTGCTGCTGAAGGAGCCTCTCCTGTCCCAGCTCAGCACATCCACCAGCAGGAGAGGCGCCCGCAGAGCCCCTGGGTCCCTGAGTGCTGAGTCCTGTAAATCCTGCTGAGCAGATGTCCCTGAGCCACCTCCAGGGACACCCAGCAGTAGGACACCTCCTGTCCTCCATAGGCAGGGTGAGCAAAGCCACAGGGACTCCAGTGCTTCTGCAGGGCATCAACTCAGGGATGGTCCTGGGAGACACGTCCCAGCACAGGCACGGCCCTGCCTGAGCTGAGCTCCGGCAGGGATGGGCATTGCCACCCTCCCAGCGCCTGGGACCATGAGCCCCCAGCTCATGTGGCAGCCAGTAAAGGCACTGCGCTTCTACAGGGCTCAACTGGCCCAATAAAAGATTATCAGCTAAATAAAACAAGAAGTGAGTGATGCCACGATGCCCTGTCGGATTGGAATTGTGTGAGCAAAGTGGTTTTCTCAGGGAGATTTATTTCCTCTGCTGGCTGCAGGCAGCCAGCCCAGCAAAGGGAACGAGCCTCTGGCTCCAAGGCCACTGCTCCCTCCTGCTCTCAGCACACAGCTTTTATCCCACTGTTGAAGGAATCAGAATAAAGCAAATACAAACAGGTATTTCCCCATTGCAAAGCACAGGAGCACACGCTGCAGGTCTGCTCCCCTGGAGCTCTCCTCCCTGCCTGCACCTCAGCCCCAAAATCTCACCTGTCAGCCACAGCCAGATCCAGAGAGGCAATCCCACACCAGAGGGGACAGTTCCTGCCCCAGGCCTGTGACAGTCCCCAAAGGCTCTGGGACATCTGTGGCCTCTGCCATGGACGATGGCAGCAGACCCTGGGGCTCTGCCTGGCGCAGTGTGCAGGGACCTGCCCTGACACCCAGCACCTGAGGATCCCAAATCTCTGCTGCCCAGCGCGATCCTCCCGCAGAGAGCGCGGCAGAGACGGAGCCTGGCCCCGCTCACCTTCACCGCTCCTGCCACGAGCTCACCTTCACCACCCTCCACAAGGCCCAGGCACCGGTACCTGGCAGAGAGGTACAGAACTGGGTCCCCAGGAAAGAGAAACACTGCAAAGTGCTGGAGTCAGCACTCTCGCTGAATTTTGCTTTCAACATCTGCAGCCCAATAAATCTTTGTCTCCTTCCAGTGAACTGTGCTCCTGCTCGGGCTCCAATTTACATCCCTCAGCACTGTCCCCACAGCAGCACCGGCCCCAGAGGTCCCACTGCCACCCTGAGCCATCACCCTGCGGGGCCAAGGGACCTGCCGTGGGCAGCCCCAGCCCCACCAGCACCAAGTGGCCACAGCTCCAGGCCTGGTGACCACTGGCACTGCTCACTCTGTGCCAAAACCCTTCCACTCGCCAGACCTTCACTGGGCTTTTTTTTTTTGTTTTAATTGTTTTCAAAACAGATTTCATGTGGTCCCAAAATGAGACCATGATTGTAAATTAAAGTGTAATTAGCCTTTACGCTTTTATATTCATTAACTCTTCTCTGTTAATGATGCAGAGGCTGGAGCACAAACCCAGCATTATGAAACCACATCCAGGAAATAAAATAGTGATTTAGATAATGGCCAGAATGTATTGCTGCTTACACATAATTAAACAAATGCTCAATTTACACTTGGAAACATGAATGAATGTTGATTAACCCCAGCCCAACGACTGTGCTGGTGCCGTGGCTCCGTGTGGCGCTGCCGGCGGGGCTGGCGGGGCTGGCAGGGTGGGCACGGTGGGCAGGGTGGGCTCTGCCGCACCTGCCCGGCACAGGTGCCGCAGCGCAGACGGACCCACGGCTCTGCAGGCTGCTGCCAGCAGGGTGACACTGCCACACGGACAGCGGGCACTGCCACGGGGACACGCCGGGCCCGCGGAGCAGCGGGGCAGTGGGGACAGCGGGGACAGCGGGGACGGGAGGGGACGGGGGGGACAGAGGGGACAGGGGGGACAGCGGGGACAGCACGGACAGCGGGGACAGGAGGGACAGAGGGGACAGCACGGACAGCACGGACAGCGGGGACAGGAGGGACAGCGGGGACAGTGGGGACAGCACGGACAGGGAGCACAGCGGGCCCGGGCCGGCAGCGCCCGCCGCTCCGTGTGCCGGCTCTGCGCGCCGCTCCCGCACACGCTTTGTCTCGGTCCCCTGTGCCGCTGCCCTCCGAACGTGCCAGTTACTATGGAGACATCTCCTTCTCCGCAGGAGGAGCCGGAGCCCTTGTGCGGAGAGCAGGGCGGGCGCTGCTGCTGCCCATCCGGGCCCCATGGCCGTGCCGGGCACATCGCCCCGAGCAGCGCGGCCGTGCCGGGCCCAGCCCCGGGCTCTGCCGGCGGCTCCGCAGCCTCGCCGGGGTGCTCAGAGCCCCCAGGGTCCGGTGCTGGCCCCTGCCGCCCATCCACGGCGGGCTCCGGTGCCCCTTGGCTGAGCCCGCGGGGCACACCGTGCAGGGCTGGCCCCAGCCCCGCCACACGGAGCCGCTGCAGCCAGGGCTGGACCCAGCGCCCAGCAGCTCCGGTGCTCCCGGTGGGGACGGCCGAGGGCTGCCCGGCAGGAGCGGCCAGGGGCTCTCAGCAGCACGGAGTGACCGACAGGGCCCCACAGAGGTGTCTGTGCTCCTGGAGCAGAGCTGAGGCCGTGCTGGGCACAGGGAACACCCGCGCAGGCACCAGGGGAGCAGGAGCTGGGGACACGCCCTGGGACCCAGCAGAGCCATCCCCAGCTCAGTGTGGCTCCAGGCTGCCCAGGGAGGACACTGCTGCCCTCCCCGCACCCGCCCCTGTCCCCTCACCTTGTGTCCCCAGCGCTGCGGTGACAGGCAGGACGGTGCGCTGTCCAGAGCTCTGCTCCCGAACCCATTCATGGATCGCTGCCTCCGCAGGCCATAATGGCTCCATCCATCGGGGTCAGCACGGGCGCCTTTGACACATGATAGACAATAATTGCTCTTGCTTAGAGACTTTTTAGTTCATGGATCATTGACCTGATGGGCTCTAACAGCTCCGACAGAGGCTGCACACCCCTGTGCTCAGCCACCCTCGGGAGCAGGGCTCTGCACAGCCATGGCACGGGGCCATGCGGAACACATCTCCCAAATCCACGCTCCCAGCCCTGGGGGCTCTGGAAGCCCTTTGGGAATCCCTCCTGGTAGCATGGCTATGGAGGAGAGGCCGTGCAGGAGGCACAGGAGCCCTGGAGCTCCAGGAGAAAAGGCTGGAACAGCCCAGGATCCCTCGAGCACCATGGGACAAGAGCAGCATGCACAGGAGCAGGTCACCTCCCAAGCTCTGCAGGCTGGAGATCCCCTCTCTGACAGCGACTTCCAGGTATATGATTTAATGAAAGGCACAATACGAAGTGAAACAATTAGAATTTCTGCCTCATTATCATGGTAATCTTATCAGTCGGATAATGAGGTATTAATGGAGATTTAATGTGCCTCTCATAACAGAATCCCTTGGAGAAAACACATAAGGAAATTGCTGTAAATCCACTTAATGATGGAAAGGTCCCCAAACACCATATTCCAGAGGATGAAAAATGCTGGATGCAAATGAGAGAGAATCAAGGTCAATAACACTGCAGGGACCAAGCTCATGGCAGCACCGTCACCACCGTGCACCCACCCCAGCCCTGCCCGCCCCGTTGGGCAGCGGGACCGGGTGGGTGCGTGACAGCTAAAATAATCCTCCCGTCTCATCAGAAAAAATGAACATTTCCTAAGAAATAAGATGCAAAACGTAACACTTTTGGACTTGACCATTCCCAACGAGGCATCAAAGAGCAGCCAGCAGAGGGACAGGCACGGTCCTGCTGCAGGCACAGCTCTTTCTTTCCTCTCAAGCTACTAGAAGAGCCAAGCTGCAGATTTAAAATAAAGTCTGAAGAGCTCTGTGTTAAGCAGTCAATGCACTGGTGCTTCTTCTCTCCTTTACTGGATTTTGGCTCTTTTTTGCCAGCGTGCCCTTCCCTGTGAGGGGTGAGGATGCCCAAGGGAAAACCACGCAGAGTTAGTGGGAAGCTGCTCACACTTGCACTGCCATTCCCAGCACAACTGCTGATGGCACTGGAACAAGGCAGAAACGTCAAAGGCAGGCGGTTAAACTGCTCTCCTTTTAATCAGTTTTTACAGAATAATACATTAATAATCACGTTAAGAGACAAGATGGGGTTCCTGTATACAAGATTGTGCAAGCTTGTTAATTTAGATTTATAAAGGCTTTACCAAAGAGGAGAGGCAGTACAAAGCTTTTCAATAGAGGTAAAGCACAATTAAAAGGTACAGAACACACACTACTAACTCAGCAGAGGTTAATTCTCAAGTAGTACAGGCTCAACCACGTCCCCAGCTGTACCCAGACACGAGCATCCTTCCTGCTCTGTCCCCACTGCCTTCCTGCTGCTCCAGCTCTCCAGGCACACTGCCTCACTCGTGCCAACACACAGTTCTGCTGCCAGCAGCTCTGCCCCCTCTCCCACCCCTTCCCCCACCCCATTCCCATGGCAGTGAGCTCTCCAATTCTGTGAGAATTTGGCTTAACAGAACATTTTCCAGCCATACGAACCAACACTGTGCTCACCAGACTCACCCACAGGAAACAGCATCATGTTCGTGGCTTTTTTTCCTGAAATTTATGGCAGTTACATTCAGCATTTGGTAGTTAAAGGTCTTCAAAACAAAAACTTTTAAACTCAAATCCTTGATAGGCCAGACACATTCCGATTCTCCTTAGAGAGGATTTAAAAAAGGTTTAAAGAGAAGTCTCACTTAGGAGCACAAAGGAATCTCCTAGAGATGAAAAACCCAGCCCTTCCCCTTCCCTCCTCTCCCCCAAAAGGAAACCAGCACCCCTGTGACATTCTGAGGCACAGACATGCCACTGTTTAACGTGGCAGCTCCTCAGAACGTGCCAACACTCGGTGCTGAGACAACGACCAGGCCTGAAGTCCACGACTGTGACCTGTTCCCAAGGACCTTTCCCTGCTCCACCTTGCCCAAAACGTTCCATTCCTCCTCCAGTGGCTGAAGTAGTTTAATTCACAGAAAGCACCGAGATTACAGCAACAGGCCCATGGCTGGCACCTTTTGGCAGCAGTTCTGGTACTTTTGGTCCTTTATGCACTGTCTTTTCACCTTCACTATTGCACATCAAACCTAACACCACCACTTCCTAGACATGGAATTTAGCATTTTAAAACAAAATGTTACGGGACACTGGGGAAAACAGTAAAAGGACATTACAGGCAGGTTTTTAATTCTTTGGAAAACCTAATTCTCTAACTACACCTACCAAGACTATATAAAGGACCTTTAGAGTAGGCTGGAAAAAAGAAGCAAAGGACCATCTTGCTACAAAAACTCTCAGCTCACCTGGGGCTCACTGAAACACCTACTGGTTTTAAAATAACTAAGTAACATTTAAAAAAAGACTCCAGTTCTTTTAAGTATTTTTCTGTGCAGAGAAACCAAGTGATAAAAGCTGTGAAGGAAATGGTTCTTGCCCCTTCCATAAAGGAGAGCAAACCTGAAAGCCCTGACAGTGCTGACCAAACCCCGTGAGCCAGGCCAGCAAGAAGAGGCAGCACACAGGTGATCACCAGCCCTGTGTCCTTGTGCCTTCTTCAGGGATCCTACAAATGCTCTCCTCAACCAACACCCAGACTGCAGAACTTTCACACACTGGTCTTAGCATCTTGGATATTCAAGTAATAATTACGTATTACAGGACACTTCAATGGAAATGAATTTATATTGCTTTTTGATATGATCTGGCCATATCTTCAAGGGCATATTTGTGCTTTGCTGCTGAGTGTTATTGGTCAGGGCTGTGCTTGCAATATTGAGTTACGTGTTCAGCACCAAAAACCCATCAAGGCTAAATAACCAGAATATTGCAATGCTACACAGACTGAGTCACCAAGTAAGGCAGATCAGAAGAATTCTGTTTTGACTGAGTATTGCTCCTCCACACAATCAAGTCTCTAATAGAGGAGAAAGACTATAAATAAAAGGAAAAGGTT
Source organism: Acanthiza pusilla (assembly GCA_036630365.1). Lineage (NCBI taxonomy): Eukaryota > Metazoa > Chordata > Aves > Passeriformes > Acanthizidae > Acanthiza > Acanthiza pusilla. The sequence goes on from JAXCHO010000028.1 coordinate 859,287, forward strand.
ACCATCCCACCTTCTCACCTGTGATTAGTTTGGCAAAACTGCTAGACTGAGTTATATCTGAGAGTCCTAAAAAGTAAATTCTCTTATTATGCCTTGACAAGTAGCACAGCCAAATCAAGCACTCAATACTTTACATAAATTGCTCTAATTCCAATTAACCACATGATTTTCCCAAGTACTAATTGCTTACAGGTTTTAATCATCAAAATGCACACACACACAAAATGAATCAATCGTGTTTTGAAAAGAACGTGAGAAAGATTTTGTTTTCTTTACGACTCGCAGAGACCAAGTATTACCACATCCCTCTGTCAGAAGTGCAATTAACACTCTGGAAAGAGCAAGAAATAATACTGACATGAAAAAGTTCAGTGCTTGCTGTCCTTTTCCACTGTATTCACCCTGAAAAAGAGCAGCAAGTGCTTATATACAGCCAACACCCACTGGCCATGCCCCAGACCACTTCACTCATGAAAAACCCATGTGGTGTTGTGCATAAAAACCTCTTTAAATTGATAACTGTTGGTTTTAGGGGAAGGCGGGGTCAGAAATCTATAAAACACCCTGAACTGATGTCATGATATGTTTCATAAAGAACAGTGTTATATTATTTTAAAATATTTTATATGAACAGTAAAACTTGCACTGCTGCATAGCAGACAACACGAAGAACATTTAGTAAAAACATTCACTGAACCCCCTGGCATATGTATTTAATGTCACTAATCAAAATATATATTACAGCCCAAGGTTCTGTTAAGGATCTCTGTTTGGGGTTTGTACAGTATACACAATAGCTCAGAAAAAATATTACAGTAAGGTATTTTATTTCTCCTTTTTATATTAGACTTCTCTATTGTAACTTACAGTCCTTCTCCTTTATATATCCAAACCTCTGTAACACCCCTAATGCCCTAGCCAAGAAGTGTTCAGCTTGCTAATAAGCCCTATTATAAATTCCAGTTTTAGAAATTTCAGTAATCTTAATTACATCTTAATAAATAGTTCAGTTCGCCCTTTTTAAATCTTAGCCTTTTGAGGAAGTCCTTTTATCACCAAAACGTGGTACATTACAACCTGTTAGAGGTCAGAGAGGCTTTTGCTTGTTTATTCAAAGGATAGTAAGTCCAAAGATACTTGCAATGCATTAAATATAGTTATATAATATTTACACTGTCCTCTCAGATTTTAAATTTAGGTGAAATATAATTGATAACTGATGTCAGCTACTACAAACTTTCAGTGTGGCTGGTGTTTTCTTAATAAAAGGTGTATTCAACTAGAAAGTTTACTATGTGGCTGCCCTGATTCCTCTTGTTTCAGTTTTCTGTTAGAAATTAAATGAAGTGAATTATTCACATGAATAAGAATTCAGGAAGAGGGGTGGTGGAGAAAACATGAAGAATTTTCTGAATGTTTTGAGATTCCAAAATACCTGAAAACTGTGGTCCCTTTTGCAGTGCCAGTATCTAGAGGGGAGAAAAATGCAACCCAAAAGAGAAGAGGAAAATCTGTTAAATTAATTAGATTAGTAAAGGTGTGTTTTAAAATGCCTCAATTCTGTACAGTATTTTACAAGGAAAGTCTTTTCTTCAGCTTTTGCAGCTGTTGTACATTCTTAGAAGCTCCTGTCCTGCTCACAGTCTGCCCATGCCTGTGCTGTGCAGCTACTTGCGGTCATCGATGGTTTTGATGAACTCCACGGCTGCTGTGAACTGCATCCACCAGTACGACTCCTCCCCGGACAAACAGTTGGCATAGAAACTGCTGATGTACTGCACGGTGGACAGCAGGCAAGGGGGGTTGGCCTGGGGGGGGAGAAGAGAGAGACTCTCACAGCTCGTTTGCAAAGCTCAACATCAACAAAGATCAAGATACAGAACCTCTGTGCTCTGATCCTCATCCCACAGGGTACGGAACATACCTGCAGGGGAGGGACTGTATCCCCCAGCCCCATTTCACACTCAGAAGGCATCAGGTTCAATGAAAGGAACATTTTTCCAACAAGGAAAAATGACTAGCAGGCCAAGAGAAAGAAGGGGAACACTGGCAGAATGTGTGAAGGTCATCAGGACCTCAACACATGTGAAGCCTGTTGTTTTGGCATCTTAACCATCAGACCATTCTCCACTCATGCCAAAAAAGACCAGCAACACAATCCAAGGCAGTGCTGGTATGGATCTTGGTCCTGAGAGGACAGCATGAAGCAAGCACAGATGAGAGAGGCTGGTGGACGTACCTCAAACAATCTACTCCACACACATCTACACCCCAATTTTCTTGCTTCCAAATGCTTGAATTCAAAAATCTTAACTGTGACCACATTTGTCACATTCCCATTCAAACCCTGCTGAATCAAACCTGGATTTGAGCCTCAGGCATTATTTCTGCTCCTAAATTTGCTTGTTTATTACAAGAATTAACTGGGATTTGTGATCTCTGCAAAAGAACTCACCTTTATGAGGACAAAGACCAGAACAGGAACAAAATCGTCTGCCCCAGGTACAGAATCCTCGTTGGCCAGACTGAGCAGGTTCATGATGGTGGAGCACATCCTCAGGATACACTGCACCTTGTCCCGGGGGGTTTTGTAAGCACTGATCGTGCGGATCTCGGACTGAGCCGACGGCCACGGCGCCTCCCGGAGATACACCTGGGGAAAAACCAACCCAGTCCTCACTGGCCAAGCTACTGCTGGGCACCACAGAGGAGCTCAAGTACCAGAGGCTCACAGGCTCTGGAGAAATGAGAAGCTTTAAGGCAAGATGAATTCAAACTGAAAGAGGGGAGATTTAAGCTATATACGTGGAAGAAATTCTTCTTTGTGAGGATGGTGAAGCCCCAGCACAGGATGCTCAGAGAAGCTGTGGCTGCCCCATCTCTGAAGTGTCCCAGACCAGGATGGATGGAGCTCTGAGCACCCTGGAAGGTGTCTCTGCCCATGGCAGGGGTGGGACGAGATGAGCTTTAGGAGCCTTTCCCACCCAAGCCATCCTGTGAGTCTGTGATTCCGAGATGGAATTATGCTCACAGTGAAGGTGGCTTCCTGATGGGTTATATAAACACTGTAAGGAGCCAGTACTCTGGGGGTAACTCGAAAAATTAGCCTTTTCCTCTTCATGACTTACTCAGAACCCTGTCCCACACAAAGGCAGAGCCACAGGCACTCTGTTCCTCACCAGCAGCTTTGTGAACACTCAGCATCACTTAGACTCCACTCGAACTGAGAGCTAGGCAGCTGCACACTGCAGCCCCCGACAGAGCCCTGAGCCTACCAACTGCTTTAGTTACCCCATCAGCCATGAGAAAAGTGAGGGATAAATGGGAGACACTAAAGCATGGGTACAGTGTGTTTTTCCTGCAGGATATGGCAGCTGTCACAGACAGAAGAGCAACCCTTCTAAGTGTGAAACAGAACAATCTTCTCACCATCACAATCCCAATCCAAACCCCAACACACACACAGAAGCAAAGGAAGAGTTGTTACCTCAGGTATCTGAAGTGCCTTGTGGTTTGCAGTCACTACTTTGGATAACCTCTGTATGTGCTCGTGAAGGACCCTGAAAACACAAAAAACATGAGTGAAAAGTAAGCAGCAGCCAGCCAGGTGGGGATTCCCACTTGTTTTATGTTTGATAGGACAAGAAAGATCTTTAGGAATGTGGCCCTGCAGCTGATGGACACCAGATCAATGAGGAGGCAGAGGATTGTGCTCTATGGCCAAGAACAACCACGTGTCCTCTAGACCATCCCGACAGCATCTGTTCTAAACCACAGAAACCCCAAATGCATGGAAAATACTGACTCAAACCAGAAAATGGAAGGAGTCCTGAACAGGTTTTGATCATTCTCTCAGCACACACTGCAGACGTGCCAGCCTGTATTCCAAATCATTACACTTAACAACTTTATTCTGTTCTAGCAGTTTGTTGCAAACACATTTGCACATGATGCTAAAGCCCTTCCTTGTTCCTTTACAAAATGTTCTGAAGGAAAACATGAATTTGTGTGGCCCGGCTGACTCAGACAAGTCTGTCACAGGACGCCTGCACAGCTTCCACTGCACCAACTGCAAAAGAGAAAAAAAGTCCTTCAAATTCCATTAACTTACTGGTCACGCAAAATATCTCCATCCTGATTAGGGTAGAAGGCGAGTTTGAAAATGCGATTCATCACACTGCGCTCGATGGCTAATTGTGCATCCTGGAGCTGTTCCTCACTGGCATTCTGCCATATGGCATCCTGAGCCATAGCCCCGTACAGGAACTGGAGAAAATCCTCCACTTGGGCTGTTTTATCATCTGCTGCTGTGAGTTTCTGGAAATCTGATAAAAATGAGGAAGAAAAAGAGTATTCACTTAAGTAAAAGAATGCTATTTCTGATCAGTTTTTCAGGCACATTTAACATGCAGCACTATATGCTCCAAGAGCAAGAACTGACTCCAAGTTCCTTCTGTGCTTCATTTAGTCAGGTATGTGCATAGAGAACATAGAACCAGTTTGGTGTAAGTGGCAGTTCTGAGTTTCCTGGTGCCACTTTCTCTTTTGCTGTGGTATTTTTGAGTTATTGATTCACTTGATTCACACTATTATTATCCCCCATATCTTCTAAGGTGCAACCATAGGTTCTGGACTAAGAACTGAATGTTGCAACTTAATGTGCTGCAACCTGTATCAATAGATATAAAATAATTAATAGTATCCATGCTTCTGCCATGGGGCAGATAATGGGATTTAGCATAACTATTTAGGCCAAGTAAGGTCAAATTACCTTCATTCCCTCAGCCCATGAAAAATGCAGCCATTACCAGGGTTTAGCTGCCATAAAATACTGTAAAGTCAGAGTAATCTGCCTATTTAGACATTAATTCACCATCTGAAATTAAAATCATTTTAGGAATCTGCTCCTCAGATCAAAAGACAGATTTTAAAACATTAACTCAAGCCACCATCTAAACACGGAGTAAAAGAATATAAACACTTTGGTCTCCATTAATCTTACCTTGAATAAACTCCCTTATTTTCTTCTCCTTGCTCTCCAGCAGTAACCTCACACATACTGTAGTGAAGTATCTGTTGGCCACTTCTTTATCTCGCAGGACCCTCTGCAGCAGCCTCTCCAGGTGTGCCTGTGTCGTCTGCAGGCCTTGGCGGCAGCGAGTTAAATAAGCAATGTATGGAGCTCTTTTCCTAAAGCAAACAGGGCTCTGCATCAGACTCGTGATAAAGACAGAGGCTAATAGCTCTACCAGCTGCTAAGCTGTAATGCAAAGGATTCTTCAGCTTGCTGCTTTTAAAACAAAACAATGCTGGAATTTGGAAGTTCACCTCACACAGACTGCTGTGAGTTCACTGCCCTGACAGCACTCAAGAATACCAGGCTGAAGCAAACTTCAAACAGCATCTCATGTGTGTTAAAGCTAAGCATTGTCCACAAATTGATTTAACCTCAGTTTACTATTGCCTGGACTGACTTAAAGCCCAAGTTTTTTAAGCCATGCACAGATGGGTGAGACAATTACATCGTTTCGTAGGGAAGCAGAGGTGCAATAACCTGGTTTGGTAAAGTACAATTTAAAACAAAAGGGATCTTCCCAATCTGCTAGTGAATAAATACAGGAATTTGGAAAGGCATTACTAATGAGACACTGAACAAACTACCTGTAGTCCTCGGCGATGGAGGCCAGCAGCTTCCGGCAGGTCCTGTTGTCGAAGCGGCTCACGCAGCGCATCGTCTCCTGCAGCTGTGCCATCAGGTTCTTGTCCTGCAGGTTGATGGCTTCAGCCAGCTGAACTTTCAAGAAGCACACAATCTCATTATCTAACAAAGAACAAAGGAAAAATATTACGGAAAAGAAATGTAGGCTTGATGAAAAGAAACTATTTTTGAATATGGGAAACACATGAACAGTTTAAAACAAAACTTCTGTACATTAGGCAATATTATTTTAGAGCAATTAATAAGCTTTTTTGAATTCTCCATGTATCAGAGGTTAAGCTTTCATATCGTATCTTATCTAATATTTAGAACCATTCTAAAACGTGAAGAGGACCAGATAAGGTGACATATTCACTCTCTGCTAATAAACCGAGAATGAATGGAGGGATACAACACCACACATTTATACTAAGTCAATGTGAAGACTCAGTAAATCACTCAAGTAGCACAACTCCCAAGAGCACAGGCATTTTGAGAGTCTATTCTATAGCTTCAGGCTCTACCTGCACTGTATCTGTGATACTTCATTACAAAAAATCTTAGACTACACTGAGATGGCAGATTTGTCTGTGGAGTAAGAATGAAAACATTGTGGGGGCAAAAGGCACTTTGCCTTCAGTATCTATGGCAAGGGGAAGTGACCATAAATGGTGCATTGGACAAGTAGAGACACACACAGTGCAAAGAACCTTTACCTTCGGGGTCTGTGTGGTCTGGGAGACCATTCCTTGTTGAGTGGGTCAGCATCGGGAAGGCAACAGAATCTGCTGAACAAAGAGCCAACCTCAATTTCTTCTTTGCATCCCTTAAAGAGGAAAAATATTTTCTTAACACAGTTGATGAGAGGTCTGCTTCTTCAGCAAGAAGTCTTAACTTTTTTAAAATTTAGTATTGCCTAGAAGTTGACATCACTTTAATATACCAACATTGTCAAGACTTTAGAATGTTCTTTTGATACAGCACCCAAACCATTTTCAAAGGAATTTTCCTAAGCACTGAATTGCTCTGTCCTCTCAGATTACAACATCCCTCCTCCATCAGAGGAAATATGACAGTTTGAGATGCTTAAAACTAAAAGCACATAAAAGTTTACAATGAATCCATGTTAAGTGTCTTGTGGGAACCAACCACACAACTTCTGCTTTTAATTCTACTTTGTGGGTAAGACAAAACGTGCAAATACATTTACCTATATGAGAAAGCAGAACTCTGTGGCTGTGCTACTTGACTTGCAGAGTCTGGGAGGTCATCTGCAGACATGTTCTGCAAAGCCTCATCCCGTGGGGAGTCGTGCATGCTCTCACCATCCCCAATTGCCTCTGCGGAAATGAAAAATACATTACACCTGAAGAGAAGAGTCAGAAGAAGAATCCAGACTAATTCTCTGCTTGTTATTCTAGGGCCAGGGGGAGAATGGAGACAGCAAACAAACCAGCTTGTTCTGGATCATGAAAAAAGCTTATTAAAATATACAACCTAGAAGCTCCTAAGAAGAAACTGCAAAAGTTTTGGAAGGCAATACACTTCTTCAGTGCCATTTGAAACAAAATAAAACAAAAAACTGATAGGAGATGTGCTATCAACAACCATCCCCCTCAATGGCAATATGAAAGAGCTCTCCTTGGAAATGCTGATTTAATTCCCAGCCTGGGAGGGACTGTCCCACAGATTATTTGACAAAACATTCCTGGTTCAGAGCTCACATTGCTCAGCTGCTAATACTAACACTGGCCTAGAACACTGAAGTGTTTTTACCTTTAAGGAGCAGAACTATGTTGGTGGTGATGACAAAAGCCAGGGTCTCACCTGAACTGTCGTAGTTCACTATGGCTCCTTCACTGGGACTCGTTCTCTTGATTGCATTCCTGTATTTGTCCAGAATGTCCTCGGCAGCTTGTGCCTGTGCACTGAGCCTTGGGCTGGGATCGTCTGAAAGGACCACAAAAAACAACAGGAGTGACCCTGGTGCTGGGCCAACTGAAAGCAAACACAAAAACTTAAGCCTACACATTTGGACTCTGTTTTTAGCCACATCAAACAAAGAGCTGTTTGTGTCCCATGTAGCCCAAATTCAGATGTATTAATAAAGTCTCAAGCAAACCAGAAAACAAACAGTACAATCAAAGTGAATAAACAAAGTCAGATCCTGAGCAGATCCTCAGCACATTTCTACTGCATACACAAATGGCTCTTGGATATTTGAGGACTTCTAGAAAGGATCAGGCAAACAGAAAACGCCCAGGCTCAAAGCATGTCTAATTCAACACTTAAGTGACTATTTCAGGACTGTGTGCACAGCCATCCCTACTGCTCAGCTACGACAAGGACATGAGCTCTATAATGGGGGGAAAAACTTGAGCTGAGAATCCACTACATGCACAGACAGACGTGACAACTTAAAAACAGCCTTCACGTCAGGAAATCTTTATCCATTTCCTTATTCAAAACGCCAGTTGTGAACATGAACTGCAACAGCACATATCTGTCTGTCAATAGCTACCTCGTGGGCACTCTGGAACTCCAGGAGGCATGTTCTGAGAGAAAATTACTATGATGATGCTATTCACATACCTTGAAGCGTTGCGTATCTGTCAGGCACCATGTCATCTTTGTCTTTTTCTTGTTTTTCTTTCTTCCTAAATGGAATAGGAGCTGAAAATGCAAGGCACCTCATCAAAGACTACTCTGAGATAATGGCCAAATAGCAGAAACTTTAAGGAAGTGGCTAATGCAGAAAATTGTCATCAAATCAACTTCAATAAAAGCGTAAGTGTATCCATGGGGTAGAGCAGAACTGTATTGTCATCATCTAAAACAAGCTCCACCTTTAACAGACACGAGGTCAGGCAGAACAGTTTCACCTTCCAGGTACGACTAGCCAAGGGAGCCAGGCAGCTTCCCATTTTTATTTACATATTTATTTATACTTTAACCATAAAAGTGACTAAAGCTATAATAAAGGCAGCGTGAACTCTGACTGAAGCACCAAACCCAGACAGACATGATCCTACCTTTGGGCATGGCAGACACAAAACGTTTCCTCCACCAGGGCTTGTTCCTGTCAGACTTCTCATCATCACTGTCTTTCCGTTCCTCAATCTGCGGAAGGGCAGAGTCTACATTTGAGCATTTACCAAATCAAGTGTAAAGAGAAAATTTCTCCTTCACATCAGCTTTTGCTACAGTGACTGTAAAAACAGAACTACAGCAGAGCACAGAGAGCAGATTAAGTCAGAAATATCTCTCGTGAAGAAGTCATCCTGCAAATGCAAACCCAAAGTCATGAAGAACCTTAGATTTCATTTATTTTTTTTTTAAGAAAATTAATTTTCAGGTGCTGCAGCAGTTTGAATATGTTTCTGAAGTACCACCAAATCCAGTAAACCTCATCCAGTAAATTTAAGAGAAGCCAGATCCATTTAAGCCACTCTGAACTCTGTAGCTTTATCTTATAAAACATTATTGGCCATCGTTTAAAGGGAAACAAAAGTGTGCTGCAATTCCTTGGCTAAAGACATTTAATTCCAAATTCCTGGCATGAGATGTATAGTTAAAGTGGGCATGAGAGAAAAAGATAAAACAATAAACAGAAGCCTCACCTCTCCCCTGGAGGAGTCCTTGCTGGGAGAGGAGGATGATGACTGAGATGCAGCTGCCAGCACAGCTGCCCCGCTGCCGCCAGAGGCCATGGGCAGCTCCCTGTCCTCGTTCCCAGGACGTCTGTTCCACCCAGGGTCGCTCATGGGCCTCCGGACCGAGGACACGATGTCTGAGCTCCTGCTGCGGACCAGCCTCTCGGGGTAGGAGTGTCTCTGCTTGAAGGCCTCCAGGTCGGTTGGGATTAGAGCGTGAGAGCCAAAGTTCGGCAGCCGGGCCTCGTTCCCTCCCACGGCTCCTTCCAGGATGGGTGGGTCTGGAGGTGGATGAGAGGGTCTTGCATAGTGCACTTTGGGCCTTACTACAGCTGACACACCTGTGGTCATAAGCAGAAAAGAAGCCACACACATTTCTTTTAATATTATTCCAAATTACTTGGTACTAACACAGAAGCATTGAAAATGCATATTTTTAATACAAAGCCTAATTTTTATAACTCACCCTCATTTGAGGACAAAGGGTCAAACAATGCAAGCAAAGAATCTGTCTGAGAAGGAGGAGATGTCAACTGACTGGCTCCTGAAATACAGACAGCAAAGTTAGTGCTGTACCAAAACTGCCTCCAGCATGGAAAAAGAGACCAACAATGCAAAAACAGATCTCAGCAACAAAAGTTTACAAAACTTATACTGCAAAGTATTTGTGAAGATATTCTTGTATGGAAAGACCTCCGTAGTGCATTGAAATGATCAAAGAATTACATCCCAAGAAGTGAGGAATTCTTGAGGAGCAGCCCAGTTCCAAAATGCAAGAGGACAGTCAATGCAATCAAACTGAATTAGAGATAGTAGATCTAGTACTCAAGCTCTAGTACTGAAAAGCACGGCAGTCTTTGTGTCAAACAAATACAGGACTGGCAAATAAGGAAATTATTAAGCTTAAAATATTAAGCTTTGAAATTGGGAGAAATTGTAGAATTCAAGGATTCCATAAATGTCACTGGTGTTTTTCAGATTCCAGGAAAGTAACTTACCGTGGGCTGTTTCATCCATGTCGGGACTTGTTACAGAATCTTTTCCTCCAAAGTCAGAGCTACATTCAGACCTGAGATCCTCAATCTTGTTAGGAATATCTTCAGATGTTGCACTAATACCTTACACATAACAAAAGAAGAATCTGTAATAGTCTTCCAGAGAGCAAGGAAGTAAAATCCTGAGGTTGTTAAAATGGTGGACAGTGAACAATAAAATTCTAAGTCACAGTAGCACCTACAGACACTACGAATTTCTGTGCTCCTAAAATAACAGTTTATTTCTGCTCTACATCTTCAAAAGTTTTACCATAGCCATGAATACGCTCTGACAAACGGCATTAGAAAGACACTCCACTCTTACAGAGTTTGCAGAAAATTAAGAACTAGAGCTATGATTTATATAAAAAAAGTTGTGATAATAAAACCAAATGCAAGGAATTTTGGACTTTCTTCCAAACCAACACTCCTCTCCTAACCACTGCTAATGCAGCACGGGACATTCACCTCTCTACTGCCTTTTTAATTTCTTCTGTGAGGTGAACAAATAATCACTGCTTTGAAAATTCCAGAACGAGTGCAGGAAGTTATTTTATGAGTGATGTACAAACAAAGCACGTGCAGCACAGTGAGTGCTGACCACGCTGTGACAGAGCAGCATTTCCAGAGACAGTTCCACACACCTGATACAACACTCAGGCCAGGAGTGCTGGGCCGAGAGCTGACCTCCCTCACATCTGTGTCATCAGATGTGCTACCCAGCCCAGAACAGCTCTCCAGCTCTTGGAGTCTTTCCTCCTGTTTTAAGTCTGGAGCCTCTACAAAAGGGAGACAAAGGAGAGCAGAAAGTATCATTACTCAATGCCATGCTCCCTAAACATTCACAAGCAGAGGGAAGGGGTGGGGGTTGATTCAGTGTATCAAGTTTTAGGGTAACTCAACCACTTCAGCAAGACTTTTCTTAGATCCTTTGGTACAGAAGGCAGGACTCTGCACAGACAGCAATGCTCTGTCTGCACAGGCATGCTGAGGAGTGTTTACTGTTTTAAGTGCTGTATTTCTTACACAACAGCATACAGTCACACCTTCACCAACCAAAGTAAACGGTGGTCCTGGATAGCTCCTACTCAACAACACAGGGAAGGAAAGCAAGCACAAGTTTGCTTTGCAAACCCTTCTCTTCCCCTTTGGACCTTAAGAATTTCTTAAGTGACAGAAGTCTCTCCCAATGCTTTCCATCTTCTTTCTGTCTAGGAAGACTTTGTCCTTTTAATCCTGGAAGCAACCCTAGGACAGTAATTTCTTGAAGAAAGAGGAAGAGGCTGTTGTTTTGAATTCTATGCCTCTGGAAGAGTCTTAGAATCATGCTAAAGAAATAAGCAAAAACTGCCCGATTCTGACCTGAATCACTTGGTAATACTTCCACACTCCACGCCTCACTTGTGGTTTCTGATATGGTTGAACCTGTGCAGGGATCAAGCAACACGGATCCTGAACCTGGCAAACACAGCAAGCTGCCTAGCATGTTCTCTGCAGCTGCACCTGCAAAAGTAAAGCCGGAGCGTATGGCTAGAGCTGGGCTTGGGCAGTCAGCTCTAGAGAGAAAAGTAAGAACACATCTTAAGTGTCCTTGAAAAAAGCAATCAGGAAATACAACGTTGAAAAGAAATGAGTAACTAAGCACAGTCCAGGTCATGCACACAAAAATCCTCCTAGAGCAAATCTCCAGTCGAATCCATGGGAAAGCCCCTGCTGAGGAAGGGAGGAGGAGGAGGAGGAGGAGGAAGGCTCTGCAGCCTCAGGTTCAGAGCAGCAGCAGACGTACCCAGAGCACACCGTTACCTGCGATTTCCTGCAGCCGGTCCTCGTCGATGTTGGGGTCAAAGTCACTTCCCAAGACATCTGTACTCCAGGTTTCACTCACAGTTTCCGATATGTCTCTGTCATCAGTCAAACCCATCATGTCACGGATTTCAAACTTACGGAGTTTGTCATCCAGATTATCCTGAGTTGTGGCTGTGGAAAAATAAACAGTTCTCCATTTTCTAAAAGGCTTCTCCAATTACTTCAGATTGAAAATCTGTAAGACTACGTCAGAAATAAAATACCAAACAAACAACCCCCTAATTCTGCCAGATAAGGCAGTGGTTTAAAGGAAGGCCTTTAAAGCACTATTCCACTATTCAGGAAATGCTGCCTGAAAACACAGTTGAGACGTAAGAAGAAAACTCTGGAAGCATACATGGTGACCTATCAACTAAATTGACAGAAAAAAAAAATTAAATGTAGTGCTACAAAGACAGTGATATAATTTCTGCAGAGAAACAACTGATTACAGAAAAGCTGAGGCCTCTGGGGATCATTCCAGCCCAAACCTCCTGTCCTGGTCAGTGACACCAGGTTGCTCTTGATCATGTCCAGTCATATTTTGAGTATCTCCAGGCTGGAGACACCACAACTTCTTTGGGCAACCTGCTCAGTGTTTGGATGGATATTAAACAGAACATTATGCAAATGCTTCCAGATTATTCCAATCACAACCACCCTAATCCTGAAGGGAAAACTTGATATCAAGCAAAACTTTACAAGCAGTTTCCTATAAAGGACTTAAGCCTCAAAATTCCAGGCAATTTCTTTTTTCTAACAACAGACTACAAACAATATTTCTTGGGGAAAAAAAACCAAACCAAACCAAAACCACAAATAAATACAAGAGTGATTGCACAAGGAAAATTTCTATTTTTTTCCCCTGAATTAGTCAATTTTGCAACCTCTTTCCACAAGACTTTGGCTTTAGCATCTAAAGCACCTCAGGCACCTGTAAGAGAGAAGTGCCACCTGCCTTGCTCGTGCTCCAGCAGCTGCAGAGCCTCGACGCCGTTGCTCCCAGAGGGACCTGCGCCGAGCTCCGACACCGACTCCCCTTCCAGATCCAGAGACGACACAGAGTTGGAGCGATTGGAAGGACCTGGGAAAACAGATTTTCTTTAAATCCAGTTTGGGCAACAGTTCCTAAATATACAGCATTAACAATCCAGGACACAAAAACTCACTAGAAAAATAAGAAGAAACAAAGTAGCAATTCCAACATAAAATACTGACTCTCACTACTATTGCACTTAGCTGTAACTAAAAAGCCAATAAAGTAATTGCCTTTAATTTGATCACTTGTTCATGAACTTGTTTTCTTATTTTGAGGAGACAGAGGGCAAAAATGAAGTAATGGAAGTTATACAAAATAATGCAGAAATTACATGTCCAAAGCTCTTCCATTCCACAGACACCTGTGCTTTGTTATATCTGAGGCTCATATAAAGGAGTTGTGCAGAAAGTATTCTGAGATATATAACAGCTAATTAAAACATGATGAAAAGTAAGTCTGAGAAGTCCAAGTTTAGAGCTAAATTAGATTATCTTAATAACTAGTACTGCACTTAAGTTAAAAAAAAAATCTATTTTCTCTTTCTAAATACACTTAGTTTTTCTCTTCCTAATTCTCAGACTCGGTTATGCCTTTGTAGGTCAAAATTTAGCTCCAGGCTTTATTTTCTGAACAACTAAGAGAGAAGACAAGTTCTCAGGGTGAAACAGCACAGCCTTCAAAACAGCAAAGACAAGGTGCTGTATTTAACACACCTTCCTTTTAGAGTTAAGGGGGAAAACAAAAACAACCGAGCAACAAAACTTCTTCAAGACTTAAGCAGCCCTTCACCTTCAGATATTCCTTCCAGATTATCACTGCAGAGGGAAAAGCGCAAGGTTTTATCAGGTTTACCATGGAGTTTGTTCTCGTCAATGGGGACATCTCCCTGCCCGCCATCTGCAAGCTGCATATTTAACACCTGGGGAGTGGGAGAAAGAAACAAGACTTCATTAAAATCATCTATTTTCCAAAAATTAAATAGCAAATTAAAAAACGGAGACATGTTTTTGTATTGTAAATGGAACAATCACATTTCTAAGACTCTTTTTGAAAAAAGACAGCAACCTCCCAGGTCAGAGCCTGGGGAGAATGCAAGGAACCCTCCCATGGCCATCAGGCATGTCCTGATAACTCCAGAGCCGCAGCTCCTCACCAGCCCACGGAGCAGTGTCATATGGACAGGACCTGCACAGGGCTGCCAGAGCAGATAACCCAGCCACCAGGCAGGGAGCAAAGCTGGAAGCAGCAGCTGTGCTGTGGCTGCAGAAAGAAAAGGCTGAACACCATGCTGTCCTAAGAACAGTCTGCAGGCACTGAGAGCTCAGCTCTGCCCTCACCACAACCTGGGCCTGTGCCTTTCACAGGCTGCCAAAAGCGTCAGGATCAGTGCTCCAGTTCTGTCATTCACCTGTGTCCCTGGATCTGAAGGACAGGGCACGCAGAGACACACAGCAGTTTCTTCAGGCTCAGAAACAACAGCCCAGGTTTGCTCTTAAGCTTCTTAAGTGAGGGGAAAAAAACACCTAACAAAGGGAAATTTGAAAGCTACAACCCCCAAGTTCACTAACACAGAGTAAGGATTTTAATTTCCATTCTGGATCTACTGCCAAAACTTAGCTTTGCAACCTCACTACTTTGCTATTAGAGAAGACAGAGGCTGCATGGCTCAAAACATCCGAGATGTCATCGTTTCTGGGTACCTCATTCTCCGACATCATTCCTGGAGTAATCTGTGGACCTGTTCCCAGAGAAATCACCAGCACTTCTTCTGGCTGAACTTCTGGAATAGTCTCCTGGGAGGATCCTTCATGATCTCCATGCTGGTCCATTAGCATGTTTGATCTACTTCTGCTTCGAGTGGCTAAGAAAATATTTTGAAACATTGACGTTAGAAAGCTTTTCCTCCTTGTTTAAGGAGGAAAAAAGACTATAAAATGGAAATACAGCACTGTAGCATTTTAAGTAGCAATACATATTAACACATTTTCAAAATCAAAGTCTCATAAACTTTGGAGAGATGGAGCTGGTGTTTAAACTTGAGTACTGCCCTGTGAAGAAGGAAACTTTCAACACTAAAGTTGAGAAGCAGAGAAACAAGGTACACTGTGACCTGTTTGCCTACACGAATTCAGTATATTCCAATCACAGAAAGACCTTTAATACATTATATGAGAAAATTAAGTTAGTTACTAGAAAAGGTCTAGGTTTCTGTGGTTTAAAACTCTAATTTGTTTAAAAGGGTTTTTCTCCTAAGAAGTAGGAAATCTTATTCTAACAGGTGTCTCAAACCCAGACACACAATACAGCGTTGGGTGGTTTACTCTGATGACTCTGCCACTCTTAAGTCCTCTTTTCAACTTGCCTCAGATTCTCACATTTGGCTCCATGGAAGGAAAAACACCCATATGAAATCAAGATTTCTAAGAATGGCAGCATGACACCAATTATTTCTTAATGTGACCCAGGGAAAACAAGGCAAGTGCACAGAAGTCGCAGCCAAATTCTGATTATCGCACAAAGGCACACGAGAGGTTTTTAAAACCCACATGTACACAGAATAAGTTCATGCACTGAAGAAATCCACAAAGGGAACTGATTGCCAGGGTAACCCAAAGGCATGCTGAGTTATGTGACACGAGTCAAAGTTTCACAGAAGAATGGAATGGAAAGAGGGCATTACCCACCAAAAGGGGTTACTAGAGTTATGTGAGCTGACAGATTGGTAGCAGAGGTATCCCAGGCAGTAATCGCTGCCAACTGCTGTCCTGCAGTTCGAAAGCATTAAATGAAACAAAAGAAACAAGACCTTTGAGCAAAAGCTATTTTATATCATAAAATAAATTCTGCAAAGTGCCCCTACTTTAGAGGTGTCAGACCAGAACCATTTGAAAGCAGAGTTAAACCAACATGGGATAGATTTGTTTTGGGGTGATTTTGTGGATTTTTTGCCACTTATTGGCCTCTGTATATTTTCATCCTTTTACACACCGAGAACAAATCTCTCAAACAAAAACATCCCATGTGGTCATATTCACATAAATATATACTGGAATATCACACATTCTGTTTTGAAAGAAAGTATTATTAATATGGAAAAGTTCAAGGCACAAAAATGCTATTCAAAAAACAAAACCTAACCAACACAAAATTGTAATCCAGAATACTGACAGTTGGAATTAGAGCAAGCATGAATGGAGAAAGGAGAAAGCTTCTCTTCTCTACACATACTCTAGAAGTCCTGCTCCTGCTTGTTCACCCTCCTGTCTACTTGTTCTCTAACAAAAATATTAAACTTACTCTATCCCACTAATTAAGGTTCCATCTTACTACTTTTCTAAGCAATTTTCCCCCAGATGTGCTTCCTACCTTCAAACCTTCCCTTTATTATCACTGCTGACCACCACCATCACAAACACCAACCACTCAGCAATTTTCTGCAGTTGAAGCTGGAGTGATGAAGATCATCCACCACACTTGAATTAGACGCTAAGGAAGTTACCTGGTTTTCTATGCTAAAGGAAATTCTTCATCTACACAGAAGAAGCAGGAACTGAAGATGCAGATAAAGAGTAACCCCAAGATACGAGTGAGAAAACGGCACAGAAATGCCCATGGTATCAGAAATCATGCGGGAACTCCGCTCGCTCTCCTTACCTATTGGCAATCGATTTTTTTTGTTAGCTGGAGTAGTTGCAGGAGAAAGCTGGGGGGTGTTATACGGAGTCATTTCAAGGCTGCTGCTTTTCCCTGGTTTGTTCTGGGGTAAATTTGTCAGCAAGTTCTCCAAAGCCATCCGATCTTCCTTAAGCTGATCGCTTGACATCACATTCCGCATGAAGCCAACCTAGACATCGACAATTGTTGTTGGTAAAACTGCAGTGCCAACGAGCAGCCTGCTCTATCCCAGGTGGGAGCACGCGGGCAGCAGCCCACGCTGGCTGTCCCCAGGCATTACCAGGGCAGTGAGCTGGCTGTAGGTCATGTACACCACGGTGCGGCTCAGCCCCTCCAGCAGGTTCACGGCCGACATCGGCGGAGTCTCGACCGCGCGCCCGTCGATCACCACGTCCAGGAAAGCAGCAACGCAGCTCTGAGAGACAGCACAGAGTGCAAATCAGAGAACACTTCTAGAGTTTGAAAAGAAACTTACGGCAGGAGTTAAGTCATTGACAGAATAATTTAAGTTTTGCTTCCTGCTTTTAAAATCTTAGGATAAAACGACAGATATTTTAAGGTTACTGAAGAGCAAACAAAGAAAGCGTGCAGTTACTTTTAGCATTTCCTTTGGTCCTTTCCTGCATTCCAAAGTGTTACTTACTTAACTGTCCTCTTACAATTTAAAGAAAAAAAATAATGACAATTAAACTGCGCCTTCCTGGAGAATCTGCTGAGCGCAGACTAAAAGTGAAACAAGGAAGCAACAGCAAGAGCACTTTCTAATCAGATTGAAAGTGTTACTGTACAATAAAAGTGTAGCTTCGGTGGTGACTGTGTAACAAACAGAATTACCAAAATCTAGAAGGATACAAGGGTACCAGGGATACTAAGGATAACAACAAGCGCCAATCCTCTGCCATGGGCAGGGACACCTTCCACTAGATCCGGTTATTCCAAGCCCCATCCAACCTGGCCTTGAACACTTCCAGTACTCAGCTGAAAATTTAATTTCCTTTAATTTATTTTTTAATATTGTCTTTTAAGAAGTATTAGGTCAGGGCAGAAGCAAGAATCCCCAACCCTTAATTCTATTACTCAAGGTTTTTTTTCCCAGCTTTGTGCAGGATTTAATCTCCTTCTCATTACATGTAACTCTGAAATTAAACTTAGTCCTTTGCAATGTCTGAAAAAGAAGGCTGCAGAAGGATGATGACGTATTCACCAAGGCTGGTTTTTTCAGCCTGGATTCTTACTTTGTCAAATTTTGCGAGGCTGCTCTTCGTACGTGGATCTCCCTCCTCAGAGCCTGTCATTGCCAGCTGCTGCAGAAGTCTCCCAACCTGAAATTATAAAGAAGTACAAGGAATAAGCCTTCCAAAACAATATGACTGACCTGATTATAAAAAATACTCAAAAAACCTCCTCCATTCTAAATCCTTTTTCATTTAATACTCCACGGAATACTTTTGATTGAGTAGACAGAGACTCGTGCTTGCTTTCAGGGCAGAAAAAATGCAAGAAGCTTTAGAAAAAAAGCAGTCATTGCCTTTAACAAGAAAATGTGCACACACAGTAGGCTGTGAGCATCCATACTTCCCCCTCCCAGGAACAAAGCATGTTTTGTTTTTACAACACGTCAGAATTGAGAGTTGAATCTAGGTCATCTAAACCTAGAGATTTTCAAAGGCTGCATATATTTTACTAAGGAAAAATAGCAAGAGAGCTGACCCTTATTTCGGAGCACATATCCCTTATTCATCTCCAGCTGAAAAACAACCCTCAGTTTAAAGAGTCGCCAACTGCTCTGCTACAGCACATGAGCAGTGACACAGGAGAGGACTGCTGCTGGATTTTAGAAAAACACTGAGCAAAACTCACCAGCATGACTGCACTGTGAGAATCACTCCCTGCCCACTCCTACAGACAACTGCAAAAAGCAGCTCTTGTGCCTTGTGTGGAGGAACATCCTCAGTCAGACCAGTGTTGCTCAACACCTTCAGATGACTCCTCTATGCAATATCAATAAACTGTCCAAGTATTTGCATAATGACAAAAACTGGTCATGAGGGCTGTGGAATGCTCCAAGTAGAGCATTGGGCATTACTGCCAGACAACAGGGGTTTTCAGCAAAATACTTCATTATTTTTGGCGATGCGTGGTACAATATTTAACATTAGCAAGAACAGCACAACGTCCATTTGCACACGTTCCAGAGCTCATCTCATAGTCACTTTTTCGCCTTAGCTTCCATCCCTTATAACAGCTTTTATAGAGAATATTTGCAACTCTTCTAAAGGATTCTAAGAGGAATCCACGCTATCAATTTTTTCAAGTCAGTATTTTAAGCAAACAGATAAACTTTGGAGCCATCTTTTTAGCAACAATTAACACAAATATTTCATTAGCATTAATTTTATAAGTAGGAGAGACAGTACCTTCACTTTTACTGTAGTAACATCAGTTCTAGTGGGAAGGAAAAGGCCATTTATATATTTTTAATACAGTCTTAATGTGAATCATACCTGCATCAGATTAAATCTTGCCACCTCATTTATAGGAGCATCAGAAATGATCCCGTACTGCTCGGGGTTGACGATGGCAGGGCAGATGAAACAGGCCAGAAGGAGATCTGTGCACATGGCTCTGACCTCCCCAACCTCCAGCCTGTCCACACACGACAGCGTTTTGTACATCTGGGACACAATCCACCTCAAGCTGTGAGGAAAACAGTAAGTGTTTTGTTTGAGATAGCCAATGAATTTATTGACCAAGGTCACCAGCTTGGCCTCATTGGAGTCAACCATCTCTTGGACTCTCTGCTTGAACTTTTCTGTGCCTTTCTCTCCAAATAACTTTTCCTGCTGTACTGGGGAGAATCTCTCAATTAACTTGTTTGCATCGGTTTCCAGGTGGTCTTCATCTTCAACCAGAAGCTGCATGATTGGCTCATGTAAGGTTGCAGTAAGAAAAAGTTTTGCAGAAAAGAGTCCTTCGGAGAAAAGCTTGAACAAGATGCTGAAGGCGCAGGTGCCTCGTCTCAGCAGCCGCCTGGGGTTGTCGCTCTCCTTGAGCTCAAACTCAATCAGGTAACGAAGGACCTGGAGGAGGTAACTCTCATCCTCCTGCATGATGCAGTTGCCATAGATGGAGGTAAAGACTGTGTGAATGACACTCTGGGTGTTGTCCTGGTTGAGTTTCTCTCCGGCAACCAGGCAGGATGCAATGAGCCTGGGGTTCTCCCTCAGCCTGTTCAGGAATTCTCCATAAGCAGTCTCCTGAAATCCCAACTGCTTGTATCCATCAACAAACTGTGTGTCCTCCAAGATTTTTGCATGCTGGCAACATTCAGCAGGAGAAGCTTCAGCACTTTAAAGAAAAACATTGAAACAATTTAAGTAACTCTTCAGTAAACAAACTTGCTAAGAGATGCCACATGGTCAATCTATTAACCTGGCTGCCATGGTGCAGAAAAGTCTTTCCAGATAGTTACTACAAATTATTTGCAAATTCAGGAGAGCTTGCTCTCATGAACAGAAGCAAAACAAACACAGACATTTAAAAAAAAATTGCCTAAATGGCCAACAAGTAACTTCCAGGTGTGTAAGACTCCCTAGCTGAGGTTTGCTTTACAAGCTCGCTATCTTATGGTCAGGACAGGAAAGGCCTGTGAATGTGAAGATTATCTGTAAGTGGAGAAGCGTGGGCTCTGCTGCCCTGTCACCTGGTTATGATGAGCCTGTCGAGGTTGATGCGTTGCTGTTTGGAGATCCAGGCCGTGCGGTACAGCCGCTCCGCCGTCTTCAGCACGTCGGCGTTCAGCCGCTGGATCAGCTGCTTCTCCGAGGTCACGTACAGCCGCTCCTGCTTCAGGTGATGCGCCAGCGTGTGGATGTCCAGCTTCACCATGGTGGGCAGCAGGCAGGAGGCACAGCACCCCTGAGTCACACAGAGCAGAGAGGGTCAGTCCCAGCACAGAGGGAAGGTCCTGCCAGCCCCAGCGGGGACGAGCAGGGCACACACTCACAGCAGGCAGTGAGCTCTGCCTGTCCCTCCCCTCAAATTCTGCCCAGCCACTGAGGCACTCTCTCCTAAGGCAAGGTTTGCCAGGTGGCAGTTCCATTGCTCTGTCACACATCAGGGACACTGGCAGACACAAACAGCATGTTCAGCTCGCCCTGGTGAGCAGGGGCAGGAGCACAGCACTGCACAGCCCCCGACCACACCTCAGCGACATGGGGTGGGACCGTGGCCTCCACCTGGGGACATGTGGCCCCAGCTACAGCTAAGGTGACACAAATCCAGGGAGATAAAGAGCACTCCCACTCACTGTCTGGGAACAGGCACTCACTCCATCCCAAAGACCATCACACAACCCAGCACTGCCCAAGGACTGGGGTGCTGTATCTCTGTCCTTTTACCTCCCTCACCTCTGCACCAGAAGCACCAAGCTCCCAACATTGCTCTTTTCTACTAAAAAACCCCAAAAAACCCCCAACTAATTAAGGAAAAAACCCACCAAGCCATAACACAAGGAATATCAATACCCAGATAAGGCAGAAGTTGGAAATAGGTCTGGAGACCTTGCTCAACAGTAGAATTCATTCAGAAAAAAATTCCTCAAATATTTCAATTCAGAAGAATATTTCTTTGGGCCATGATCCAAAAATGTTGTTTTATAGCGAGAAAAACAGAAACAACCATGGGCTTTCATAGCACATCAGGGGCTAAAATCTGCACAAACTACTGTTCTGTCTGAACATAACATCAGCTCCAACTTCACAACTACAAAACATCTCAGCAGAGTACTGCACCAGTCAAGACACATTCCAGGAGCTAATCCATCTAAAAATTAACTCTTTGGGAGGAAAAAAGACATCAACTGCATTAATACTGACAAAGGAAAGGGCACAATCATGCAATCATGGAATTGATAGTTAATTGCTTTATGTCTTTCCCACCAGAACTGACAGCCACCCCAGCTCATTTGGGAAGGACAAGGGTTTGATGCAGATATGATCTGTAACAGATCACAATATACCTGCTGTGTATATCAGTAACTGAAATATGTCAGAGGGCTCTAGTGAGGAGCCCTCCAAAGCCATACTACAGTCAAAATAAAAACTTACTTCCCACAACCTGCAGTGACTCTGGACAAGCCTTGCTTCACAAACCCATTTAGACCATGCTTGAGAAACTACAAATAATGTGCTAGAATACCATGTGCTGGCCCAGTGCTCTCCCCTGCTAGAGTTTTAAAGATCTGTGTCTCACTGCTCAGCAGAGCAGCAGGTGATTCTCACTCAAGAGTACAGATTAGCTCCCTAATTAGGCACAGGTTCCCCATTTGCTGGATTTTTGCAGCCTGATAACCAGGTGCACTGACAACCATCACTGCTCCTCGTGTAATTAAGTTCTTTCATCTATAGATTTAACCTCACAACCAGAAGCCACGCAGAGATGAACAGAGAAGCAGTTACAAGCCTTTATGCATTAACAAAATTGCAATTTTATTAGGCCTGATGGTTTAAAGGCCACTCCTAGCAAACGCAGACAACTGCATATAAAGCTCTTTAAAAAAACCTCTAAACTCAAAAAGACCCCAAACCAAATTCAGCAACCCTAGCCAGAGGTTACAGCTGATGCATCCAAGAATGAGATTACGACAGGAGCTTGAAGGATGTGCTAATTCAGATGTTTTTAACTAGGACAGTCTCAGAGAAATGATTAGAAGAAGAAACATTGCTGTTACTGCCAAAGTTCTTTGTGAAACAAATAACATCTTCTTGCAACAAATTTATTTTTAGTCTCAGAATTTAAGAGCTTGCAAAAAACCAACAGTAAACTTGCTACTGCCTGCAAACACAGTAGTAACCAGTTTTTAGGCTGTGAGCTACTGCTATCAGCCAGGAAAAAGAAGTTGAATCCATAAAAACACACACAAACAAGACCTGCAGAGCTGTCTTCTGGCTTTCCATAGCTTCTCACTGTAGGGCTGTGCTCAAAAGCTGCTCATAGCTGATCAAACCTGAACAGTTTTAGTTGCCATTTCCCACTTTAGCGAGCTGAGGCACAGTCTCTACTTTTCTGGACAGAAAGTCAGTCCAGGTGGATCTCCTGCTCCTGAACAAGTCTGGGAAGGAAGGTGAGACCCACGTGGAGTACTCCTATGAACAGCCTGCTGCCCCTTCCTACGTTCCTATGCCTTTGCTTTGCCCAATTTCAAAAAAAATCTCTATTTTTGTGTCACTGGTTACAAACCCATTTAAGAGCAGACAAGCTGATTAAATGGCTCCTGAGGTGTCTCCTACACTTAAAAGTGATTTCTCTTACTGTTTCGTTCAGGGTCTTTTTCTGGCTTTTTACCAGAGATGTTTTCAGCATCAGGGACGGGCTAAGCTCCCTGGGAGCTTTCAGCCTCTGAGAAAGATGCTCCTTCCTCCTCTGCCCACAGGTCGGAGCAAGCTCCAAAGCCCTGTCAGCAAAAGAAACAAAGCTGTCCTGGAAACAACAGACTTTTACTGGTAAGGTATGCTCATCAAAATAACCATTACATTGCTGGTAACCTTTCTTGGAGCTATTGATAATGAAAAAAAAAAGAAATTACAAGATTAGTTAATACTCAGGAAGCAAATAGGACTCCCACATAGTCCAGAGCCCTATTACACATGCATCAATCCACCTGTCCAGCGAAAAGAGGTCAGACTCCTGCACTGTACCATTTGTGATACCATGTGAAAAAAAAAACCTGACAGCACAAACCTCACCCTTACTTGAAAAGTGAACCACCCAACAGAGAAACAACTTGGGCACCTCCTCAAAAAGAGCATCTTGGCCCTTCCACAGACACCGAGGCCCTGAGAAGCTGTGGGAAGTTGCCAACTGCTGTGCATTCTGATTTTTCCTTTTAAACTAATTGCCTCTGTGAACTCCATGCCCAAAACAAGGCTCCAAAGAGCACTCTTAGCTGCATCTGCACTGCTAAATATACTGGTCCTGTGACTACCTGATAACATCCCATCAGTTGGCCACTGCCCACGTGTGTATCTTATCTGCCTCTGCTTCAGAACACCAGAAATAACAAAGAGAGGAGAATTGATTCAGAACTGAGCCACAGCAGGTTACTATGTACCTCTGCTTTGTCAAGAACTGTGAAAATCCATAGGATTTTCCTGTCAATCCACAGGAAGACAACTGCATGACAGCAGCTTTCACCCTATGCACAAGAAAATGGGATCAGCAGCTTCCCCAGCTTGGTAACCCCCATAAAAATCAGTGACTCGACTGCAAGGATTGCTGCTGAAATCCACCTGTGTGGAGAGGAACACCTCATCACTGCCTTCCACCAGTTTTCAAATGAATTATTCTGAAGCCACACAAGCACAGCAAGCAACAGCACAAACAACTTTGTCTCCACCTGAGGTCTCTGGCAGACACCTGACAGCACCAGAGATGTAAAGCAGCAGTTTAACACACCAGGTGCTCCAGCAAGGCTCAGTAAAGAAAACCCAAAAAACCCAGCTGAGCAGGATGAATGTGCTATTCCTCTCTTCAGACACTGGTATTACCAACACAGCCTGTCCTGACAGAAGAAACTGCTGTACCACCAACACGCCTACCTGGTACACACTGCTCCTCCCAAAAACCGCTTCCTTTTACAGCAGTACGAAAAGGCAGAGGCTGCATCCTCTGGCCAGGTTCCACAACAATCACTCCAGGCCAGCACTTGGGCCAAAGCTTCAGGAGCACTTGGCCACAGCCAGCGTTTTGTGACACACCATGGAACAGCTCCAGAGCACTGAGCAGCGGCAGATCAGGCCTCTGCTCATTCCAGAACCTTTTTGTCAGATTACCTTATCAGCTGCTCATAAACAAAAAGGTGCCTGTAATTATCCAGCAACCTGGTTTATGACTGCCACACACCACACTTCAACAGCAGATACCTGTACACAGCTGCGTAAAGGATTCAGTTTAGGATATTTAGATATCCAACAGCCTGCTGTGGCTGAAGGAGCAACAGATTTTTAACATTGTGCTATGTGCAGATTACTTTTCCATCCTGGAATTTCATGTTGATACGAAAACATTTCCATTTTCTGACAGTTATTTCAAGACTACTCAGGAACCTACAAGTAACTGTGACACAGTAAGAGCAGCTTAGCACAACAACTCAAACAATTTCCCTTCATGATGCTCCACATATCAACAACAAAGACTGCATGACCTGACAGCATCCAAGATGCCTTGCCCTGCTGGCAGCACACATTTGTTCAGATCCTGAGGCAGTCTATCCTTTGATGAACACAGGACATAGATTGCTTCTTAGTCTTAAAAGTCCTGGAAAACGTGACATTGAATCTTTAGGTGCTGAACTCCACCTTACAAAATCTGTGGGTTTGTCCTGCAATGTACAGGAACAAACCACATCTCTGTTGAGTATTTCTGTGATTCAGTTGACAGAAAAGAGATTAAATAAAGTGGTAATACTGCTGGTACACCAGATCCTTCTTCCTCCTCCCGTGTTTCCTGCTCAGGGTTAGCTGCTCCTCCTGAGTCTCACTACGCAAGACTCAACTTCCAGAGCAAGTTTGGGCAGATCTAACGTAGGTAGGGCAGGGCAAGGCAAATTCACTCCGTCCTACTGAAAAATAGCTCCTAAGCAATAGCTTCCAAGCTAATTCAGCCCTGATGAAGTACCTCTTTCCTCATTAGTATTTATAGTACCACCTCACATGCCTTATTTCTTTATACAACCTAACTGCCTGTCTCTCACAGCTGAGCTAAAAGAGCCCTTTCTGCACTAGGATGGCTCTCCATGACCTAGGGCTCACTGCGGAACCCTCACACTACAACACCCCAGCTCAAACATGCGTGTGACACCCCAAATGCAGTTCCACTGTCTAACTGACATTAATAAGAAACTCATCGCTCACGTCGGGACTGCCTAGAGGCTGCTCTCAGCTAGCCCTGGACATACCGTCCACCCATGTGCAAGGAGCACCTCGTTTCCCATGCCCCATAAGAGAACTTATCATTAAAGCACAGGATCAGCTGGCTACTAAATTATCTATTATGGCATTACCATGTTGCATTACATGAACAAAAGCACGTAACCAGGCTAAAATCTATTCTACTTGCTTGTGATGCCAGAAAGTGGAGCTCCCTTTCGGTAAGGGTCATGCTAATAAACTTTTAGTCAGAACAAGTGGAGAACTTGAAGCTGCTCAAACTGACAGAACCAACCTGTTCCCAGCCTGTTCTCCCAAGAGCAGCTCCTTTCCCATCCGCCAGGAAGGGCAGCTGCTGCTGAGGAGAGTATGTTCTCCAGCACCTGACAAATCTCACATCAAAACCCATGTGTGGAGCATCTTAAATATTTCTGAGTCCTTCTTGGCAGCAAGAGTTGAAAAGTCTGTTTCCTGAAGCCACCATCCTGCAGCTTTCACAGAGCATTTCAGATTTCACGTACTGCTCATGCCATTTCCCCTCCATCCTCTTCAAATTGCAGCTTCTAGTTGTGAGTCAACTGCATCGTCCACCAAAATAGCACTTTACCTATCAGTAAGTGTAGTGTCACATGCTCTCTCCGAGAGCTCCATCCCAACAGCTCTCAGGAGCGCGGTATCATGACTTTGCAAGAAAAAAAGCCTGATACTCCCTGGATCGAGTTCTCCAGCGTCAGGGGTCCGTGAGTAACCAAAAAGGGAAGTCAGCACACTCGTCAAGTTTCAAGTTTTAAACCTGCACCACACAAAAGCCATGAAGGGACACGGCGGCGAGCGGCTCCGGAGCTGCGAGGGCCGCGCTGCCAAGGGCTCCGATTTCCCAAATTCCTCCGCAGAGGGACCGCCGGTGCCCAGACCCACCGGGCAGGGGGACAAGGGCACGGGCAAACCCCCGAGCAAACCCCCGAGCAAACCCCACCAACAACTTCTGCCACCACCCCCGCCCCGCTCCCCCCGCCTCCCGGCGCTCTATCGCGATAAACCCACCCGACATACCCTCCTCGGCTCCGTCTCTCCTCGGCTGCCCGCCTTCCCTCTCGCTTCCCTGGAAAAACCAAAAGGTTTTGTCAGGCCGCGGGCCTTCCTCCTCCTCCCAGCGCTCCCTCCTCCTCCCCGGGGGAGGAAGCCGAGCGCTGTCGCGGGATACGAGCGTGTCCCTACCCGGCCAGCGCCCCGGCGGCTCCCGCTGCGGCCCGGGCGGGCGCGGCACTGCGCAGGCGGCCACGGCGCTCCTGGGACTTGTAGTCCCGGGGCCGGCACCGGGAGCGGGGCGAGGCGGAGCGGGCCGAGGCCGGCAGCGGGCGGAGGCGGGGCCCTCCCGGAGCTTGGCTCCGCCGGCAGTCCCCGCTCTACCCGGCCGGGGCCTGTGCGTGTGGGGCTTGCTCTCGCGACATGGCGGGCCCTCGCGACCTGCTGGCACCGGCGGGACGGGCAGCGGCTGCCCGGGCACCGCTCCCGGTGTCGCCTCGGGGCGCTAGGCACACACGTGTCACCTCACCCCCGACGGGTGAGGGACGGAGCTCTGCCCGGAGACCCCGCAGGGCCCGGCCATGATGCCGGCCCGGCTCCAGCCTCCCCGCACGTCCCTCCCGGCCGTGCCCCGGTACCCCCGGTGCCGCCCGTACCCCCGGTGCCCCCGGGAGGCGGCGGCGCCCCCGACACCGGCGGGTTATTCCTCCCCCGTCGGTAACCATGGAAACTTCCAGAAGTGCTCCCCCCCCACACCGCGGTCGTGGTCCCGCCCAGCCAATGGGGACGCTCCGCTTGGCTCACGCTTCTCTGTGGCCGCGGCCGGCGGGTGGAACCAATGGGGCGGCGCGAGGGGGGCGCGCCGGGCACGGCGGAGCGGTCGCGCGGTGCTCGCCAATCGCGGGAGGCCAGCTTGGTAGCCGCCGGCCAATGGAGAGGCTCCAGCGAGGGCGCGGCAGCCAATGGGGAGGCTCCACGAAGGGGTAACGGAAGGTATAAAAGGGCGGGCGGCGCGGCCTGGTGGCTCAGCGGCGGTCGGGGCGCGGCGCTTCTGCACGGTGAGGCTCGGGCGCGGTGAGGGCGGCGCAGGGCCGGCTCGGGGAGGGGGAGGGGATGGCGGTTGCGGGCACAGAAAGAACGAGTGGGCACGGGGGGTGATTCCGCACGGTGGGGGCTGGGCACAGTAAGGGCGGTTGCGGGGACGGTGGGGGGGCGGCCGCGCACGTGGCGCCTCCGTTGTGTAACCGGCGGCCTCTCCTCTCGGCAGGTGGGCGCAGGTGAGCGGTCGGCATGAAGCTTCTGCTGCTGACGCTGCTGGCGCTCGGCGCCGTCTGGGCGGATGACGAGGAGAAGAAGGAAGACGTTGGCACGGTGGTGGGCATCGACCTGGGCACCACCTACTCCTGGTGCGTGGGGGTCGGGCACGGCTGGGCTGCTGGGCAGCGCTTGGGCCCTGAACTGGGGCAGGTTCCGCGGGCCCGCGGCAGTGCTGGGCCTACAGGGGAAGGAGGGGGGTGGCCGCTCGCATGGGCAGTGCTGGGCCCTTCTGGGGGGAGGCAAGGCCTGTGGGCCCTCGGGAGGTGCGGGAAGTGGCTGCGGGACCCGGGAGGGCGCAGGGAGGAGCAGAACGGGAGGTCGGGGGGATGTGCAAGG
This sequence comes from Acanthiza pusilla, assembly GCA_036630365.1. Lineage (NCBI taxonomy): Eukaryota > Metazoa > Chordata > Aves > Passeriformes > Acanthizidae > Acanthiza > Acanthiza pusilla. The sequence goes on from JAXCHO010000028.1 coordinate 887,837, forward strand.
CCGCAGCGCCGCCTAACCGTTCCCCCCCCCCCCGTCCCCAGTGTGGGCGTCTTCAAGAACGGGCGCGTGGAAATCATCGCCAATGACCAGGGGAACCGCATCACACCATCCTATGTGGCGTTCACCCCCGAGGGGGAGCGCCTGATAGGGGATGCTGCCAAGAACCAGCTCACATCCAACCCGGAGAACACCGTGTTCGATGCCAAGCGGCTCATCGGCCGTACCTGGAATGACCCCTCCGTGCAGCAGGACATCAAGTACCTGCCCTTCAAGGTGGGCCCCGAATGTAGAGGTGGGGAGGGGGGGAATACAGTTCTGGTCAGAAGAGGCATCTGCTCACAGTGCCCCCCCCCGGGAGGATTGGTGTGTAAACAACAGTTCTGGTGTTAGCTACACTCAAGGCTTTGCTTGATGTTCAGAGAGAAAGAACCACTGGAACAAGCTGGAATAGTTAAATGGGACTGTATGTGTTGTTCTCCTCAGGTGGTTGAGAAGAAAGCCAAGCCCCATATTCAGGTCGATGTTGGAGGTGGACAGACAAAAACATTTGCTCCTGAAGAAATTTCTGCAATGGTCCTGACAAAGATGAAGGAAACAGCAGAGGCTTACTTGGGGAAGAAAGTAAGTGCTGGTAGCAACTTGCAGCAGCAGCTTTAAGAAGTAGGAGCAAGGGTGGGCTGAGTCAGAACTAACCTTGCCATCCTGAACCCCATTCAGTGCTGTAGGCCCCTCCAGCAGCCCTGTTAAATGGGCTGATGGTGGGTTTTCATCTCTAAAGACAGGCTACTTGTTCCTAGCACTGCTCAGAGTGGCTGCTGCTACTTACAAACTATTTTTGTCTGGTTTCTGTAACAAAGCTGTCCCTACCTCCCTGCTCAGGTGACCCACGCTGTTGTCACAGTGCCTGCCTACTTCAACGATGCCCAACGCCAGGCCACCAAGGACGCTGGGACCATTGCAGGGCTCAACGTGATGCGGATCATCAACGAGCCGTGAGTACCTCACCCTGTCCTGCCCCGGGGGAGCTGTAGGGTGGCACCCCCCAGCTCTGACTGGCTGTTCCCTCTACAGAACAGCTGCTGCCATTGCTTATGGACTGGACAAGAGAGAGGGAGAGAAGAACATCCTTGTATTCGACCTGGGCGGGGGAACTTTTGATGTCTCCCTTCTCACAATTGATAATGGAGTCTTTGAAGTTGTGGCTACTAATGGTGACACTCACCTGGGTGGAGAAGATTTTGACCAGCGTGTTATGGAGCACTTCATCAAGCTCTACAAGAAGAAAACTGGCAAAGATGTTAGGAAGGATAACAGAGCTGTGCAGAAGCTGAGGCGGGAAGTGGAGAAGGCCAAACGAGCCCTGTCATCTCAGCACCAGGCCAGGATTGAAATAGAGTCCTTCTTTGAAGGGGAAGATTTCTCGGAGACACTCACTCGAGCCAAGTTTGAGGAGCTGAACATGGTAAGTTTAGGAAGGTAAAGTTACATAGCCTCAGCTCTGTCCTGGGACTTGGGAATGTGCAGCATCTCATGCTGTGACATTGCACTTTGGAGTATAAATAACTCGGTGTAAGCAGGCAGCTGTTGCCTGCCAGGGAGCTGGGCCTTGCTGAGGCTGCGCATCAGCCATTTTGGCATCTCTGCTCCTTAGTGGCTGTACTTTGTACCCCCAGGCCTGCACAATGGGGCATGCTGGGAATACAGTCTCACAGTCCTTGGGTTTTTGCCTTTCCAGGACCTGTTCCGTTCCACTATGAAGCCTGTACAGAAAGTCCTGGAAGATTCTGACCTGAAGAAGTCCGATATTGACGAGATTGTCCTTGTTGGTGGATCGACTCGCATCCCCAAAATCCAGCAGCTCGTTAAAGAGTTCTTCAATGGGAAGGAGCCTTCTCGTGGCATTAACCCAGATGAGGCTGTGGCCTACGGAGCAGCTGTCCAGGCTGGGGTGCTCTCTGGGGACCAGGATACAGGTAATGACACCTTTGCTGCCACCTAAGAGAATTGACTGAACAGTGGATGCTGGGCATTGACAAGCAAATGCAAAAGAAGTTGGATCTTTTCTAGTCTTTGGAATTCTGTGCCCGAGGCCTCAGGATCCTATCTGCAGTGTTGGGATGCTGTGGTTTGTGTTGAAGTTGTGTCACAGTCTTGGCTTTGATCTGTTCCAGGTGACTTGGTGTTGCTTGATGTGTGTCCCCTGACGCTTGGCATTGAGACTGTTGGAGGTGTCATGACCAAGCTGATCCCAAGAAACACTGTTGTTCCCACAAAGAAGTCTCAGATCTTCTCCACAGCTTCTGACAACCAGCCAACTGTGACCATCAAGGTCTATGAAGGTGAGCGTCACCTGTGGTGGCCCATGTGACAGCTAGAATCTGTCTGTAGGGTTTTCATTCTTGATCCTGTCTTACTACAGAGGCTGTAAGTACTTGTAGGTACTTTGTAGATGGAACTGTGTGGTTTTGTAAAGTACAAGTCACAGCTAGAGGAAAGAAAGTAACCCTGTCTCTTTGTTTCTTGCAGGTGAGCGTCCCCTCACCAAGGACAACCATCTCCTGGGAACTTTCGATCTCACGGGAATCCCTCCTGCCCCTCGTGGTGTCCCCCAGATTGAGGTCACCTTTGAAATAGATGTGAATGGGATCCTCCGTGTCACAGCTGAGGACAAGGGCACTGGGAACAAGAACAAGATCACAATCACGAACGATCAGAACCGGCTGACGCCAGAGGAGATTGAGAGGATGGTGAATGATGCTGAGAAGTTTGCTGAGGAAGACAAGAAGCTTAAGGAACGCATCGATGCCCGGAATGAGCTGGAAAGCTATGCCTATTCCCTGAAGAATCAGATTGGGGACAAGGAGAAGCTGGGTGGGAAGCTGTCCTCTGAGGACAAGGAAACAATAGAGAAAGCAGTGGAGGAAAAGATCGAGTGGCTGGAAAGTCATCAGGATGGGGACATAGAAGACTTCAAAGCACAAAAGAAGGAGCTGGAGGAGGTGGTTCAGCCCATCGTTAGCAAGCTGTATGGCAGTGCTGGCCCCCCACCCGGTGAGGAGGAGGCAGCAGAGAAGGACGAGTTGTAGATACTGGCGTCTCCGAATGTGGTGTGTGTATATATTGGACTCAGGAACACTTGTTTAAAATATTGAACTCTTAATTTGGAATGTAACTTTGAATCTTCACTCGTGAGTGGAGCTGGAACCGCTAGCCCGACGTGGCTGTATCCTGCTTTTCGTTAGCAGTTGCTCGGTGTCTGGGGAGGGGAGCGGGGTGGGAGTGTAAATGTGGGTTTAGAAGTATTGGCAGTGGAACATTCTATTTAACAACTTGGTCATGTGAACTTGGTGTAGAGCTTTTCTACCTGGAGTGACCACAATAAATTTGTTATTTACACTGGACTCTGTTCTACTGTGATTTCCATTACCCAGCTCCAACCCCAGTCTGGACTAACCCTAAAAGCTTGAGTGCAGCTCACCCCCCAAGGTTACCTTTCATGGGCTCATAGAAGAGGGGGAGGTTTGAAAGCAGGAGTTGGGACTCCCCGTTCCTGAAGGAAGCGTGTGGCCTTTGCCCTCACTGCTGTTCTGATACAACAGATCTGATAAGGAAGGGGGGAATCGAGCTGAGTCACTGCTGCAGGGGCAGCTTGCAGTGAGCTGGGAGAGGGAGGTTATGCATCAGAACCCACTGCCTGCAGTAGTGATGGTGCACAGCAGTGAGGGAAGAGGTTGGCTTAATTGCATTTTCTTGCAGTATTAAAACTTCAGAGCTTTATTAAAGTCTCATGAAATAGCCCAGTTTCCTAAAGACTGAAAAGCAGTTTACACCTAATAAAGGTTCTTACAAAAAAAGAAGCCTGACTGAAGTTTGGTCTCTTTATTTAACTGCTCCTTATCTAACCCATGCTCTTAGTTCCAGAAGGAATCTTGTGTGGTGCTAGTTCCAGCAGTGCCTTTAAACACCTTGGCTCTTGCCACGTTCCCTGGGCTGGGGCTGCAGCAGGACCAGCGTCAGGCAGAGCCCCTGTCCCTCAGGGGTGTCACCACCCTGCCAGCTGTCTGAGGGTAAGGATGTGTTTAAGGGACAGAATTAACCCCCAGGAAGAGGCAGGTGCTGTGGGGACACTACTCAATGAGGGTGACCAGGCAGTCCTTGTGCATCTGCCCCTGCGTGTCCATGCCCCCAAACACCAGCAGGAGATGGACAAAGGTGTCTTCAGCACAGCCCTCACTCCGGCCCTGCTGGAGAGGCCCAGCTCTGTCACCTGCGGACAGAGGCTGCTCTGTCCCCGCTGGGGTGTCTCCTGTGTCCCCATCTGCCCCAGCCCGCCAGGGAATGACACACATGGCATGGTCCAGCCTCCCGCTGGGCAGGGGAGACTCGAACTGCAGGAGCGTCCACTGCTGCCTTCCTGCAGTGCAAAGATACAGTCACAGCTTTAAATGTCACACATCAAACTGTGGCACCAATAGTTTTGAGTTTTCAGTCCTAGAGTGGTGTAACTCCAGGGGGAAGAAGCCCAGGACCTGAGCAGGCAATGTGTCCCCCAGCTGCCTGGCACCTACCCTGGCACCCCTGAGAGCACCCTCCCTACCTGTGTGATACTTGTACATCGTATCCAGTGTCCCCTCTGGACCTATTCCACCAAAAATGTACAAGTGGTCCTTAAACACGGCCGAGGAGTGGGACGCCCGTCCTCCAGGGACATCCCCAGTGGCACAGATCTTCACCCATCTCATGTCATCTGTTGCAGAAAAAGAACACGTCCGTGGTTATGCATTATACAAACCCCACACATTTTACCGATTTAGACAAAGAGAATAATATTTTAAGCACTTAAAAACTAGTATTTTAGAAAAAAATGTCCCCCCAAAGCACATCCCACACAGGTACTGCCCTGCAGTACCTCCATCCACACCTACTTATATCAATGCAGAATAGGTCACTGTAAAAAATATCTCCAGCTAAGCCTCCATGGATGAAGAGTTTGCTCCCAACTGCAACCACCACGTGTCCATGCCGAGGAGAAGGGGGATCACCACAAGTGTCCGGCTGGGACCAGGTCAGGGTGGCTAAAAGTGGCAGTACATGTGCATTAGGAAGAAAACTCTGGAAGCTCTACAGACCAGCAACCCCAGAGCGCTGATGAGGCTTCCTAAGGAACCCACTGCGTCTGAATTCCCAGCGACTACATGAACATGAGGGCTTGTCAAGAGCAGAACAGCCACCCATTCAGTTGGACTCATCTCCAAACAGAGCTCAACACCTCCACCCCTCTGACTAAACCCGAAGGACAAAGCTCCCGTCCCACTGCCCGGGGTGAGGATGGCCCTCGCGGGTGCTGAAGTACCTGTGTCGAACACGTGAAGCCGCTGGTCCTTCACCGGCTCCGCTCCCTTTTCTCCGCCCCCGAACACGAACAGACGGGTGCCGATGGCCGCCGAGGACGTGTGGAATGTCCGAGGTTGTGGCTGCACCCCTCTCACCGCAGGGCTCTCCCACGTTCCTTTTTCTAGTTAGGACATTTGTTTAATAAAAAAAACCAACATGGGAACAGAAGCCACCCCCGTCCCTCAGCCCCGAAGCGCAGCCCCGCTCGGGGCACGGGTCCGGGGCACTCACCGGGGTCCAGCACCTGCACGCAGCCGCGGTTCCCCGCGGGGTGGGCCCCGCCGAACACCCAGAGGCGCGGGGGGCCGGGGCTGGGCAGGAACGTGGCGTGCTCGTAGCGCGGCCGCAGTCCGCGCCAGCCGGTGGGGACCCAGCGCAGCGGGGCTGTGGGCGGGGACACGCGGTCGGACCCGGGGCCCGGTCCCGGTCCCGGTTCCAGCGCCGCCCTCGCCCCGGCCCTCACCCAGCTCCACGAAATGCGCGTCCGCGAAGGCCCCGGCGGAGTCGGCGCCGCCCAGCAGCAGGACGCGGCCGGGCAGGAGGAGGCAGCCGAGTCCCACGCGGCCGCGGGGCCGCTCCCCGCGCGGGCTCAGCCGGTACCTGCGGGGCGAGGCGGCGCTCAGCGCGAACCTAGCCGGGCCGGGCTCCCGCCGCTCCCCCGCCCCGCTCATCGCGATCCGCCCATCACCCCCGCCCCGTTCGCCGCTGTCCCGCCGCTCCCCCGCCCCGCTCACCACCGTCCCGGGCGCGGCCGCCGCCCCGGCCGCAGCAGCGGCAGCGCCCGCGGGGCCATCGCGGCCCGGCCGGAAGTGCCGCCGGAAGGGCCCTGCGCTTCCGCCCGCGCCGGCGGCGCGCTCCGCCGCCCGGAAGTGGCAGGGGGCCCGCTTCCGCCCGAGCCCGTGCCAAGATGGCGCCGCTGGACCTGGACAAGTACGTGGAGATCGCGCGGCTCTGCAAGTACCTGCCCGAGAACGACCTCAAGGTGCGGCCGCGGCGGCGGGGCCGGGACCGGTCGGGGCGGGCGGGGGCCGGGCGGTGCCGGTGGTCCCGGCGCTGACCCCGACCCTGCCCCGCTCCCTCCCGCAGCGCCTCTGTGACTATGTCTGTGACCTGCTGCTGGAGGAGTCCAACGTCCAGCCCGTCTCCACGCCCGTCACCGTCTGCGGGGACATCCACGGGCAGGTAAGGCCGTGCCGGGCCGGCCCCGGTGCAGCCCAGGCCGCGGTCGGTGTCGGCGCTCCCTCACGCCTCTCTCCCGCAGTTCTATGACCTGTGCGAGCTGTTCCGGACCGGCGGGCAGGTCCCCGACACCAACTACATCTTCATGGTACGTGCGGTGGGCGCGGCGCGGCCCCGCGGGGTTTGACAGGGCTGAAGTCCCGGGGGTCCCGAGTCCCCGCCCGGCGCTGGGGCGCTGCTGGCTCCGCTCGCGGCTGTGTTCCGAGAGCGGCGGGAGCTGCGGGGTGAGCACAGCGCCCTGCCCTGCCCGGCTGTCCCAGGGTCCTGTCAGGGCGGTAGTGAGCAGAGTGCCCAGCCCAGAGCTGACACTCCGAGTGCCCAGAGGTCCCGTGGATCCGAGCACATCCCGGCTGCCCTCCGGCGCTGAGTGTCTTTGTGACAGTGAGGAGTTCAGAGTGAATGTGTGACTGTTGCTTCATGTACAACTGTCTCTGACTTCAGGGGGACTTTGTAGACCGAGGGTATTACAGCCTCGAGACGTTCACGTACCTCCTTGCCCTGAAAGCCAAGTGGCCTGACCGTATCACGCTGCTGCGAGGCAACCATGAGAGCAGGCAGATCACCCAGGTGTATGGGTTCTACGGTGAGTCCTGGCGGGTGACACAGGAGTGCAGCAGCTCTCCTGTGGGGCCTGCCTGCAGTGCCACAGTACCCGGGGCTCTCCAGGGCCTGGCGGGGACGTGGGCTCAAATGTTGTCATTTGGTTAACGTGGTCATTGTGTTTGTGAAATGGAATGTGTTTAAGGCAGGTCTCGCTGCTCTTTTCCTCTGGCACGTGGGGTTTCTGTTTGTATCATGGTGCCACTTTCAGCTGCAGAGGCAGAAGCAGAGCATGAGGTGCTCAGTCTCTCCTGCTGCTGGTGCTCATCGTGGCCACCAGCAGGACCCAGCACAGGGCTCCTGGCAGGGCTCGTGTGGCACACCTGAGTGTGCAGGTCCTGCTCTCAGTGTTTGCTCTGCCTGTGTTGCCTGTTGTCCTGTGACCCACGAAGAGTAAAACCATTCTCTCCAACAGACGAGTGCCAAACCAAATACGGGAATGCGAACGCCTGGAGATACTGTACCAAAGTCTTCGACATGCTCACAATAGCAGCTGTAAGTGCAAACACCACGCTAGCAGCATGAGCACATTGTCTAAATGGGATCTGTAGAGGTGGTGACCTGTGAGGGTTCCCCTGGCAGTGTCTGGGCTGGGTGAGTGCTGAGTTTCTGTCCACGTGTCATTTCCCTGCAGTTAATAGATGAGCAGATTCTGTGTGTGCACGGAGGCCTCTCCCCAGACATCAAGACCCTCGATCAGATCCGGACCATCGAACGTAACCAGGAAATCCCTCACAAAGGCGCCTTCTGCGACCTGGTGTGGTCGGACCCGGAGGACGTGGACACGTGGGCCATCAGCCCACGCGGGGCAGGCTGGCTCTTCGGAGCCAAGGTCACCAACGAGGTAACGCTGCTGCTCAGTGCCACACAGCCCAGCTGTGGGCATGGGGGAACGGGGGGCTCAGCTCAGTGTGATGCTTGAATGGACCAAGGGCACTGCGAGACAGTGAACTCCCCTGTGACGCCTCTGCCAGGAACTCGTGGTGCTGGAGAAGCTTCACTCCTATCAGCTGGAAAAAATAAGCCTCTTGAACCTAAAAGCACAAATATAACTACCAGATGTACTAGTACCCATCTTACTTTTAGAAAGTGTAGTGTAGTGAGACTAGTGTCTCTGGGCTTTATGTGGAATGCTTTCCTGAGGATTTAGGAGAAAAATACCATTTTTTAGGCAATTATTGAGTTAATGTCATTGTGTCTGCACTGAGCAGGCTCCTCAGGGCTCACACACTGGCCTTGCCAGGCTCTGACCTGGCCACGTCTCGGTGGCCACGCTCACCCTGCATTGTCGTGTGGCCTTTGCACAGCACGTTCAGGAAGGGTCGGGCCTGGGGACAGCACAGCCCTGCTGCCTGCATTTCACAGTGTTCCCAGTGCTCGGGTTTTGCCACCTGTGTATCACAAGGGTTTCTCAGGTCTCCAAACTGCCCCCGCTCTGTTTTCCCTTCCGCTGTGGGGGGCTGTGGCTGGGGGCAGGACGCTGTGTGGGCAGCAGCTGCTCAGGGCACACTGACCTTCCCCTTCCCTTGCAGTTTGTTCACATCAACAACCTGAAGCTGATCTGCAGAGCGCACCAGCTGGTCCACGAAGGATACAAATTCATGTTTGATGAGAAGTTGGTAACAGTATGGTCAGCTCCCAACTACTGCTACCGCTGCGGGAACATCGCGTCCATCATGGTCTTTAAAGATGTAAATACAAGAGAACCAAAGTTATTCCGCGCAGTTCCAGACTCAGAGCGTGTCATTCCTCCCAGGACAACCACGCCGTACTTCCTCTGAGCCCTCGCCCGCCTGCTGTCACCTCTCCCTGTCCTGCCCCTTTACAATATACTTTTTATTGAGCACTTTGCTGCTGAAATGCTGCCTCTTGCCTTTTTTATTTTTAAATTATCTAAATTTATTGTGTATTATGGTGTCTGTAGCAAGTTTTTTTTTTCCCCCTCCCCTAGATTAATTTCAGAGTATTTGTAACATGTCCTTGAGATTTGTACTACTGCATGTAGTCCTCGCCTAGTCCTGGGTTAGATGAACTGATTCCTTTAACCACCACGCTCCGGGAGCCGCTCGGGCCCGTCTCTTGTTCAGCTTTTTGTGTTTGGTAAGTTTTAAGAAATTTCAGCAGCAAAGTCAGTGCCCGGTGCGCGGCAGGGCCGGGGCTGCCCGTGCTGCGTTCACGGCGCAGGACCGAGCCAGCCTTTTCCGAGTGTTACGTGGATCCCAATAAAGCGGCGAAGGGCTGTTCCCCATCCCCCGTTTGTTCCGTTTTCCTCGGGATCCCGGTTAAACCCGCGAACCTGCTGCAGCGACGGGATTTGTACATTAAAGTCATTGTTCGGATTTTTTCCAGGCTCTGTTGTGTTTTTACTGAGCCCGTTTTTGTTGTGTGTGTGCCTGTGTGTGTGTGTGTCTGTGTGTGTGTGTCTGTGTCTCTGTGAATGTCTTTGTGTGTGTGTGTGTCTCTGTGTCAGTGTGTGTGTCCGTGTGTGTGTCCGTGTGTGTGTTTGTGTGTCCCTGTCTCTCCGTCTCTCCGTGTCTCGGTGTGACCCCCGGCCGTGCGCGGCTCCCCGCGGTGGTTCCGCCGGGCGGGGCGGGGCGGGGCGGGGCGGGGCGGGGCTCGCGCGGGTTCCGGTTCCGCTTCCGGCGGGGCCGGCGCCGTTTCCTCTGGCGCGGGGCCGGGGGCCGGGCGGGGATGGCGCGGAGCACGCTCTCGTCTCGCTTCCGCCGCCTCGACATCGACCAGTACGACGAGAACCGCTTCGTGGAGGAGCCCGAGGAGGCGGCGGCGGCCGAGCCCGATGCGAGCCCCGAGGTGGAAGCGCTGCTCAGGCAATATCCTTTGGGCCGGGGGGGCCGGGGAGTCCCGGGGAGTCCCGGGGAGTCCCGGGGAGCGGCGGCAATCGGCGCTCCGCAGCCGCCGTGAGCCGCGGCGCGGTTCCCATCGCTTGCCTCGCCCCGGGAGCGGCCGCGGGGCCGCAGCGTGGCTGTGCCCGCGGTGGCGGCGCTGCCCCGGTCGCGGTTTGAGTCCTTGACCCGCCGCCGCACAGGCGAGGCGCTCCGGGCCTTCCACACGGCCATCCGCAGCTCGCCGGGCAACACCAGGAACCAGGCGATGAAGGTAACGGGGCGGGGGCCGGGCAGGGCTGGGGGCGTTGGGGCGCTGTGAAGTGACAGTGGCACCGCAGAGATCTCAGCAGCACCGCTGTGGTCAGTGAGCTTGTGCTGGCATGGGTGATCCCCGTGCGTTCAGCCCTTCCTCCTTTAACCCCAAAACCTCGCTTACAGAAATGACCCAGCCTGGAGCGTGGCCACCTCTTGCCAAACATGAGTCCTGGGATCGTTCCCAGCCGTCTGGTTCTCACATTTCTCTCTTTTCCTTGTCTTCCCAGGAGCAGGCCCAGGGAACGATGCTTAAAGTGCTCACATCTTTTAAAAGCAGTGAAATAGAACAAGCGGTGAATTCTTTAGACAGAAACGGTGTTGATTTGTTAATGAAGTACATTTATAAAGGATTTGAAAAGCCAACAGAAAACAGCAGTGCAATATTACTTCAGTGGCATGAAAAGGTACATGTTTGGGGTACTCTTGGCGCAGCCACACTCGCAGGGTCCTGGTCAGTGGGTTCAGGAGAGCTCCTGAAGAGAAGGAGGTGATGGTGGGGCCTCATCCCTGAGGAGCTGAGTGTTTTTATCTTTGGTCTCTCTGAGCCTTTGTCTGTATTTCCAACCTTACCCTCTGCCATGAACAGAGCAAACTTGTGGCAGGGAGTTTGTCCTGCTTGAGGAAGCCTCGTGCTGCCTTTGGCACCCAGCACATGCAGCAGCTTTACCGAGAAGGGGTGGGAGTGGAGATGTGGCTGGATGGACAGGGCAGCTGCAGCTTCCTCTGTGGCCAGGTGTCCAGCCGAGGGGGCTCAGGCTGGCTCAGGTCTGGCAGTTTTCATCAGCTGAGTCCCAGGATTTAGCAAACCCGTTTGGTTTGCCCAGGAGAGGATTTAGAGGTCTCCAGAGATTCCATTGGGGACCAGCGGGGGCCTCTCGTGTTTCCGTGGAATGTCTGTTGTGAAACAGGGCATGTGGGATGTGCTCAGCAGCTGACTGTGGAACCTTCTTCCCTCTCTGTGGCGGCATGAGGCACATTCTGAGCTGAGGCACATCCCTGCAGCAGCTGCTGGGTGCCACTGCCCCCGGGCAGGAATCCAAGTGAAATCTTCCCCCACAGCAGGCATTTTAGCTGAAGCCTGGCTGTCAGGGCTCCTAGGAAAACTGATCCCTGGGAATGCTGCAGCTCCCTGTGCAGGGCAGCTGCTGCGAATGCTGGTGTCATTTTCCCAAGGTGCAGAGCTTTTTCCCATGGTACGTAAAGCCGGAGCTGGTGTAGTGTGACTCCAGCTATTGACTGCTGTCACCAGCTTTGCCGAGCCTTGACAAGGGAGGAGGGAATTTCTCAGGACAGCAAAGAACATGTTTCTGCTTGGTCTTTGGGATTTTTTTTCCTTCTTTTTTTCCTGTTGTTTCCACTGAGGTGTTTTCAGGTAAGTGTGGGTGGTGCTCCCAGCGTGGGAGGTGACACACCACCACCCTGACTGGTGCTCAGAGCATGCAGGGACACGTACGGCATCTCATCCTCTCTGTTGTGAAAGGAACAAGGCAGGTTTGAATAGGCTGGGCAGGGTTTACAGTCTGGTGTTGTATTTGTGGCAGTACTGGTAGGACGTGTGGCTTGCTCAGAGCAGTCAGCTCAGTGGTAGTACCAGTCTGTCCTCTGCAAGAGGCCTGTGGCAGGTCGGGTAGCTCAGGAACATTTACCTGCCTGAAGCACCTGCAAGTCCTGCTCCAGATGGGTGCTTTGCTTTCATCCAGTCGTGTTCCCCAGCGCCGTGTCTCGCACTGCTCTGGCACCCCTGGGCTTTATTGGAATTGTGGCTGCAAAGTAAATGCCCTGTTTTCAGCAGTCAGCTTAAATATTTATTTTTTCATAATCACCACCATCTTCTAGACTTCAGAAGGAAACGCTGTTTATGTTGAGGGACGCAAATGAAACTGAAACAAGCCCTTCCTCCTCCTCCTCTCCCGCTCAGGGATATAGGAGGTGAGACATTCTGCTCTGTCAGTGACACGCAGCACTGGAGTCCTCCAGATCCAAAAGATGGTTAGATTGTGGAGAATGACAGTTTCTAATTTGGGAAGAGCTGTACTCCCTTCTGTAGCTAAACTCTTTGGTGTTTGTTCCATGTGGGATGTGGTGACTTTGTAACCTCTCTCCTTTCCCGCAGGCACTGGCAGTAGGAGGCCTGGGCTCCATAGTAAGAGTTCTTACAGCAAGAAAGACTGTGTAAAGACTGTTGACTTGGACAGAGGTGACGGTCAGGTTTGGATTCCGAAGAAGGAATGAGCTGAAATGACACTGGTCCATCTTTATTAGAGATTGCAATCTACTGAAATCCTACAGTAACCTCCTCTTGGAATGCTTTTAACCTTAAAGGTGGGGGAAGAGTAAAGGTATTCCCGCATATTCCGACTATCACAGGAGCCAAGACATTCTCCTGCTCCCTTCTTTAACAGGTAGAGAGAAGGCACACTCCTGCCTCCTCTTACTGTAAGTGAACAGGTATTTCAGATGCTGCTTTAGCCAGGTGTGGTGATACAAGCTCCCGTGTGTCCTGCTTAGTCCCAAGGTAGCTGTGGCCGGGCCGAGATCCTGCAGCTGATGGTGGCAGAAGGGCTGTTAGAACGGCGGCTTCCAACGTGTGGTCGAAGGACTGTTTAATGTAAAGTGAAGTGCCTGCTGCATCAATAAAGTTCTTGGATCACATGAGTTAAATAATTTATTTTCAGCTAAATTGTAAGTCTGATACTTATTCCAAAGCAGGCCAGAAATAACCAAGTCCAAGCTAAGTGTCCACCTGTGTATGATTGCTCCTAACTCCAACTGCTTAAGAGAATTTGTCCTCAAATCCAACTGTGTCCTGGATGTAGGGAGTGAGACCAAGCTCAGCTCTTCCAATCAAGACTTCCAAGATGCAGTGAACTGAACACATAATCACGCCACAATTTTTATATTCTTCCCCATGCCAGAAAGTTGAGAAGAAACCTCAGAACTTGTAATTTATGTTATTGGCGTGTTCTTTGCACCAGGTTTTGCCTGTGCTGTGCCCAGGCAGGACAGGACTCCTGGAGCCAGGGCTGTCGCCAGGTCAGTGGCAGCTCCCCATGGCCCTCTGGCTGGGGCAGGGCTCGCTGCCCTTTGGCACCAAGGAGCAGCTGCTTGGGGAGGCCCAGCTCCACCCAGCCCTCCCTTCCATCAGCTGCTCAAAGTGCAGCAGCAGCTCTTCCTGGTGGGAGGTGCTTTTGGAGGCAGCAGTGCCACCTCATTGTGGCACAACTCCCTGTGAAAGGCCGTGGGGGCACAGTCGGCACACCCATCCTCACCCTGGGCAAAGGTGGGGTCTGGGTCATGCTTTAACATTTAATTTTAAATAGTTATAGCATCCCAGGGGAGATAACCAGTACTATAAAAAGAAAGAAATCAAGATTAAGGGTTTGATCCAAAATGTATTGCACCACAAATTTCATAGTGTTTCATCATACAATCCATATTTACAGCATAGAAGGAAAGAAATGCAATGGTGATAGAAAGGATTATGTATAACCACTGTTCTGAGACAAGGGAAAGTGCATTAGCTTTTTAATACATGTATACACACCAGTCTTGCTCTGATATCTAACAAAAATTCAACACTTAAGAACTAGTTTATGGTAAGTTGATCCTGTATGAGCTTTGGGATCTGAAACTGAAGTTGTTAGTGAATATATAACCTAAGATTTTCCTTTGTCACTCCATTCCAGGCTGCCTATCCTGCTTTCCTTAGTGTTCAGCAGTAACCTTTGAAGCCAGGATCAGCATAAACTCAATTGTCATTCAGGAGGGATTTGAGGGAGTCCTGACACCTGGTCCCACAGAAAATGGGACATTAGAAAGGAAAATAGAGAATAAAATCTTCCCAGAACCAATAGGGTTATTCCACCCTGCTGTATCTCAGTAGAGAAACAATTGAAATAAATGTACTTTTTGATTGTCTGTTTTCACAGTAGAGCAGGGCTGAACCCTTCCCTGCTCTATCCTGTCTGGTAGTGCCATGAATCCGGTTACTAAAGACTGTTTGGACAAGCTTTAGTGTACCAAAAAAATCCTGTTGGTTTTCTTCAGATAAATCCAACCTGGCTCTAAGCCGAGGAGTATCACCTGTGCCCAGTGACAGCTCCTGGGAGTACCTGTGTCTGGGATGGGGCTGTCTGGGCCACCAGCAAGGTCTGGATCCTCTGCTGACTGACCTCACCTGAGGGAGGTTTCACCTTGGGCACCCCTTGGAGGTGCAGCTGCCCTGCTGCACCTCCAGGCCCCCCAAGGTCAGTCAGAACCCTGCTGACCAAGCTAAACACCTCAACAGTGACTGCATCTCCACTGGAGAAAGCCTGAATTGTCCTGAATGTATTTAATAGAAGTATGGACTTCTTGTAAGAGAATTCTTCCATACACGTGTAGTTTTTTTGGAAATAGGTTTCATTTTTGAGAAGTCAGACTTAGTGCTGCTTCCCATTTGGATCCAGATTTTGCAGTGGTGTTAATGACTGTGGCCAAAATTGTGCTTCCAGGGAGAGAGGTGCCACCTTGGTCCCCCTTCCTTATTGTATGAGGAAAACAAGCTGTTGGAACCAAGACTTGTTCACTAAGAGTTGAATTTTGCCCTGAAACCCCTCATGAGCACCATTTCTTTTACCATATAGTCAGGACACAGTTAACATGTTCATAACCATTTCTAAGCATCAGTATTTGCAGTACAGAAAACCACAACCAAAGAGGCAGATCCTGCTTATGAGGATTTGTTGCTAGCAGACTTGGAAGAAAAAAAATAAAGTGTTTAGTACCAGCATTCTTCACTTTTTGTCACTGGATTTCTTTTATTTTATTTTTTTTAGTTTTTTATTTTTTTAAAATAGGAGTGGATTTCAGTGTGGATTTACAATACCTGGAACTCAGCTTTAAAAATTTAAAATGGTTTCCTACCCCTTTTCCCACTGCTAACAACCCATGGACCAGGCTAGTGGATTTGTTTTAAAGGCGACTGAGGATTAGGTACTATAATTAAGACCATTTTAAATATTATTTTTCTTTAAGAAAAGTAAAATCAGACAACTCTAAAGTTGTGCTCTCAAATTAAATAATCATCAACATGCAGTCTTGAGGACTGCAGGCCAGGATAAATGCACCTTAAATTACACAGTGATATGAAAAAATGCCAACCATTAGTTCTGTCAGTATTAGAAGGCAAGGCAGAGTTGTTTTTTGGTTAAAGCTCCTGCTCCTGTCCTGTGAAAGGCTTTGCAAACTATCCCACTCTCAACACAGTTCTGCCAACACATTTTTCATAGCTGGCTTCCCCCAGCCAGACAAGCAGCTTTTCTATGCCCAGGGTCACTGGGCTCCAGCACCCCAAACAGCAGCTGGAATCACCATCCCAAGAGACTGAGCTGGCAGCACTGCTGTCAGCGAGGTCCTCAGTACCCCTCTGGTGCCCAGGACCCAGGAGTGATGAGCACAAGGAGCTGCTCTCATCACAGACACCAAGGTGCTCCCTGAATCCAGCCCAGAGCCGGTGCAGTCTGTAGTGAAAATGTCTCCTTGCACAGTATTAGTTTTGTAAACAGAGCTAGAAGTTCTTGTACAAAATACTGCAATGACAGTGATTAAGACACACCTGGAGCAGTGTGTTCAGCATTCTTTTCACAGAAAGAAGTGCCTGGGTACTGCCTACCACCTTCAGGTTCCCTTAAGGCCACAGAGTCCTTGGGCTCGAGATAGACGGCCGGATGCTGCCTTTGGGAGATGGCTTTGACCCAAACCACGACATCTAGGACACAACAGCACAACGCACATCACACAAGGCTCACACTTGTAAGATGTGAGAAAGAAAGAATACGTTACACAGGCATGTCCTCATCATTTGATGGAAGGAACTATTTATAAATCAGAATGCTGCAGACTCCAGACTGAAGAAGTGGAGGCAGCTTCATACAATCAGATTTGGAAGGAACAGCACCCACTTCCCACAGGTGAAAATGAATGAAGATTGTATTTGCATATATTCCTTTAAAATAATCTCAAATTAGAACTCATTTAAACAGTCATTTAAACACAGTGCCTTTAGTCTGTGTAGCACTAAAGTGAAGTGTACCAGATGGTGAGGAAATCTCTTCATCTGCAGACTGAACATCCCAACTCCCTGGGTGGGCAGGGATGATGCAGGACCTGGAGCTGAGGCAGCACTCACTGCTGAACGTTCCCTAGCCACCACACAGCTGGGGCAATGCAGATCTCAGCCCAATGTCAAAAGGACAAACCCAGAACTGGGCTCCTGCTGTTAAACACTGACTCTGTTCCTGCAAGGAGCTTCCAGCTTCTCCCTCAGATCAAATCCACTGGGCAAAGCTGTACTCTAACTCCTCTGAGCACCAGACAGCTGCTATTTCCCTCACTGAAATGGACAATTCCTGGCATGTATGCATGTGATCAGCTAACATTTCAATAATAAATTACATTTATTATTGTAGCTAACATTTGGAAAAAAGACACTTTTCCTAATCTCCCAGCATCTAGGAATTTTCATTGCCTCCTGGGAGTCCCATTAGAGACTACATATGGTACAGAACCCTTACCTTGTACTCCAAAGTTTCTTTGAGCATGTTTTCTTCCTCTTGTGAAAAATTCAGTAACACAGACACAGCTTTAATCAGATGGAATGCCTGAAAGAAACCACAGGGTTGTGTTGCTTATGATGCTCTTGGGCTCTACACTCAGGTCTATGGTGCAGCACTGAGCTCTGCAGGTCTGTCACAGACTTCAGCAGACCAGCAGCCTACCATTATTCCCAGTTTCAATGGACTAGGATGGCCTGTATCTTACTTCTTCTGTGTTTCCTGGCTTTCTGTTCTTTAACATTTGTTTGCATGTTTTGGAGAAAGAAGACAAATGGGAGCCTGGTTAGTCAGAGTAGAGAAGCAGCCTGCCTCCTGCTTTGAAAAGTGCCTCAAACCAGCACAAGGCAGGAGAGATTCTCATCATTTCGAATACACACTGAGGTACATTAACTCCACAGCGCTCACACTCCAGCTGGGGCACACAGGGCAGTGAGTGACAGTCAAGCACCTGGGATAATGTGGAGTTGTACAGTAATTTTTTGACCTTACCCACTGACCTGCAATTCAATGTTTTGTTGGCATGACTTTTTAACATAATGTGGAGAACAAGAAGGCACCCCAAATGCGCAAGGAATTACTTCTTACAGACCAACAGCAAGTGATTTATGTCTCTTTTTCTTGTTTTTTTGTCTTTCTTAAATGTACAGCCAATTACATACTCCATATGCTCTTCAGAACAGTGCAGAGGGAATCTCTTGTAGATGCAGATCTTTAATATCCAGATGTAACTACCTCCTAAAAACTCACATTTACCTTTCATGTAGTTCATAGAAGTCTGTACTTCCAAATACGCTGCTTTTAGCTATTTTGTTTCATTGTCCCCCATTGTACATTTTTTAATTGTAAAATTATGGAATTGGCATAAAGTGTCCTTAGCAGGTGACAGGTGGCAATTTCTAGAGACACAGATGTAGAAAGAGAAGGTAAGTGACACCTTTACCTCAGATTCCCTGCAGGACATGAATTTTAGTACAACATGTTTAAGGTACTCAAAGTTTATCTCCCTCGAGTCGTTCAAATCAGAGTTGTTGGTGACAGTCACAGAAGCATTAGGCACTTCAGAATTTGCTTTCTCACGTAGCTCAGGTACCTCACTGTCAGGCCTTATTTTCTACAAAAAAAAAAAAAAAAAACCACAAAGGAAGAAGATAAGTGCATTGGAGACTCTGTCTGCGTGGCACTGGGAGGGGTCTGGGTTCAGGATATCTAAAGAGGGTTGTGTCCACAGGTGTATGCCTCAAACTGGGCATCAAGAGCTTCTCATGCTTCATGGGGTCACACTAGAGGAGTCTCCAGCTCTCCCTACACTCCAGGACAGGAGCTGGTTAATGTCAGTGTTCCATGTACGTTACCCAAACCAGCATGGAACTGGCTCCACGGCAGAAACTATCCCTTGGTAATCTTCTCCTCTCACTAACCTGCTCTGAGCCTTTCAAACGTGGGCTTTCTTCAAAACCATTTTCAAGCTCAGAGCAAAAATAACAATTTTAAAACCTCTGTTAACTTTTTTTTAAATAACTTTTTTTCTCGGAGGGATAAACCATTGCAAGAAGGATTAAAGCAGAGTTAGCAGTCGAGCTTTTGGAATGACAGTGCAAGTGCCTGCCAGCAAGTGCCATCTGAAGAGACTGAAAACATACAACCCTTACCAGCTCTCTCTGGAGAGTTTTCTTGAGTTCTGTCATTCTTTGCTGAAGCTGCTTTATCATCTGCAAACACAGCAAAGGAGAATTTAACACAGTATTCATTGGCAGGACCCCCAGCTATCTGGAAAAACCCATGACAAACGAGTACTGAATGAAATAATAATTAACCAATGCTGACAGCTGTGAAGAAGCAACCTGAAAGCCTTGTCTTGCCAGCTGCACACAGCAGCAGGCATGTGACAGGACACTTGGGCTTTCATGTGACAGCGCCATGAACTGAATTCACACGGAAGTGCTCTGCAGGAAAGCTGTAAATAGTATCATTTGGCGCATCTTTCTGCCAAAAGAGATCAGAATTCATGCAGCTCTTGCTGCAGTTTTTATTCATGGTTGGTAGATCCTTGCACAATCCAGAAGAAAAGCATTTACTCACAGCATACGGGATTCAAATTGGACAGGCCTGTCCTTTAAAGGCTGCAGCCAATTACTCGGCTTCCTAATTAAAAGGGGAAAGACTACCAGCTGTTTCTGTTCACCTTGTTTTTCTCAGCAATTTGCTGTTCCAGCTCTCTTTTATCCTTCTGAAGCTGAATGGCATCTGCAGCTGCCACCTCTCCGTTCTGTTCCACCACGGAGTTTTCTGGAGAAGGGAAATGCTCATTGTTCAAGGCCCTCGTTGACTCCTCGAGTTCTAAAACCTATAAAAATAACCAGTGAAGTGGAGATATAACATTTGCAGCCCAAGAACACTCCGCAGGGAGAACGTCAGACTTCTTTTTGGTGGTTGTTTTTGGGGGTAGCTTTTGAACCAGAATGCTATAGTGGCACCCTAGTTGGCCACACCTGTTACTGGCCTGCTTATTGCTTTCGTGGCTCTGTCTCATTGGTCTCATAACACTTTTCTCAAAGCAATTTAAGAGTCAAATAAAGTAAAGAGTCAAATGAGTCAACAAAGGGGTTGTCCTTCCTAAGTCAGCCACAGATCTGACAGGAAACAGCCTTCTTTAGGAAGGCAGGGAACAACGAACAGTGGTGTTCTGCAGTGCTGGTGGTCCACGTCACGAGCGAGTTGTCAGAGCTAAGAGCTCGCAGCATGAGTCACCAGGCAGGACAGACCTGGGGGGCTCCTGCACACCTCCCTCTTTTCCTGGGAAGTCTGACAGAATGGATTTGCAACTGCACTCACATTTTTCTCATGCTCTCTGGCCAACAGGCACTCCTGTACCTGCAGCTTCAGCTCATCGATTTCCTTTCTTGCTGTTTCCTCTTTCTCCATAGCTTGGCTCTGACTTGCTTCTATGTCCGACTGTAACTGATGCACCTGCAGCAAGGCAGCTTCGTGGTCTGGGAAAGGAGAAACCTGTTTAGTATCAGTGTTCCAGATCAGATGGGAGTTTCTAATCCATTCTGTCTGTCATGAAGCCAGAAAGCCAGGGGAGAGACAGAAAGACAGAAGAGAGACTGTCCAATTGCTAGTGAACAATAAACCATTTTGAAATTCTAAGAGATCAAATATGAAAGGGAAATCTAGAGAAATAACAATCTACCAGGCAAGGCCAGAACTAGACACTTAAGGTGTCTGGGATACAGCAGACTCATTTGGTCTAACCTTGACTGAGTTGGTTCAGTTCTTCCTTCTGTTTTAGCAGCAGATCAGATTTTTCATCAATCATCTGGTCTTTCTCCTTCATTAGGGCATTCAGATGTGAAATCTGCAAAGCAGACAAACAACAAACAGAAGTCATTAAAGATATAAACCAGGAAGAGGCTGTTGAAAGATTCCAACATCCTTCAGAGGCTCAGCAGGCATCGCCTCCACAATGCTGCCCTCAGTAACAAGCACTGAAGTCAAATGCTGGAAGAGGTAAACCACACTTGGCTTCTGTGCCATCATCAGATTGTCACAGCCAGCAAGTGGCAGCTGCAACAGCCCCTGAGCAAAACAGGAGATGGCTTTAAACCCCTTCTACACAGAGCTGGCCCAGCAAGCACAGACCTACAGCAGTCCCAAAAGAATAAAGGAACCACAAGATGGGACTAACTTCAGTCAAACTTGCTCAGTTGGCAGTTCCTACTTTAAGTAAACACAAGCTCACATTATCCACTGTTTTTTATACAGGAAGAGCAAAACAAGACTACCTAGAACTGACATTTGGTACTCGATACAGGCTCCTCCCTATGAGGAAATGTACAATTTTACAACTGCCGTGCTCCAGAGGAACGCAGATGTGACACCCACACTGAAAGGAACTAACCAGAACAAAGAGGTTTCTTTAAATGAAGCTGCAGGGTGCTCAGAGGCTCCCAATGGCTGGTGCACTGGGATAGTAACACCTCACAGATTACAGGGCTCTGAAAGTCTCAAGTTTACTGAGGCAACCACTGCTGTGTCTCACATACTGTGGATATGATTCTGATCAATGTTCTTGAATGTTAGGATAAATAAGTCCAAACCTAGGCTGCTCTGTGAAAGGTGAGAAAGTCTGGAATACATTTTAAAAGAGTCATTATTAACCAACCTGCTGTTGTAATTCCTCTCTCTGTTTCCGTGTGTCTTCCAACGCTTTGGCAATTTCCACACTGACAGTTTCTCTGCTGCTCATCTCATTCTGCAAACCAGAAATAATTGAGAGGTTATGTGAGACAACTAAATCAAGTCAGTCTCTCATCTTTAACCCCAAGTCTATTAGGACTTCTGATGCACAATTTCCAAATGAGTTATGTTTGTTTTATTGACTGCTGCTCTCTGCATATGCAAGAGCAACACAGAACTGATGTAAGAACCCAAACAAACCCAACACTTAAAAGATCTTTCACCTTGAAGTCTCTATTACAAAGAAGTAGCTCCTTGCTACAACAGATCTTTATTCCAATTGTGCATCCAGGAGTAGCTACGGAAAAGCATTCAACCACCTAAAATTACAGTCAAAATTGGATAAACTGTACACACCAGACTAATATGCTTTTAACTTTTTGGTTTGAACCCTGTGAGTGGAATTTGATGTTGAACCATTCTGTATTCACCACTGCTAACAGGATTTCCAAGCTCTTCACATGCCTGACAATATGGGAATGTATTATTTCTGCCTGATTTAGGCAGACCCAAGCATTCTGGTTCAGAAAAGGATCAGCCCTTTGTAATGCTTCTCAGACACATTTCTGCTGAGTACCAGAGATGATTTACAGCTCCAAGTACCTGCAACCTGAATGTAATAGGCCTCCAAGCACTGAGTGTAACCCACTGTGCTGTTTACTGCTCCCCAGCCTCAGCTCTGTCCCGAGCCAATGCCACCATCCAGCTCAGCCCTTACCTTTAGCCTGTTCAGTTCAGACTCTTGTTGCTTTAAAGAACTCTCATACTCTTCTTTGCTCCCCTTGAGGTTTTCATTTTCCTTTTCCAATTGGCTCTGTAAAATAAAGTGTTTAAATACATAGTACAGTTGTTCTAATGTTTTGTATAGACAAACACATCTAACAGCTTTGTTCATATTTAGTTCCTCAAAGTATGAGATCTTCTATTATAATGCCAGGAGCACTGAATAAGAACATTCAGACAACAAGCAACCTCTACAAGCTGTGTTAAAATTATTTTATGAAGAATCCCACAACCCACCAGACAGTTTCTGTACTTACAATCCTGTGCTGAGTTGTTGTTTTATCCAATTCCCAAGCTTTTTCAAGAGCAGCAATCTGAGATTCCAGCCCAGTAACCTTCTCATCATACTGCTGTTTCTCACTTAAAATCTGTTGCTGCAGCTGATTTCTTTCATCCTCTAGATCAGTTTGCTTAAGAGAAATAAAGAACATCACACTAATAAAATGCTATTTTGACATTCTGACAAGATCAGACGCCATTCCATGAGGCACTCTCAAACGGAGGAACATTAGTCCTTGGGCAGCAGTGTCATTTACTCACAGACAGGAGACAAACAGCAAGAAAACACTTGAGTAACAAAACAGAGAAGTGACTGTCTCTGGGGATGCTGAAGACTGATCTGTTACTGGTCAGTGAAACATGCGGGATACTTACAAGCTTCTGGATCTTCAGATCCTGCTCAGCAGCTGCTTCTTCACTCTTTTTCAACGTTTCTGTTGCAATCTGTAGTTTCTGCTCCAGTTCTTTATTCTAAAATAACACCATGAATTAAATTCCGTATCCACTGGCATCTATGTTATTCGGAAAAAAGTGCATAATACAGAGTGACCCAGGAGGGGAAGCTAAATGTTAAATCCCTGAAATCACAGAGATCAGAGAGGCTGCCTCTTTTGACACATGCTGGTTTTAGAAACTTCACCACAGCACTACCCCCAAAATGCTTGCACTTGAGTTATTTGTTTCTTAGTACAGGGAGGACAAAACCTGCACAAAACCTCTGCCTTCGCCTCTATGCCCTCCTCCGCTCATGAAGGTGGGGAGATGCCCAGAGACACTGACCAATTATTCTCTTCTCAAGACTAAATGTGGCTAAATGTGCAGTCTCACCTTTGGCTGAGAGTGCAGGGGGAGGAGGAGGAATAGGGCACAGAGGATGAAAACAGTGGAATCTGTAGTGCAATTAAAAACCACTCACCTGTGTTTCCAGCCGGTTCACAGCCTCGCTGTGCTGTGTCCTGTCCGCCAGTACCTGCTGCCTGCTCTCCTCCAGCCTCTGCTCAACAACAGCTTTCTGAACATCACATTGAGGTGAAAAACAGGAGGAAGGACGGACAAAGACATAAGTTGGGGGGAGTTAGTTACAATTTTTCTTTTTATTTCATTAATAATGTCAAACTAAAACGGGACAGAATGCTTTAGTATCTCCACATGGACTTTAAACTGGCTTGAGTTTTCTGAGCCAAGTTCTTTGGTCACAGCCAACACCGAGGTGATGCGACTGCAGGCACCCAGACCAGGGCAGAGCAAACATTCCCTTGTCTCCCCAAGACCCAGCTGGGGAAACATTGCTCCAGGCTGATTCTGAGCAGGAGCATCAGTGCTCGAGAAAGAGATCAAGAAGCAATGAGAGAAAGCGGATTAGCCACAGCTAAGTTTCTATTTTCAGCTGTTTTTCAGCACTTCTGAGGCTGAGGTTTTCAGCATACAACATTCTGTTTGCACACCTATGTGCAAACGGTTCCCCTCCCTGCCCCACTGCCTTGCCAAAGAACAAGGAAAAGCATTCACTGTTCTCGTAAGAATTAATCCCAAAAAAATCCCAACTTGTTCCACCTCTTGTGGGGATGCTAAGAAGCTGCTCTTTTCTTTCTAAGCAGTCAGATGCAGTGCCCAAAGAGACAATGCAGAAAGGCCAACACAGATATCTGTGCAGGATCTACACAAACAGGCTCAGTGTAGCCACCCCCATGCTCTGCCCAGCACAGACAGCGTGCCAAAACACACTGAAGGGACAAATGTGCCTGCATGACATCAGCAGCTATTCTTTCATGGGTGAGAAGTAATGTATGAGCTAAAAAAACCCAAAACAAACAACTCAGTAATACTGTACTTCTAAGCAGACTATAACTAATTACCTCTTTGAGCAGCTCCTGCACATGTTCATCTCCCGAGAGATTTCTTTCTAGCTTTTTTTCCAGGGAAGACACCTTTTCCTGTAGCTGTTCAGTAAGTTTATTTCTCTCAGCAAATTCCAAAGTTATCTGTGAGAACGAGAAATCACAGAATCTTTTTTGTAGTGAAGCTTTCAGCTAATCTGTTGTGGTTTGACTCTCAGAAATGCCATTAGAAGGGAAAGTCCTGTTTGCAAAGATGATATGATCCTAGAACACTTTCTAGAGACCAAACTTCCAACCATATAAAGATGTACATTACCCAAATCTGCACCTTTACACCAGCAACAGCACAAGCATCTGAAAGCACTTCACCTTTTGCTTCTGTTGCTCATATTCCACCTTCAGAGATTCATGCTCCACTTGTAACACTTCCAGTCTCTTCTCACAACCAGAACCAGCCACTCGAGCCTAAATATTTTGAGAAATTACTTACTTTGAAACTTAAATTTCCAACACCATGTAACTGATATCTAATCTAACTTCTGCAGACATGGAGCTCTTTGAATCAAATCTCACTTAGCTCAAACTTACATTTTGCAAGTCTACAGAAAGCTGCTGAATGACAGTTTGTAGCTCCTGTTCTCTTAACTCCAGAGCAGTGATCTTATTTTCTGCATTTGTCTCAGTTGTCAATAGTTCATCTCTTCACAGAAAGAGAATAAAAAAAAAATGACATGCCATTCCAGAAAAATAATCTTTAGCAGATAATTCTGCTGCTTATGAAAATGGACTAAGCAACAACAAAATTTTCTTGTCCTAAAACCAGCCACCATCATCAATCACTGCTTGATTATGTATTTTCCAAAAAAGTGACATTTAATCATTCAAACTATGAAAAAATGAAATAATAAATTTATAAAACCCTAAACAAGTATTACTGTCACTGTCTTGGCATTTACATCCCCATAGCCATAGCAGAGGCAACAATTCAGCCAACTCATTGCGTATATAAACTCTTCCAAAGAGACAGAACTGAGCATGAAGCAAAAATCCAAGGGAAACATATTGACTGCTCCTCTGAAACAGCAGCTTCATACCTCCGAGCCTCCAGCTCCAAGAACTGCTGCTGCAAGTCCTGCAGATCCTTCCTCAGGCTCGAGGACTCGCTCCTCGCCTCCTGCAGCTCTGCTTTAGTGTGGGTCAGTTCTTGAGAACACGCCTCGAGCTCCTGCTCTGTCCTGCTCAGAGATTCTTCCTTTTTCAAAAGCTGAGTATTAGAAGATTATCTTTGGAATTACAGATGACCAGTAATACTGATAAACCTTTTCATTGAAACTTGCCTGTTTTACTAAATTATGGGCTGAACTGAGATAATGAACTACATAACATTGTACTCAGTATGTTTTGTTAGGATTTTGACACTAACCAAATCTGTGTACAGTCATAAAGGCTAAAAAAAATGAATGCAGGGCTACCACTAACTTGATATTCCGGTAAAAAATTTAGGAAATAAAAAGTTTGAAGTATTCTTACCATGTGTTTAACTTTGGCAATTTCCTGCTGCTGAAAGCCCTCCAGTTCATCGATTTCATCTCGTTTTTGGAAAAGGTTCAAACTTTGCTCCCTCATTTCTTGTAACTGTGTTTGGAGCATTTTTTTTTCCTGATAAAAGAACAAAACCAAAAGAAATCCAAAAATATCTGCTCATGACAAGTCAATGGGAGTTTAGGTAAACTCTCTGGGAAAGAAATCTTGTCTTGCAGACATATAGCTCCTGATGATGTTCCATATAGAACTAGAAATCCTTTCAGACTCATGTCACTGTGAAAATTACCAAACTTCAAAAAAATATAAAAAGAAATCTGAATTCATTACAATGCCACCAGTTACCACCTAAACTGAACCCTTAAAAAAGGACAATGTTCCACCTTACAGAAGGACAACTTTCCATCATTCTTATGCTGAATTTCTTATGCTGAATTATTCTTATTCCATCATTATTGTGCTGAAAAATAATTCCAAAAATACCTCCCCAAGCATTGGGGCTGGTAACAAAAGCAAATTATAGGCCTCTCCCACTGAACAAAGATCAAATAATAAAAAGGGCTGAACAGAGCTGAGTTCTGACAGAGTTGGAAGTGTGCAGGCTGGTGTTTACAAATACACACACAGGGACACACTACACCCCCTGAGAAAAAACTCCATGGTTAATTACCTTTTCAACTTGACCAAGTTTTTCCATCCACTCCTGAACAAGAAAGAAAGGAGAAAAAAGAAATCAAAATCCATTTGTAGACTTTCAAGGACAGCCATTCCGGTTAAAAAAAATAAAAAGCATTTGTATTATTAGGTGATACTAAGCTTTGGTAATGATTAAAAAAAATAATCAGCAACAGTAGAGTAACAGCCAGTGCTTGAGTAGATAAAGGCTCATTTATGCTACCTGAATACATAAGCTTTATGCAAGTAAAATTAAAATGACAACAGGTCTGCTGCCATTGAATCTTATCAAAGCACAAGCTTAACCTTTCATTAGGAATTTTTGTGGGCTCTTGTTAAAACAAGTCGGAACAGTCTGAGCAGTGACAAGTCCTGCACCACTCCTGGCACTGAGCTCGGCGCTCCCTCCTTCCCTCAGCGCTGGCACGCTCACACACAGTGCTGAACAATTATTTTAATTAACAGCAACGCCTGCTTAAAACGTCAGGGCTATGAGAGTCAAAAGTCCTGCTCAAGCTCTGTTACCTTGTCCTTTTTTTCCAAGGCCAAAGCCATTCCTTCAGCCATCTTGGCTCGACTGGCCTGGTGAGCTTCATTCTGCTCCTGAAACTTCCTCATGGAGGCTATCAAGAGAGAACCACCAGCTATATTAAAAACTCATGTTTTAAAATTGCTTCTCACTTTTCTGTAAGTTATTTTTAACTTTAAAGAGCTTCTTCTGCAAGTAATTAGCCCCGTCTTGACTGTAGCACTAAGGCTGTGCCGCTCATTCCCTCACACTGCTTGCACACTGGCCAGGAGCCAAAGCTAACAGCAGACAGGAATACTGTTCCTTGCTGGATTAGAACAAAGCTGTGCATTTCTAAAAGGTCTTTCCTGCATGTTAGCCCCAAATTTGGCAAAAGGAGTATTATAACTTTGTTCAACACACTACTGCTGCTTTTTATGCTGTAAATAAGGTAATAACTCATGCTCTAATTCTTCCCAGTACAGAGGTGCACAGTTTGAACAGAAATCATTAGCACACCTGTACACCAAACCCCTTTCCTTCCAACCACAGCAATTTTCAACTTAAAGAAAAAACTAAACAAAAAGGAAAAAAGAAAAGTACGTACAATCCTGATGCTTTTCTAATGCATTTTCAAGCTTCTCTTTTATCTTCTGCAAGTTTCGGATCTGATCGGCATAATCTTGTGTGAGGACGGAGAAGAACAGACCAGGAATGGGCAGACATTGGGGAAGGACATTTTCAGGGTAACAAAAAAAAAAAATAGAAAAAAGGATGAGTGGCAAATGACAATGATTTTCTTAATCAGAAAATCATTCCTGCTGAGGAAAACTTGGGTGACCACAACAATGAACACAAGCAAATAGCTCTGCGCTGTCCACAGGGTTGGCACAAACAGAAGGGCCTGTCCCGGGGTGTCAGTCACACACACAAGGGCAGAACCAGAGAATGAACAACTGTTCCCCCTTTTTACTTCACTCCAGAACAGTGGGAACTCTGTTCAAGAAAGATGTCTGGCACTGGAGGGTGCAAGGAAGGGTTAATTCACGGCCATTGCATCCATTTGCTTGTTGTTCCAGTCCCACAGCACTGCCCTCACCCTCACCCAGCAGAAGGCAGGGTTGCCACAAATCAATTTTCAAAAGACCCTAACCCCTGTATTTTTAATAAATTAAACCACTTACATTCAAAAGAACACAATTCCTAAAGTAACAAGTTTTATATGTATCAGGGTACATACCGGACAGCTTCACCTCCAGTTTTCTTATTTGTTCATTTCTTCTGAACAACTGGGATGAAAGATCCTCTCTGGAGCTGCTTCCATCAGAAGCCTTGGGAGAAAAGCAACACTCCGTAACTTATAAAATTTAGAAAAAGTGATCCTGCCATACATTAAGTCTGGGATAATAATCACTCTCCCACCTAGGAATAGCATTTGTTTTTCAAATAAAGGGGAAAATTGTACTAGCACAGCAGAATGTGTAAAAAGTGCTGAAGGAGAAAACCAGCAAGGGCTTCAAAAGTGAGCTGTGCCAGGCTGCCTGCTCCCCAGAGCACAACGCTTGGGAAGGAGCCGGGGCTGGGAACTGTTTGTGCAAACTGTAACTGAGGAGATGGTGGAATGGAATGACTGAGGGGGAGGAAATCAGGCTCTATAGCACAGGCGCCACGAAAGGTCAGAGCAAAAGTTGTGAAAATCAAAGTATTAGAAAAGAAGCAGTGATGCTTTTCAGGTGGGATAAGCTCGCTGAAGCCCTGATGCAGCAATCTGTCCACGCAAAATCCGCTGCATAACTGACTTATGAGTCCTCTGGTGGTTTTTGCTCCTCAAAAATCAATAGTAAGAGCAGTTAAATGAATATTGATAAAACAACTAATTCTTGGAGGCTTTCTGAAAACCACTCAAGACTTCAGTCACTGCCATTACTTGTTTTCTGTTCTCTAAACTAGCAAGACGGTAAACAGAATTTCTACATGAGAAATGCTTTAGTGCTAAAAAAAAACCCTCAGAAAAACAAGACTAATATATTTCCACTATAAAATGTATTTAAACACTAGGAGCGCCAACTTTCTGCTTAACAGAACTGAAATTTCATCTGAACTTCAGAAAAATTATTTAAAGCTCAACTGTGTAAATAACTTTCTCACTTTGCAGACGGCAAACAGAGACTTGCTGCTGGCTCTGCAGTGGGTCCTGCTGGCTCCAGCAGTGGGGTGACACTGCCTTAATCCAGGCTTTGAAAAATGTGACAGCCAGCCATCCAGCACAGAGATGCCAGAGCATTCCAGGGTTTCATTTAACCCCTACACTCCTGGAATTTTAGCATTTATTCAAACAACGTTTTATAATGAAACAGGAACTACAATAGTTTTGAGTGCAACAACACTGCACACACGTTTTTGGCAGAGACACATACAATTCCCAGGGAGGAGGAGTACCGGGAAGTCAAGAGGTAAAATGGTAACTGGCCAGCATCTAGCTGGCTTTTCTAATGAAAGAGAAGCTGTGGCTGTCCCATCCCTGGAAGTGTTCCAGGCCAGGGGGGACAGAATTTGGAGGAACCTGGTCTAGTGGAAGGTGTCCCCGCCCATGGCAGGGGCTGGATGAGCTTTAAGGTCACCTCCAAGCCAAACCATTCTAGGATTCTGTGCTTCAGTAATTAATTTTACTAATAAGCATCTTGCACATAACTGCAGCTTTATTCAATATTTTATGTCTATTATCAATGTTTTGTATTGAAACAGCTTTGTACTTATGTTTACATAGGAATAAAAGCCCCCTGGCAACTGCTATGTTTAACAAACGTTTTCCTCTTCAATATTTAACTTCACTCAAGCTAATAATACATTTATGCATTAAGAAATACACTTACAAAGATACCACAGCATGCATTCAAATCACATACTAGACTTGAAACGGTCGTCTGCAACACTGTAACAAAAATGCTATCAGAAAAATCAGATTTCATAGCAAGGTGTAACTCACAAAGTCGTCTCCAGAGTCTGCTCCCACGGACGTGATCGATTCCTTACTGACAGACCTGGGGATGCGGGTGCCTCCTCCAGGCCTGGGAGCAACTGCTGCCTCCTCTGCGATCTTCTTCTTCAATTTGGCAAACATCTTACTGCTCTACAGACCTGAAATATCCAGGTCCTTTGGAAAACCACGACCTCCAACGTTTAATACACTGACACTCTGTCGAAAGCTTCCAGATGCTGAGACTTAATTCTATGCCTCATCCACTGGTTTACTGCATTTCTAGTTCCATTAAAGCCCTCAAGGCCTGACAGTGCCTGCAAATCAAACAGAAATGGGTTCCACACTAAAAAATCCCACCCGCATGAATCATTTAAAGGTAACCGAAATCCTTTTAACATAGCATATGTTACAACACGTTGAAAAATCAGGTCTCCCGGAGCAGAATCCGTTGAAGTCCCAAACCAACGGCCCCAAACGGCGGCGGGGCAGGGGCCGGGGTAGCAGGCGGGTCCCCTCAGCTCGGCCCCCACCCACACGCGAGAGAGGCCCGGCCCGGCCCGGCCCGGCCCGACCCGGCCCGCGGCGGCTGCTGTGCCCCGAGGCACCGAGGGCCCGTCACCGCCGCACTCCCGCGGCCCCGGCGCGGCCCGGCCGCCCCCTCCTCTCCCGGCCCCCCGGCCCCTCCCTCCTCACCGCCCATGCCCGGCCGAGTCTCGCCAGTCCCGTAGCCGCCGCCGCTTCCCCGGGCACCGCCGACCCGGAAGCGCCGCGCGAGGCGGAAGCGGCACCGTCACCGCTCCGCCCCCGGTCCCGCTCCGCCCCCGGTCCCGCTCCTCCCCCGGCCCCGTTCCGCCCTCAGCCCCGCTCCGCCCTCAGTTCCCCTCCGCCCCCGGCCCCGCTCCGCCCTCGGCCCCGCTCCGCCCCCGGTCCCGCTCCTCCCCCGGCCCCGCTCCTCCCTTGGCTTTGCTCCGCCCCCGACCCCGCTCCGCCCTCAGCTCCGCCCCGCCCTCAGCCCCGCCCCGCCCCCGCCCTCCCGCTCGGCTCCGCCCTCAGCTCCGCCCCGCCCTCAGCTCCGCCCCGCCCCTCCCTCCAGCTCGGCTCCTCCCTCAGCCCCGCCCCTCCCTTAGCCCCGCCCCTCCCGCTGCTCCCTCAGCCCCGCTGCTCCCTCAGCCCCGCTGCTCCCTCAGCCCCGCTGCTCCCTCAGCCCCGCTGCTCCCTCAGCCCCGCTGCTCCCTCAGCCCCGCTGCTCCCTCAGCCCCGCTCCGCCCTCCCTCTGTCCCTGTCGGGAGGGGACCAGGCTCCTCGGTACGAGCGTTTACCACAGTTTATTGACAGCACAGTCCGTCGGCGAGGGCCGGGGCCGCGGCGGCGGTCGGGACAGGGACAGCGAACGGCTTGGAGACGGCACAACCGCGAACACCGGGCGGGAGCAGCCCCGGCGCGGCGGGGACACAAGCGAACGGAAATCTGCTCCAAAGTCTCTGGAAAGGCTGGAAAGGCGGTGACGAGCACGACGCGGGGCTGGCGCTCGGTGTGAGTGACCCGCCCGGAGCAGTGTGTCCGCTCCGGCGGGACAAACGGCGGGGCCCATGTCCATCGCGGCTTTGGCTTCTCCCCGCAGTGTCCAGCAGAAACACAAACACGCTTCTTCCCTCCGCAGACACCCAGAACAACGGCAGAGTCGCTTCTTGGCATCACACTGCTTTGGCGATTACAGATCCCTTGCAAAAAAGTCCATTTGCTCCAAAAAAAGTTTATTTATATATCTCTATATATTTTAAGGAAAATATCCGTTTTTACCAAAATACGATATACAGGCACACAGCTGTAAAATAACTTTAAACCAATTCACTATAAAATTACTTTTGGTAATAAATAATTTGATTCTCAGAGAGGCAAAACGTTCCCTGTACCTCTGCAGCTGGGCTGCCCGAGGCACGGTCCCTCTGCATTTCCAGAACGCTCCCAAATGCTCCCACCTGCGCTCCCCTTGTCCTTCTTGCTGGGCCTGGCCCAGGGCAGAAGCAACTTGTGCTTTTCAGCCTGCATGAGGCAGAATCCTGCTCCCAACAAACCAGTTCAATGGCAGAATGACAATAAACACGTGCCAAAAGCAATCTGTGAAGGCAAGGGGGCACCCTCCCAGCAGGGTTTACTCTGGAAGGAGCAGCTGCTGGGATGGTGCTGGTGAGATCTCTGCTCTGGGGCTGCTGCAGACCAGCAAGCTGTGCTGGGGTCTGCTCCGAACGGGAATGAAACCAAGACCACCACACCTATGCATCCATCTGGGCAGAATTCAGAGACAGTCCTTAATCCGCAAAAAGATCTGTCAGATTCAGAAATCTTGAACTAACTCTCCTCAGTCTTGACATAGTAATGGTTTACATGGCAAAACAAAAAGCAGTTGACTCCTAAATCTAAAGCAGTTACGTGTGTCCTCTGCTCTAACAGTGGACACCCAGATCTTCAAAGCACTTGAATACATTTGGTCACAGAACAGTATTGCTCTAAAAGTCGGATGTTACAAATGTAAGAGAGGCCCTTTGGGAGTGTATAACCTGCTCTCGAGAGCTTTGCCCTGGCTCCTGTGCCCAGTCTGACCTTACAAGGTGCACAGAGCAGTTTTCAGCTCTGTATTTTAGATTTTTTCCCTTGTTCATGCAACTGTTCCTGCTTGCAGAGCTCCCTTAGCCCCAGGAGCAGCCACAGCCACCACAGATCAGCTCCCAACAGCACCAGGACTGAGCGAGGCTCGGCCACTGCTGCACCACTGAGCTGCACTCGGACGGTTACTGAGGAATCAAATACAGGTAAAGCTTTTACAAAAGAAACCTCAAGACAAAACAATTGTTCAGACAGATTCCAAGATTTTTAGCTTTTGGGAAGGAGCAGACTTGCAGCACAGCATGGTCACAGGACATGGGAGGCAGGGGGGCAGGGGAGGTGCTTCCTAACTCATGCCAGGGATGGGCTGTGGAACTGCACTGCCATCCCATCCTTAGGGGAGAAGCCTGGCCAGTGCTACTCAGATTGTCGTTTTTGAAGATGATTAATTGAAGCCAAATTTCCTGCTGCCCCCATCTATTTCCTATGATCCTTTAAAAACATCTCTGCACATCTCCCTGGAGAACAGTCTTGAGAAGTTTAGTCAGTCATGACTTGACAGGTATTATATTGATGAACTACTCAAAGAAAAGTCCTGAAACTTCTCAAGAAAGCACTCCAGGGAGCAAGTCCCATTCGCACAGCTTATGGAAGTTAGTGCTCCATTTAGCTTGTGCACGAACCAAAATGACACATCACATCCCAAGAGGAATTAAAAACCAGAGCATTAAATAGTAACCCTGCATTCCCCTATCACTGTAATTTTGAGAAGTCAAAGGGGGAAAAAAAAGCAACAGCAGGAACTTTGGCGAGGTGTTCCAAAGCCAGTTTGAGCAGGAGCACAAACCTACTGTGGGAGCAGGATTCATCTGAGCACACCACATGCAGGGAGTAGGGTGCCAGGCAGGAGCAGTCCCGTAAGGACACAGTTGGTCCAGTTCACCTTGCCCTCTCAATGTATTACATGCAGAATTTACCCCTTTAATTTGGCATTGCCTAGTGCTGGCAAGTCTTCTCTGCTAATATAAGCAATAAAGATACATGGAGAAAGGGATAGCGAGACAAGAGGGAAGGCATCAGGCCTGGGAAGAAAAGGATTTGTTCTCCCTTAAAAATGGTTCAATCTTTGCTTCGTTTCCACACTGAGGACTGCGAGATACAGAGACCAGATTTTCTTCAGTACACACAAGCATACACCGAGAGGTACCTACGACCATAGCACAGAGCACACAGTACCACAAGTTTAGAATGACTTAGTTCAAACAAGACAAGCTTTTACTTGGAGGGGAAAATATCAACAGTTTCAGCTTGAATGTAGTTCTTTGGGTGGGAAGGGAGGGGCTGGCTCAAAATCCAAGACCAGACACATCCTAGCTGCAGCTAAAGCAGACAGAGCGTATGAGCCCTCTGCTTCCAAAGTACAGTTCCATACTCCTCCCAATACAACAGGAGTGAAATCTTTATCTTTGAACATCCCAGGACTGAACCTTCTAACAAAGATCAGCAGGTAACAGGAGAATTAGGAACCTCAAGAATGAATTTTTGACTTGGACAGTCATTGCTACTTAGTTCAACTTCTGAACTAATTTTCAAGGCCTATATTCTCCTCCTACATTCCAGCTTCTTCAGGACTTTTTGTTTTGTTTTTTTAAAAGTGCATTCTTCTCTGATGAGATCTACCTTGGCAAAAAGCAAACAAACCTCCTTGAAGGGCTGCGAAGGGTAGAAGCCTCTCAGGTCACAAGCCAGGACTCCCCACTTCAGCCTGGCTAAACGAAGGTGAGGACCCCAAGGCTTTCCCAGTCAGTTCACAAGGAATGTCTCAGAGGTTCACCAGCGCACACGAGTGGAATCATCATCATCACTCCTATGCTTGGAAACAGCACACTCTTTTCTTTTCCACAGAGATGGAACCAAAACGAGAACAGCTTCATCAAAGCAAAGCTAAAGCAAAGCAAAGCATTTGGCTGGAAGGCAGTGAGCTGGGGAAAACTCAATTCCCTTTTTCCATGCAAGCTGAACACTGCTGGTGGAGGAACAGCAGGCAGGGCAACGGGTAACTCGCCTCTCACTTGCTGCTGCATTAAAGGCTTCCTGCATCTTTAGCCTCTACATACAATCCCACCTTTAGCAACTGGGGACCTCCTACCAGGCAGAAAGACAGGGATCAGCTTAATAGTAAATACATGGATCTTATCACTGTAATACATACAGGGGTACCCATTTCCCTGGCTACAGGGCTCCTGTACCTGGAATCAGCTATTAATTACTTCAAGGTCCAAGGATAAGTCCCCGGAAACAGCAAATTACAGTGGCAAAAGAGCCATAACCTTTACTACAACCACAAATGATCTGCAGCACCTTGTGGAATCCACCCAACATGGCGTATGTGTGTATATATAAATTTTGTATATAGACACTGTAGTGGTTCATTCTTTTTAATACATATACAAGTACCTATACATATATACATATTTACAATTTACACCAGCCAGTAGATGTATGTGTACTGTACATACACACACAAACGCCGAGCACACACATGCACACACACAAACACACACTCGTTAGAACAGACTTCACAGCCCGGGAAATGAATTCCTGCCAGAGTCCAAAGAGCAGCACCAAGGGGGGGTTTCAATGTACCAGCTTCAAGACTGCTTAGGACAAACACGAGCATTCGCAGGATTTTGTACACTTGGGAAATAAAGAATGGATGGTGCAAGGTTTAGCCCAGCTACAAAGAACCTTCATGCAAACTCCCCAGCTACACTGCAGCCATTCCTGCTGTTCCACACTGTGCTCCCTCAGTGGAATGGATCCACCAGTGCTGTTCTGGCTGACCAAATCACACCCTGGGTGATGCACTGCACCCAGGACTGTCATGACACTATGGCAGTCACCAAGGTCTGCACTGCTTCCACCTAAGCACAGAGGCACAGCTGGGATTCAACAAAAAGCATTCAGCAGACTTGCCCTTTCACTTCTTTCCTAGCAGCCCATGGAACAGTGACAATTGTCTTTTCCATTTAATAAAGCATCTCCATTCCCTGTCTTTGCTCCCCCTGCACTGCCAGGAGCTGCCAGAGCTCCTCTAGCTCAGCAGGGCAGGCAGTGCAGTCCCAACTGAGGCAGCCAGCACTCTTCCCAGCAGCCAGAACAGCCTCCTCCAGCCAGCCCTTCCCAAAGGCCCTGTCCTGCCGCAGACACCTGCACTGAGCTGCTGGGCTGGGGAGCCACGGGCGCTGCCACGGTTACAGCCCCTCACTGCTCCTGGTTCCAGGGCAGGACTGAGCCACGGGGGTGACATGCAGAACATCCAGGGGGTTATGGCAGCTCCCACTTGGTTTCACCTGCAAGGGGAACATCAGCACCTCTCCCAGGGCACGGGGCTGTGGCACAGCGGGGTCAGACACACAAGTGACAGGAGGGGCTTGTGCAGCACCGTGCAGGACTCCTGTCAGGGACTGGTCATGCTGTGGGAGCCACACATTCCATCCACACACGGAAATGAGGGTAACATCTGCTGGAAATGCTGGAATTTCTAAAGAGTACCTCAAAGTGAAGAATGCCCCCTCCTCCTGTGGCAGCAGCACAAACAGCAGGATGCCCCACAGGACAATGAGAGGTGGGGGCTGACTTCCAGGGTTTGCAATTTGTTCACCTATTGACCACATGCCCAACCAGGTCCTTGGCCAGCAGTACACAGTTTATACACAAAACTGCTGTGTCAAACTTATAGGGAGCATGAAGTATCTTTACAAATTCACTTCAAAGCACTGCTCCAAATGCAACTTAATTGTCCACAGTTTTGTCTCTTCACTTGCCTAAGACTGAAAAAATATATTTGTTATGAAGGAATCTGTGTTATTGCTATTGTTGATTTGCACTGTGGTTCCATCTTTACCATTTCAAATCCAAACTCTTTGGGGATAAAATACTGGTTTTTCTGTTGATTTTTTTCTTTCCAATTTCTTAAAATTGTATAAAAATAAAGGATTTCCACAAATGTGGGCTAAAGGTAACCAATAATACTTCTATGCTTAGGATCAGCTGTTGGAAATGTGGTTAACAGCCACAAGACCAGAAATAAACCTCTAGTGATTCTTTAGTTTAACATTTAAAAGACATGAAAACTTCTGCTTATAAAATTGACCCCATACAGAATGGAACAGCTCAACTAACAGCTGTTTACTATTACTTTTTAAAATAATGGTCCTACATTTAAAAATAAAATCAAGTACTTCCTTTTATGATTTTCACATTATAAAACTGCACCATTCAAAATCTGTGGCCAGGGAATCCCCTTTGCAGTAAGACAGTTTCTTTTAATAGTCATCGAGTGTGTTTTCCAGGAAAACATTCCTAACATCCAGTATGGAAGCCAGCTCCAAAATGTGTTTTTGGAGGTGAGGGTTCTCCACCGTTTCATCTCTTGGCAGCTGAGGATAAGATTCGGGATAATTTCGAGTCTCCTGCTAGATGACAGTGAAAACAAAGAGAATCAGACACTCATTTCTTTCACACCCTCTAGGAAGAAGACTGCAAAAGGCCAATTTCACCCTAAACTCTTCAGTATGGCACAGGAAGAGAAAATATTCTAGAATTTTCAGTTTTCTCTTTCCATTGACTCAGGGATGGTCACAGTGGCAATACAAATGCCTGTTCATCTGAGATAAGTTATTGGTATGACCACTGAAGCTTTGCAGAAAAAAAAAAAAAAACCCACTGAAAAAAGTCGAAAAGACTTCACCTGTACTTACCTACTATGCTGGAGTTCATTTCTTGAAATTACAGACATGCAAGCATCTCCAGTGGGAGATTCATCTCATCCTAAAACAAATATCTAAGACACTGGGGGCAAATCTCTCCCCACTAATACAGACCTACTTCTTCTCCCTGATACCAGAGCAGCCCAGATAGCTGACTTAGGCTTGGAGAGCTGCTGGATGTCTGCAGTTCCACAACTGAATACTGCACCTTTCTGTGCTCCACTCCCATCTTTTCCTGCAGCGTTTAAAATGGAGCAGGCAGTTTATATGCCAACACTCCCATAAAATGGTGTAGATTCAGAAGCAGACTTCACTGTTGGCACAGCTTTAACCAAAAGGGAGGGAAAATACCATCTTCCCATTTAGCTTATTCGTTTACACTTCAAAAACTTTTCAAAACCCATTCACATAAACATATTCCAGAAATAATGACCCACTCCTCCCCACTTCCTCTTATATTCTTATTCTATACCTTTCTAGTTGTGTAGAAATAATAATCTTAAGTTACTAAGAGGATTTTTTCTGGCAGACAGCACTGTCCAGAGTGACATAAATGAACTGGAGTGTGCCTGCTGCGTTACGTGCAGGACTGAGGCTCCTGCAAGTCAAAGGCTTTGTGCCTTTGGGGACACAAAGGCACAGCCTCAGCGCAAGCTGCAGGAACAGCATGTGAGCCTCAGTCACCTTTCTGAGGGCACAGGGACCTGCTCAGCCCTTGGACCCTCCCACCCAAGCCAGGGCAGCTCTACAGCCCTGCCTGGCATTCCCACAGAGGCACAGACATCCCTGCATACCCGGAAGATTTTGTGCATCCTCATAGTAGCCGAACAGAAGATAAATCTTGTGAGAAGCAAGCGAAGAAATTCATCCCCAAAAAACTGAAGAAATGACTGATCTGTACAGAAGGCAAAAAAGCTCAGTTTAGAAAGGCTTAAAACCCCCCAAAAGGCTCAGCTGTGCTTGGCCAGGCCATACCTATGGAGCGGGAGTGGGTCAGCAGCTGGGCAATGTCCCGGTTGATTTTTCTGAGGTAATCTTGACACTTCTCCCACAATCCTCGGCGCATGCTTGATAATCCAGAGACAAACAGGAATGCCATTAACGGATTGTTCAGAAAGAGTGTGAAGAGGCTACCCCGCTGAGACTGATCTAAAAGGAAAAATAAATCAATAGACAAAGGGATACATTTGGCACACGAAACAGAAACGCTGTCCCTGCCACAGAATGAAGTCGCTCACCCGCTAAATTCCATCACAGAGGAGCTACTCCTGTGTGTTAGTTACACCTTCTCTCCTGCAGACCTAATCAATGAGTGGCAATAAAGGCTCGCTGGAGACGTGCATTAACACCAAGACACCTTAACTGACTCTGCTCCCTTCCTGGGAGCATAAAACTGCCCAGAGCTGTAATAACCATCATCACCCGCACTGGGCTGGCCATTTCCTCAGTCTCCATGTAGGAGAGCCTTTGCTCCTAGCACTTGTTGGAGCCATCTGTGGAAGTATCATCAGTGTTGGAACAAATTATTTACCACAAAGAGCAGCTAAACTTCATCATACCTCTTCAGGGAGTGTTAACCTGGTTTAGGGCTTACATAGTAGTGAAAAGCTGTCCTTCCTGAGAAATCTAAGTTCTGTTTGGGATAGATACATGATGCAACTGCAGCTCATTTGGAAATGCAATACTGGACATACCTTGCAATGCTTTTGGATAGGCTGTTGGAGAAAGCAAGCACACCAATGGTTGTCCAAATAAGTTTGTGAAATTCTGTAACAGATAAGAATTTTGAAGTATTGATGGTCACTTTGCTTGCCTTGAATATTGAGCAAGTCAAGGGTACAAACCATATTAATGACACAAGACACTAATGCCCCTCACACAGCTCAGCATTGGCAATGAGCCTGACAAGTTCACTTACTCAGATCACAAAAGGAATATAACCAGCTACATTTTAAAGGAATTACAATTCTCTCATTTCATTGCTACTGACTGCAGACACTAGTTTAATGGAAAAATGGCTTTCAGTAGTAACACATTACTTGAAAAAAAATCATGTTCTGCAGTAAAAGTGAAAGCCACTGCGTTTAGTATCTTCCCTCAACACCAGCTAAACTGCCCAGCCAAAACCATTTCTTTTCCCTTTTCTTTCTACCAGGAAGAGCTATGTCTGATGAAACAGGAGGGCCCAGAGGAGAAAAGTATTAAAGTAAGTTTCCTTTAAAGCAAGTATTGTAAGTGTCACAATCTTAACGTCTGCTGTACTGAACCCTCATTTTACAACACTCATTTCATATCCCTTCCACCAGCACCTTAAATATTGCCAAAGTGTTCAGTTGCACAAGAATTTCTCCAGAGCCTGAAACACCACCATTGTCCAGTTTCACCAATATTTACCTGGTAACAGTCCTACTGTGTATCTGTCTGGTGGTAAACAATTATCACAAAGGGGAAAAAAGCCAAAAATCATGTACAGAACCTCATCAGCAATCACCAGAACAGCCTCCTTGAAAGTGAATGCTTGCAAAGCTATAGAAAATGTGATCGTGCCTGCATCCTCTCAGAGCACAGACTCAAACCATGCCTCCACAGCACACGAGTACCACACACACACCTGCAGAGAAGATTCTTAAAACTGCAGTTTGCAAGTGTAAGACCCACACACACACCTGCAGAGAAGATTCTTAAAACTGCAGTTTGCAAGTGTAAGACAAACAAAACAGAAGTATTTTCTTGTGGAGAATCCTCAGACAGTTAATTTTTTAATTCCTTTTGGCCTCTGTGTAATTCAAATGAACTTTCCCTTCCAGCCAGTATATTTCAGTTAAATTAGTTTTACAGAATTAATTTGGTCTCAAGCTGCTAAATACTAGAGACAGAAATCCAGTCTAATCAAAATAAAACATTTCCCATCTCTGACAGAGTGCTGAGTAGTGCTAAAAGCCCTTCTAGCTCATTAGGAGCCCAGGGAAGATTGATGATGCTGGATACTAAGGTCTGGTCTCCAAGGAAGAAAAAAAGGCAGACAGTAACTACAGGGCAGCCCAGGAATTGGTGAAAGAAACGTTTTAAACTCCAGGAGTCAGCCCAGGCACTGCTGGTTTGAACTGAACACACACTAGCAGGTTTTATCTTCTCCAGTAACTGATATGCTCAGGACTCATGAGCAGATTGACATGTTTAATTAATTCCATCTTGTGCCACTCAGTTCCAGACCAAAGCAGACGTGCCACCAGTGAGAACAACCCTGCAGTCCAACAGGCAAGAGCACCCCTGGCTCACTTGGGAGTCTCAAGCACCGTCTGAGAGTACTCCGGATTCTGTCCCAGCAGAGGTTAAGCCAGGAAAACCTGCCCTGCAGTCCAGATCTTGACAGATCCTATCCTTCTGGATAAGGAATGCCCTACCCTTCAGTGCATGGACAACCCCGGAAAGGATAAACCCCATTTTATTTCAAAATTGACTGTTTTTTCACTTCAGTGTTCAAGTTTTCCAACAGAAATATTACTACTTTTTACAATGCATGTCATGTACATCTCTTTCCAAAAAATAACTACCCATTATCTCCAAAAGAAATCACTTCACATGTAAGCTTTGCTAAGCTAAGTATTTATACCACATCACTGACAAAGGCCTTGCATTCTTACTGGCTGGAGGTTTTGGTTTGGTTTGGTTTTAAAACATTTCATTTGACCATGATCCACGATCCTAGACAACCACAGCTACAGGAAGATATTGATTTAAAAATATTATTTCATCCACATATGCAGTGGTAACCTTCAAGAACACACAGCCATCTATATTTAAATGGAAGTGTTAAAAAAAAATTCACAGCTTTCAGTAGATATGCTCGATTTGCAGTTATCTTCCACTTTCAGCTAAATATACAGGGGAGGAAGCTGTTCAAGTGCCGCTGATTTGACAAACTGGCAAGTCACTTCCTGGCAGGACTTACTTTCAGTCATCACCATTTAAGCCCTCCAGAGAGAGGGAGAGGAAGGGGATGCGTGCAGGAGAGCAGGAACGAGCTGCAGAAAAAGATGTGTGAGCAGTTGCTGTTCCTGCCGGTACTGCTGGCAGTGACATTTAAATGTCAGAATAGCTCCTGTCCTATCAGGAAAGATCAGAGCAGCCATGTGGAAAAAAGTCAGTCCTGCCTTCAATTCCTCAGTCACACAGAACCTCTTTGTTCGTGCCAGGGCTTGAGCCTCCAGACACCTCCCAGCCCACCTGGGGACAGTCACAGGACAGCCCTGTCAGGGCACTCCGGGGACAAGGACCCCAGCACAATGACAAGCAGGAGTGCACAAGGGCTGGAAAACACTGACCTTGAGAGCTCTGCCATGTACCTTCAGTGCAAAAGAAAACAAGACACCTAAACCTGTCTCTACACACGTCTGCCTATGGTCAGTGGC
The DNA here is from genome assembly GCA_036630365.1 of Acanthiza pusilla. Classification (NCBI taxonomy): domain Eukaryota; kingdom Metazoa; phylum Chordata; class Aves; order Passeriformes; family Acanthizidae; genus Acanthiza; species Acanthiza pusilla. The sequence continues at coordinate 929,459 of JAXCHO010000028.1, forward strand.
AAGAGATGGGCAAGGTGAATGTCACTGCTGAAATGCTGAACATATTTCTTTTAAGGTTCCTCGCAGTTGTGCCCACACTGTTCTGATCTGGGTCAGTGCTCCTAGCAGACACTTCTATAATCCTGATCTGAAATACTTCCAAAGCTCACAGTTCTGTGCTCTTTCCACACAGGCAGAGCTGGATGCTCTCCACCAGCTGCGCTGAACAGACTGGTGGGTTTTACACCATTGTCAGCTCACTGCAGAACAAGAAAAGCAAAGTCAGTGGAGGTTACAGAGTTGCTTACTGTGTGCCCACAAAATCTAAAGAAAATTTAATTATCAAACTTAAATGTAATACAAAAAGCAAATTCTACTGTAAACACTTGACAGTTATTCTCACAAGACCTACAAATCTACATGTGGAAATGCATTGTTCCAAACAGGTCTTTTTCTCTAAGCTGTCCACAAAACGCCAGTCTGCCCAGAGCTGGAATCCCTTACTCTTTTACTCTCTTACAAATCTTTCTCTCTGATCCACCTGACATTTTTAACAACTCTAATAGAGAAGGAGGAGGTAAAAAAACCAAAACCAAACAGAAACACAAACACAAGCCATACTTCTTCCCCTGAAACAAAACAAATCCCCCTGGTGTTATACCGGAATCAATGTCAGGAAAGAGCAGAGGGAAATAAACTCCTTCCAAATGCTCACTTTCTTACAAAGACAAGTAAATAATTCAAATTTTATTTCCCTCCCTTTAAATGGGGAAGGGAATTCAAGAAAAAGCAGGTTTGTTCTGAAACCCAGTGTGGTGAACTTAAATAAAGTAGTATTTTAAAGCCCTGAGACACATTACACTACAACACACCAAAGACCCAACAGAAAGGCCAGATCATTATCTGGCTGTCAGGCAGGAGTTCCTTGGCTCAACACAGAACTATCCTGAATCACTCTGACCACTGATTTAGTACCTCTCCTTGGCCAACACATGCCTTTAAAACCAACGGCACAGCCTGTGGACACTGAACAAGGCACAAGTTCCTCTGGCCACTAGACGTCCCTGTTCCTCCTCCGAAATGCAGCTGTGGATGTTCCCTTCCCTCACTGCACGTAATGGAACTATAAAAAGGAACACAGAAGAAGCGGCACTTTCCCCAGATATAGCACATTCTTATTACCCCATTCATGAATGAAATAAATGTGCAATGCTCTCCAGATTCAACTGGCCACCATGAGTGCAGTGCCTGCTTCTGTATTACCCGAACTGCAGATTCCCAGAGATGATCTGGCATGGAGCAATTCTACTGTAAGTCCAGAGCACCCTAGGAAGGAGGCTCAGTGTCCAAGCAAACACCACTCTACAGTAACACTGGATGCTAATTTGAGGCTTGTTACTTCCTTGGTTCAGACACTTTGCAGAAACAGACACCCTGTGTTTTATAAGACCAGGCTCAATGCTTTGACTCCTTTCTGTTGCTTAAAAACAACTGAATGCTGGATGACTGGAAAAAAGAAAAGCACATTAGTTATCTCCCTCCCCCATGCACACACACCGAGATTTGTCTTTGGTATAAAACAAAAATAAACCTCCCACCAGAGACCTTGGAAATCTTGAACCTTTTTTCCCTCCAGGAGGATTTATTACTTTCCAATGAGCGGCTGTTCATGTGCTTCTCCTTCTCGTTCCTATTCATAGGGTCAGATCCTGACTAGCATGCACAACCTCAAAAGAAAAGAAAGACTGAATACAAACTGTTTAAAAAAATAGCCTGTTAAAAGTGTAAGCTAACTAGGGGTTGGCACTGCATCCTACCACACAAGGAGCTGCCTCCAAGGGCCTTACCTTGTAGGCGACGCTGTTGGAAGAGTCCACGATGATGAACAGGGGCTTTCTGGTGAAAGGGTAGAGATCTCCAGGGTGAAGGCTGCAAAGAGAAAGGGACACCTCAGAGCACCAGAACTGCTGCACAGCTCTGACATGCACAAATGTCTCAGACACACAGCTGCCCACAGCCAGATAAAAAGCAGACAGATTCCCCATGCCCCAGTCCCCAGATTCATCCTCAGACGGTAACTGCACAACTAATTTCATATTGTCTATAACATGTGCTGTGGGACTTCTTACTAAATTAGTAGATGTTTAACTTCTTGAAAAGTCAACCATCACTAACATGAAGTTTGCCAGTAATTAACAACTTTTGTTAACTCACGTAAGTAAAGCTGAAGTGTTTAAATAATCATTTAAAGTAGCATGTTCATTTCTAAGTGTCCAAGCCAATCTCCGTGACGATGTCCTGCACTGAGGAGCTTGAATTCCAGAGGCATTGATGCATTTTTCTCTATCAAAGACAAACTCTTGTGGATTTGCAGGTGTGACACCACGGCACTCACCAGTGCATCTCCTTGTACGATTGGTTGCGCTTGTGGATCGCGTCCCCATTGATGATGTCCCGGTTGCTGTTTGTCAGAACACCCCCGAAATCGTACGGACCTTCACGTGGAAAAAGGAAGCTAAAGTCAGCAGGGGCAACTCACCTCTGTTAGACATCTAGTGATTACATGAAAGGGAGGAAGCAACAACAAATCCCAGAAAACTAAGGGAATCTGAACTACTGCAGAGGTAAGGAGGGGAGAGAGGAATGTGGAGACTTCACTAACTGCATATTCCTTTTTACACTTTTTTAGCAATTTCAGCATCTATCAAATAGAAGCAAGGAATGCAACTTCATAACTTCTAATTTAATTATTCACTATTTACCGACAAACATAATGCAAAAGATCCAAATATTGGCTCTTGTTACACTATAGAAAAAAAGATTAAAACCCATTACACATCTGATACAGGAGAGCAATACCTTTATAAAATCACGATGTAATTATAACTATATAACTATAAATAGTAACTCATACTATGTATGAGTTTGCATATTCCAGATTCAGAATTTGATCAAAAATAAGGCTAAATTAGTCAAAAAGACTAGAAATACTACTATCATTTGCAGTTCTAACACTGCAAAGGGGAGAAGAGAGAGCTCAGAGAATGACAAAGGACAAAACAGCTTTAACTAGATTTCAATTCTATAGCAGAGGTTTATCTTTTAAGATTTCAGAATTCACAATTTTCACATGCACACACCCTGGACACATGTTCCCACAGTAAGCTCAATATTCTGCTAAATTTGTAAAACTGAGCTACCCCCTGAATGTCTGATGGAGAGCAAAGATGAAAGCAATGGCTATAAAAATATTAAATCCTACAGTATATCAAGAAGTATTTCTGCCATTGGCACGGGTATGAAATGTCACTAACATTAGTAAAATAAAGTATTAGGGTTTCCTCATTCTGTCATACATTTGTAGACTTGGCTGACCCATATTTGGCTACCAAATGCAATTTTTTCAGGTTTGGATACAGGGCGCCTTTCCATTTAAGGGAAGCTTTGGGGATACAAAATCAGGAACAGAACAAACATTAATTTAGCACTGTTACAAACACCTCACGTGGTCTGCCAAACACATGGCTTGCAGGCGATGGACAGTGCAACTCGCAGCTGCTCTCCCTTTTAATAAGGCAGAACTGTGTGCAGACCACACCACCTTATTAAAAGAATGCAGTTGTGATGGATTCACTGAATGAAAGCTGCACTCTGACCGTGCAGCTCTTCAGGTGACTGAGCCTGGATGCCTCTGCCACAAGGTCTTAAGCTGAAACAACACATGCAGAGAGGGGGACATACCACAGGCTTTAGAGAACACACTTCAGGTAGGACCTATCACCAAGTTGCAGCGAGAAGTAAAATGTTAAAAGCATTTTAAAAAATCACTGCCACCATCCAAAGCTGACAGGGATTTTTTTTTCTTTTAACATTTTGAGAGCTCTATAAATCATGCACTGGGGAGGACAAAGCATGCATCTTATAAAGGAATGCAAGTCTCAAACAGATGAGGTTTTTACAATATTTAGGATGTTAAGAAGTTATTTTGATTTTTTTCTTGAATTATATAAACAGATCTTTGGACCATGTTTACTTCAGCCAACCAGTTTTCAGCTTTTACACTGCAGCTGCATCCAAATATTCTGCTAGATTGCAAAGAACAGGAGGGTGAGGTGAGGGGAATTGTCAAAAATCATGAGAAGGGCTTGAATTGTCAGGTTAATGAGCGTGCAAATAGACCAGTCCCTGCAGCTGCTCGAGTCCTTTCACCACCCATCTCCTGGCCACACGTTCTCCTGGTGCCGGGAATTGGAAAGAATCAGAGTGCCACTGAGCCATTTTATACTCTTTGTGCTGATGCATCAACTGAGCCACGTGGTCTTCAAAATTGGGAGGCAGATACTTCAGATGCATCAAAAACTGGATGCGTCCTTTAAAAACTTCTCAGGTTAATGCAGACTAATTAAAACACAAAGATTTAATCATTGTTTGTGGAAAATAAAGGCTATCTTACTAAGCAGACAGGAGAATCGAATTGACTTGTCTTTTAAAAGGAGCTTTGTGACATCTTTCTTGGTCACTTGTCCTGGAACATAAAGAGAATTCAAGCCCTGTTCATGACAGGGAGCATTCCTTTATTGTACCTTCACTATCCGAACGACCTGATGGAAACACGCCCGTGGCAGACAGGTAAATCAGCAGCACACTGTTTGCAGGCAGCTCCTGGAGTGCAAACGAGAGCAGTGGCAAGGGAAGAAAGGTACAAGTTTATTTTAACACTGACTCATCACCTTCATAAATACATTGTCATTGTAATTGTGCTACTCCTGCTTCTGGCTCCCCTCCACTCTGCTCTTGGTATGTGTGCTTGCCCTGCCCCACCACACACACCCCTTCCAACAGACCAAAAGTCACCTGAGGAAATGTCTGTAACCTTTCTCCAAACGTCCAGGCTGATATCAGAGCTCCAAGCAGCACTGAGAGAGCATCTACTTCCACACAGACCCTTTTACTATCTGTCCAGATCTGAGGCTTTCCATGATATGGAACCCAAAAGCTGCCACGATCCATGCAGAACCCAACTCCCAAACAATTCACAAAGGAAGTTTTGTTTACAGTTCGAATGGGACACAGGACTGGTGATTCAGCAGCTATACAGTGCTCTAGAGCAACAATTTCCTGATGTTCTTCCCTGATTTTGGATTGTGCTTGGCATGGAATGAAATGAAAGAATACTCTTGAGATTTTTCTATTTTCCAGATCAGTGGAGATCCACATTTCATTCAGTCTCACACACAGTCCTGGGGGTTTTTTTATTACAAATAAATTCACCAATTCCACAAACCTTAAATGATGCTGCTAAAAATGTATATAGCTGGCTAAAAGTTGGTTTGTAAAGTAGGTATTTATGGGGGTTTTCCCGCCTGGCTGGTTTCTCTGTTGACTCCTGTTGAAAGAAACAAAACACTACTCAAAAAACCCAAACAACCAGGTATTATCAAAGCAGTTCCATAACCCCCTAAATTTCTATTTAGTAAAATGTTCATCTCCAACACACTTCCCACACAAATGGTCTGCCTATTCTGCATTTCCTACTACACACTAAAGCAAGATGCACAGTATTCAAACCAGAGCTTTATATTATCCCGCACTGAAACTTGTTAGCTAAAACTTTCCTACTCTCTGAAGTATCACCCAAGAAATGAGTGACAAAATTCACACTTCATCTCAATTAAACATATTTAAAATCTTCATATTTTCTTTCGGCCCCAGATAAAACACTTCATTCTTTCTCTGAAGGGGACATTAACTTTCAGGTGACTTAGTAACCTGATGAGGTCATGGGTTTGAGCTACTTTTCACTAATTTCTAGTAAGAATTACACCACCTTTACTAACCTACTCTGCAAAGTGACAATATTGAAGGAGTACACTATTTCAGACCAATCAATCAAGCAAAAAACCCAGTCAAGATCTGTTGCCAGGTTTGTTACTGAAGTGGAACTCACCTGCATTCCAGGTTTGTTCATCTGTGACGCCAAGTTCATCGGTTCCCTCTCCAGGGCTTGCAGCATTCGGAACATGTCGATTGTTAATTCACTGAACTTGACCTGCAAGAGAGTCAAACAGTTTATACCGCGAGATACACATTAAACAGTATTTCTTTGGAATTAACCAGCTAAGAGACTCCTGTGCATGTCAGAGAGACCGTTCTCTCTCAGGGATCCATCAGTGTGATCTTTGAATCTCTAAAGAACTGCGAATGACTTCTAGAAAAGCTCACAGATGATAAAGTCTATTTGTTACTGATCTTCCAGGCCAAGTCACTGCACTGCAGAACCCTACTTCCAAATTACAGACTTCTCTGGATGTGTGCAAATCAGGTGCTGAAATGACTATGTACTGTGAATTCAAACAAGATCTGACAAAGACACACAAAGTGCAGTTTAGATACAACTCCCTTGCTTACCTGAAAAGAGCTGAGGGAGAAGTCATGAAGTTTGTATAACTTCACTATCACTGTCATCTAAAAATCAGGACCTGGAAAGTTCTTTGAAAAACTCTTCCTGTTGCCACTGAAGCTGCAACAAGCTGGAGTATGTCACGTGAAAGCTTAAGTCAAGCTTTTTCTAGATATGTCTTAGAAGCCTCTCATGCTTGAATGTTGTTGCAAACAATCCAGTATATGAAAATCAATTGTATCTGCTTAGTTGACATGATGAATATTAGCAATGAGAGGTCAGTATCATGGGTTTACTACCTAACATTTCATTTTTGGCTCTTATTTCTGAGAACCCTCTTCCTCTTGCTGCCACTGCAAACATCACAATAAACATATTTCAGTGTTCTCCTGTGTTGGAATCTCTGTTGTATGATCAGAAGGGATGCCACAGGGGGGGACTCCAAAGATGCAAACCCCAGGTGCCCAGAATTTCCTTTACCTGGTTGTTGCAGTTCCCAATAATGAGCGCATCTGCAAGAGCAAGCTGTCCCACTATCATCCCCTGCTCCAGCAACGGAGCTCCCGTCTCAGAAAGCCTGTTAGAGGTGATTACAATGGTGTTGTCATCATTTAAAACCATGACAGGGTCTGCCTAAAAAAAGCAACCAGAATAAATCAAGAATTCAGGAAACCATACAGATTTGCAGTCAGAGAGAAGTCCCACAGGTCTTGGCACTTACAATAAACATTTCACAACTGAGGCAGATTTTTTAATTACTTTGCCATACATGTATTTATATATTTGTATGCAGGCTACAGGGTAATGCCTTCCCATCTGGAGAAGCAAAGTTCTTAGAGACTGCAAGAAATACATGGTACAAGCACATGAAGGTACAGAGAATAGCATACTGCCTCTAATGGCATGGACTCTGGTTCAGCTTCTCTATATCTGAGGAGTCAAATGTCATCAACAATCTTAAAAATTCATGTAGAATAAACGAAATATTCCTACATTCAGATTTTAGTTTGCCTTCCCTTTGTAGAAATGAAGAGCAAAGGAGGTGAGTGAATGACAATGCTGCCACCCATTCTGGCGATATTTAAATACTCCTGTGAACACGTGTCAGTGATTGATGGGACAGCCATCCTGTCCCTGCACTGGCACATCTGCCTCCCTCACAGATGTGGTGATACACGAACACTTCCACCAAGACAGAAAACTGTGAAACAAACAACTACAGGGAACAGTATTCTCACCTCAATAAATGCTGCCACTTCCTGAAGAACCAGGTTCCACTCCACCTGATCTTCAGTATTGAAACGATGAGTGTAGTCTTCAATTTCGTCTGACAGCTCCTGATGTAAACAGTTCAGAGACAGACACAGTCACTCCTAAAACCAGACTTTAACAGGCAGTCAGTAACCTTACATTTGGTTAGCTGTGCTGGCCTTTTAGAATAATAAATATATAAATAAATTCCTTAAGAACATATGCAGCACACTCCTGACTAACATGCCAGCCAAAACGCGCTCTTTCAGCAGACAGAATGCCAATGTTGCACTGAGTTCTGGCAATGCAAATTGTCTTTTACATAGGTCCAAATGCAAAGAATATCTGGAGTTAAGTATAACTATCCCACTCACATACAGCTATGTCACTGGTTATTACCATAAGCTATGGATACCAAGGACTCAGATTTCAGCTTGCAAGTAACTTTAAATACATTGAGCAAGGGGATGGTGTGGCTGGTTTAGCTGCGCTGAGCTAAGCCTTCAGTTCAGGGGAGCTGTGACACAGACAGCAATGCAACCTACACAAAGCTGTCAAGCCCAGGAGCTGCTTGAAGCAAGGTTGTCAGAGGGGCTGGGAAGCATATGCTGTGGGGAGCAACCTGCTGTTCCTCTGCTGCACTTCCAGGGCACCTCCCTGCCTGGGCTGCAGCTATTGGAATACTTTTACTTGCTGTTCAGACAATGCTACCAGATCATTTGAGCTTAAAGTGTCATTATTAAATGTCTGAATCACAGAAGATATTCTGTGAAATCAAGGATCAGCAACCTCCTACCCCTCAGCACCTTTATCCTGATATTAACATACCTTTACAAGGTCCTTTACAACATCCATTTTGTTGAGCAGGAGACAAACCACTATAAACCTTGCATAGTAACGCAGCTTCTTAACCACTAATTCGGGCCTAAACACAACAACAAAAACACCACAGCCAAATTTGAGATTAATATAGAACAGAAGTAGGTAGCACGGGCAAAGGGACAGGAGGAGTTTAAGACCAGACCAAGGCTGAACACTTGCAGAGTAAGAGTTCAGTCAGAACTCATGTGGTGATGAATAGCTACCTGGCTGCTTAGAGGTTTAGTTAAAAGTGAGTACAGTGACAGAAAAAATAATTTAAGAAGGCCACAGCCTTCTCCACCATGTCCTTATGTGGCAAGGGCATGGGAGTCAGATATCGTGGCTAGCTCTTCAAACTTTGCTCTACTGCAGTACAAGCTGATGTTCCCCTGAAAAGCCTGAACAGAATCAAATAGGTTCCTCTGCTTCAGTCCCACTGACCCATCTTCCACCCACAGCATTCTGGGTTGCAGCACTGACACTGCTCAGGATTCAAAACGACAAAACTTTGGGGCTTATGGCTTTCTATCCAGGACAAGGTAACAGAATATTCTTCCAGTCGTACTGCAAAGCTCTTATTTATCCTGAATTTTTCAATTATGGCAGGAGGATTCAAAGAAACTTCCTTCAGCAACATGGACTGTATCCCAGTTATGCTCCTACAGTTCATAGCTCTTTGCTGCTTCCATACACCCTTCTAGTCTTGAAAAAACAAGGGCCTCCATTCAGACATACCTGTCTTCCTTGTTGACTTGGGAGTAGTACGACCTCTGCCTAATTGCTGAGTAGAAGGAGAAAGCCTCATTGAGATAGCTGGTTTCAGAGGTGCGTAAGCTGCAGGGGAACAATGGGATCAGCTCACTGCCTCAGAGGGAAAGCCATGCCAAACCCTCCCTTCCTGCCCCCTCAACCATCCTGTGCATCCACGGCAAAACTCCCTCCTCAAGTAACATCATATGAAAGCCAGACTCTCATTCTGGGAAGCCAGATGTCAGAGCCTGGATCCCATTTCAGATAACAATCAAAGCTGCCCATCTTGCACCCACATGTGATGGGTTCACTGAACAGTTTAAAGGAACATTAGGCTCCCAAACTTGTAAATCACACTCTTCCACAACAGTCCAACGCAGTATGCATGGAAGATACTTCGGAGGCAAAAGCGAAGTCCTTGGGCAGCACCAGTGTGACCAGCAATGTGGCACCAGGCTCTCAGGAGCCTTTCCCTGCAGCACCCCATGCAGTCCCCAGGGCCCTCATCAGAAACAGGCATCGTGACTCAGCCCAAATACTAACTCCTCCTGACTGAGCATCCAGACATTTGGCATGGAGCTGCCACTAACCCTGCATTGCCCACTGAATCCTCTTCTGTGCTTACTTACTAATAATGGTAATAGAGCTGTCCAATCTTGGAAGCAATTTCCCCAATTTGCCACCTCTTCAACCCATACCGATTGTCCAATACTTGTCTGCGTTGCAAGAGAGAAAAGAAAGATTAAAAGGCATTCCCAAATTTTCCAGAACATACCACCAGACAAGACAAAGAGACATTGCAGGGCCAAATTCAGCTTTCATTACTGCTGCAGCACTGCCAGCAGCAGCCCCTCACAGAGCCAACAGCACACACCCCCACAACAAGGGCCGTTTATCCTGCATAAACTTGTGAGAACCAGACATAAGTGTGTTGCACAAAATACACACAACAAAAGGTCACAACTTCCCAGGGGAACATTCAGACGATGCAGCCAGAGGAAGGTGTGAAGGATCAGAGCCCACGCTGTAGCAAGAGACTTCACACCATTCCAGATTCTGCTCTGCAGAATCCATCACCTCCGCGGTAAGAAAAATTAAAGCACCACACACTCAGGTAGAGCAAAAGGATTTGTTAAAAAAGTCACACTGAAAACTCTGCAACATTTTAATTCAATAGACTGTGAGCACTGCGGGAAGCGGCTGTTCCCTCCCTTCATGCTTGAACAACACAGTGAAATCTCAATCTTAGCTGCTGCACTGGGCATGCCAGAGATTAAAGCTGCACTTAAACCCACACAATGCATCTGCCTACAACATTCCCTTACCGGTGCTGCTGTTGGAACTTCCAGAGTTTGGTGTAAACATCAAATGTTCGCCCAAAATAGGATTGCCACTGCTTCTGCCCATACTGAGGTAAATCCCTGCAAGAGACAGCGACAAAAGCAGTTAGGCAGCAGAATCCAGTCAGCCCAACATGACAGGAGTATGTCTGTGTCAAAGTCAGAACAGCTTTGTTCAGGAATCACTTGACATACTTTAGAATTCCGCCTGCACCCAGAACTACAAGAGCTTCTCAGAAACTCAGCTCTTCGAGTTTCTCAGAACCTGTTGTTATTGGACCTCTCCAAATAGGAAATTACCATGTTCCTACATGCAACAGGTGTTTGAAAACATCTTACAATCTTGCTAAAAGAGAAGTGATTTTATGGCTATATGCATAGAAAGATAAATTGGACTCTTAAAATATCGTAATAAAGAAAAACCCAAGAACAAGCAGAATAATCTAAAAGAAATTAGTTCATTTAGACTGATAGCATTTCTTGTTACTCATTAAGGAAATAATCTTTTTCACATGGATAAGGCTGCTTGCTATGTTTCAGAAAAAAGCCTATGCCATCATAAACAAAACTGCTGCCCCGATGTCACCAGGTCAGGTCAGCATATGGATGCTCACAGTTAACATTCTCTGTGTTGCATTACATCATCACCACATTTGTCACCCTCTAACTCACAGTCATTCACATGACACAACCTGAGAACTGGCTTTTTCCTGTCAGTCTCCAGTGCTACAAGGTGAGTCAGCCAACCCAGTTCAGCTCTGCTCTCCTATCTCCCCTCGATTTCCATGCTGTGGTATATTTCCATTCCAAAACTATGATGCATTCCTAAGGATTTTGGCTTTAAAGGTTGGTGTTCTCAACCCTCACTTCCTCCCATCTCCTGGGAGTGACCTGAATCTTGGAACACATGTAACAGAGAAGACCAAACCCCTGAGTCCCACTGTTCCCTACACATCTCCACCAAAGCTCATTCAACGAGGTGCACAACTCTACAAGTGGAAGTAGAACAGCTTTTCCAAGACAGCATCCTCTTCCATTTGATTCAAGAATGATTTCCGCAGGGAATGCTCTCTCAAATCACTGTACTGGTTCATGTACCACCTTCAGCAGACAGGCAGAAAAGCAGCACAATCCACTTCCAAGCCTGGAGGGTAGAGACCAAGGGAAGCACCACCTTTAGGAAACCTTGCCGTGTCCTCTGAAGGAGTCAGAGAAGCAGAGCAGTACACACCATTTCAGAGCAGCATTCTGGCCTGTTTCTGCTCACTGTAATTGCTTTAACAGCACCCGAGGTAGGAAAGGAAATTAATATTCCTTTGCTCGTCAGCCAACTGTACTTCCCACACAGCTTGAAGGGACCTAGCTCAGCTACTACAAGTAAAATTAATCCCTTACCAGCTACAGCTCTTACCAGCCTGGAAAACCATTCCAGTACTTGGTGCTGATATTCCATGAAGATGCCAAGGAATCTGGGCAGGATTTTACCAAATTAAAAAACAAAAAAATCCCCTCAAACTTGCAATTGGCTTCTCAAAATCTTGGAACATATGTTGGTGTAGCGAGGGGTAAACAGGAACACAAACATGTGCTTCAGGGTACCAACATCTTAATTCAAATACAGCTTGATACAAACACACGCAAATTTAAAGCATTTACTGCAAGGAAGGATTCACCACCTTCTCTTGTTGTAATAGATGTAAACATATGACCTAAGCAAAAGAAGTTAAGGCAATGTCCAAACACACACCCAAGATACAGTGCAGACTTTGATATAGCAAGAGGTAGCTTTAATTTAATTGGCACATCCAAAAGATTCAATATTAAATATTTTTTTAAAGTGAATACAAATACAAAACACTAAAATGGATAATTTTTTAAAAATATGCAAAGAAAAGTTCATTGGCAGTAACTTATAGAATCTTCAGCTTCAAGTTGACTTGAAGAAACCTGCCCATAGTAAAATTGCTTTCTAGTTGCTCAAGACATTTGAGGCAAAGCTTAACATACGAGAGCAGGAAAACACCCTTCTCCAGACACTGAGAAGTAGGCATGGCACAAATTAAAAATTAAGCAGGTAACCATGGGCTGATCATGCTCATGCATCTATCCTCATCAGTGAGCTAATTAATACGCTCTCTATACCTCACCTGTCATCCCCCCATTCCACACCTTCCTCTGCACAAGCTTAAGCATTCTAACATAACCTAAACACAAAGCCCAGCTCAACTCACTGCACTGCATTAGATTCGAGTATCTGAAAATTAGTGGCGTTTTAAGAAGCCCCTGTTAGTGCAGTGTCCATGTGTTTGGCTACTGCTGTCCACAGCCGCTGCTGGGTGTCCACACGGATATTCCTCAAGCAGCGGGCTCGCCTAATTGCAGCTGGCATAGCTGCACAATACCATGGATTCCTCAGCTCCCCAGGGAACGGGAAAGATCTCCATGGAAACAGACAGTAGCACTTGTTCTTTTGATAGTATTCTGACATGGATGTAATAAAACTTCATTTATGGCAATATATTACCGTGGTTTCACCACACCTTTTCGCAAACAAGAGCTGCCCTTCCTGCCATCCCTTTAATGCTCTGTGCTGCACATCACACATGTTGCTCCCATGTACCAAGAAATTTCGCCATGGGAAAATGGATGCATAAGCAAAAGAGGACATTTCGTGCAGTTTTTTTAATAGGACATGGGGATGTGCATTATTTGGTGAGAAATAGCCCAAATGAATCCCAAAGCCTCGAATGATTGCAGAGTGGGCTTTTAACACAGCTCCTCCCACCAAAGCAGACAGCAAATACACGATCCAGGAGCAATTAAACACCCAACCTGAGAACTAAAGACCTGTGTTATAGCAAGACATTTTTCTGCTTCCAGATCTACAGAAGGACCCCAGAGCAGTGAGGAGAGACAAAGGCAGCAGGTTTTCCTGTGGGGTGTGCCCAGCCCAGGCTGCTGGCTCAGAACCGGCGGTGGGGGGACACACACTCTGGCTGGACACCACTACAGGAGGGAAAAGGGGCAATCAAATTAAACCAAATGCAGAGGAGGGACTGGAGATTTGATTTAGGACAGTACAATAGCCTGCAACAACAACTGGAAACTGCTTCCAATTTCTTGGCTTTTAAAACATTCCAAACAGGACATGAAGACACAAACTCTAATGTTCTAGAATGATGGGTTTCTCACCCTGGTCACAGAAGACTGTTCTCTTGCTGCACTAGAGCAGCTGATGGACAAATTTCATAGACAACCCAGAATTTTATCCAATTCTTGCTGTACTCTGTCTCCACAAAGATCAGCACTACTTATGTGCTCGTAATTAATTTTCTGTCAGGAGTAAATTTCATCCATGGTGCCAGATAACACTGGCTGAAACCCAGCTAAAGGTGCTGAGGTGTGCTTGGCCAGCGCCACACAGAAGTTGTCACACAGGGACATTAAAGGTATTGAGAAAGTCCTAGAGACTCAGCAGTACGCTTCAAAGAGAAAGGCTACAATAATTTTAACATTCAAAGCTTTAAATACACTCACGGTTTGGACAGGCGATAAAAAGAGACAATTTCCTTTTATGTTCATGGGCTTGTAGCAGCTACAGGCTCCTGTTCCCAGAACCTGAGCAGCAGTGGGATAACAGTGCTGTGGTGCAGCTTCCCTAAGGACCCCCAGACCCCACCAAGACATGAGCACAGGGCCTGTGCCCCAATGCACTCAGTGTGAGAATCCAGTCCCTTCCTGGGACCACAGAGCATACAGCACTACCTGAACTAACAGCGCCCTGCTGTTTCTAAAGTGGCAGCAGCAGCATGGAAGAAAACTAAGAGATTCCACACTTGCATCTTACTGCAAAACACACAGTTAAACACTATCACCACATTCCATGGAAGGACAGCGGTCGTGATTCTTGCAGCCTGCACAAGGATGTTTTGATCTGGAAAAGTACGACACATCATAGAAGCACAGAACGACTGAGCTTGGAAAAGACCTTCAAGACCACCAAGTCCAACCTGTGACCAATCACCATCTTGTGACCCAGACCACAGCACTGAGTGCCAAATCCAGCTGTTCCTTGGACACCTCCCGGGATGGGGACTCCACGACCTCCCTGTGCAGCTCATTCCGGAGCCTAACCACCCTTTCCATGAGGAAATTTCTCCTGATGTCCAACCTAAGCCTCCCCTGGCACAACTTGAGGATGCTTCCTCTTGTCCTGTCCCTGTCCAATCCCCCCTGGCTGCCCTCTCCTGTCAGGAGTTGTGAGAGCCACAAGGTTCCCCCTGAGCCTCCTTTTCTCCAGGCTGAGCCGCTTTCCCAGCTCCCTCAGCTGCTCCTGGTGCTCCAGACCCTTCCCCAGCTTTGTTCCTGTCTCTGGATATGCTCCAGCCCCTCAATGTCTCTCCTGTCATGAGGGGCCCAGAGCAGGACAAGGTGCCTCACCACAGCCCAGTACAAAGGGACAATCACTTCTCTAAAATAGAGTCGCAGAAAATCTTTTAATTCCTTAAAGTTTCAGGCTTCTTTGTGATACTGAACACATTTAAGCAATTTTCAACATTAAAAAAATAATACCAGTGACAGTACACCATGACAAACTGCTTCCTTACACCCTCCCTCTCTCCAGCCTTTTTCAAGAAAAATCAAGTGGCAGTGGGGAAAGGGGAGAAGAGAGCCATTGGAACATACTTCATTACCAGTTTATTCTAACTTATAGCCCAGGGTACAGACACTAGAAAGACAACTCCTCCTGTGCTATCCTAGCAGGCATGGCCATAGGAGATGGCATCGCTGGAAGCATGAGCACAAAGTACACTTTCGAGCAGCAACCTTGGCACACCACCGTATGTTTTCCTCAAATGCTGTATTTGGCATCTGTATTGGGAAGAGAGGAAGGAAATGCTACTGAAACAAAGACGTGGCAGGCTGAGCCCTTGCAATTTTTGGCAGCAGCAACAGCTAAGCAGCTGCCAACACAGCTATAGGCTCAGCTCCCTGTAGCTGAAGTGCCCAGAGGAGGTTTTGGGAAGGAAATCACTGCTCTCCTCTCCCTCCCCCATCACTTCTTTCCTATGAAATGTGGTAGGGACAAGAAAATGGCATAAAACACAGCAGCAAAGACCAACATCATCTTCAAAACAGAAGGTGTCAGGCATGCATCAAATGCATTCATTATGCTGGAGGAAAAAGCAAGCAACTGGACTAAGAATTGGGATGCTTGCCAAGACATTTCCAGGTGAACTCCCCAAAGAACAAGCACTAACAGAGGAGATACCTAAGAATTATAAAGTTGCTTTATCCTGTCATTACGCCCATGGGAATCACAGGCCTTAGAGGTGAAATGGTGGTCAAGTGTAAGAAATAACTGTGCCAGGTTACAGGGGCAGGTTCCTGTTCTGGAATGTTCCTATTTTCATACAGCAGAACTGGCTGCTTAAGCCCATCTCTCTATTTTTATTGGCCATACTTCATCCAAAGGTATTTTCCATTTTCTTTTCACTTAGCCGGACAAGAAGGTTTCTTTCTGGGAAAGTACTATGGATATACTGAGAAATTCCATCCCTCATCTTGAGATCTGATACAAGCATGACCTCCCTCCAAGGCCAAAGGAGAGACAGAAGGGCTGGAGGTTCTCTGCCACCTCTCTGATCTGAACTGGAGCAGCATGCAGCCACACATGAACTGTGTTCATTTGTACTCTTTGGTGATTTGGGCTAAAATTTCAAGCAAAATCTATCAGAAAGCCAGTGGAATGCCATATACAGTCCTGGAAACCCTGGTCTCAAGATCTCCTTTTGCTTTAGACTGTCTTTCATGAGGGGTCAAATGCAATCACCAAGAACTCCTTATCTCTACTGCCCATTTGCCATTCAGATTTTGGAGCACAAACTGTTTGTTTTGGCTTTGGTAATCAACTTCTAAAGCACATGAAAGGATTATCAATAGTGGGGGGCGGAGGAATTAAAAGCATCTTTGCTAACCATCTGTGTTAGACTAACAGCAAGCTATAAGGGCCCAAACATACAGCATTACTCAGAGACCAGTAAGAGGCTGAACTGCCAACCAGATACAAGCTCAAACCCATTACTTAAGAGACTCTACAGCAAAGCTTAGAAATAAAGCAGCTTTGGATACATGCTGTTTAACTCAGCATATATTGACATAAACAGGATATCCTTATTACTGTCCAAATATGTATTCCCCTGCAGACAAACCAGCCAGACTTTCTAGCTGTTGTTGCAGCTGCTTTGTAGAGAAATGTAGATTTTACCTTTCTCCACAGTTCAGATTAAGCATTCGTTTCACTAGACACACACAGCATATGGTTTGGATGTCTACGTTTATCCCTTTCTACATTTCTTCCCAAAAATATTCCCTCTCCTCCTTTCGTCCCACCCAACCCTTCTCATTCCTTTCTTTTTCCACGGAGACTGTGGCATTTTGGACTTGTGTGCTGTTGACTGTACATAGTCACACCTAATCCTTAGTTGTGCCCTTCAAACACAGCATTTCAGCAATAATTACATCTATTTCATGGAATGTCCAACTTCTAGTTTACTACTAACTGGAACCTCTGCTCCTACAGACATTCTTACATACATGGTCCAAAAGTCCCCATACAGAGGTGCATTGTTCCCTCCTAAACAAACTTACTGGGTTTGAGTTTGAAATGTTCACTGTACAACTAATTTCAGCATCACATACTGCAGTGTGTGTTCCAAGGCTTTTCTGAAGGAACACTGTCAAAAATCCACTAACCTTAAGCCATTGAAGAGCTGCTTAGATTTATCCAGTAAGTAGCAAAAGTCTGTCACCGTTTTTCTCTCTGCTTGAGGAATATCATCTTCAGCTCCCCCTGATGACATGATTTCTTTTACAGCAAGCTCAGTCCTGTGAAGAAGAAAATAGCCATATTACTCAAAAATCAAGGGCTTCTATGAATTCATCCAGACTGAGATGTATGTCCAGTTCCATGGGGATGTAACACAGAGCATGCTCCACAGGTTACTCTTCTCACGACTCATTAAAAAAAAAAACAGCTGAGAATCAAGGCATAGGACTAATTACTGCCCAGTGCACTAGTTAACAGAGCAAAATTAAAACTAACAGTGGTACAAGAGTCACAGAATAAAGTAACTCTGAGGACTGTCTTCACAAACACAAAACTGCCAATGAAAGGACTGTAGCACAAACAGCACTTGGGTTTCACACTTGGACAAAGAAATCCTCTCCAAATTTGCCTTCTGCAGAGGTGTTTATCCTGCAGCTGTATTTAGAGAGACCAGCCTCAGTTCTCTTTACATTTCATTTTCTTCTGTAACTCCTGAAAACTGTAGCTCACTAGCTCCTATTACTAAAATGTGGCAAATTTAGACAGATTGTTTAAAAGTACCCTAACCTACTTCCTCTCTGCATCCTCATGACTGTTTAATTCCATGGCTTGCATTGCCCACAATCATACCTGCAAATCAATTTTTATTTCTCAAATGAGTAAAATGTTATATTGTACAATAATCACCTAAACAAAAAATTAAGATATAATGTAGATAATCGTAGTATTGAGCAAGTAAGGGAATATGAAAGCTTACAGAGATGGAGCGGCTCTTAAAAATCCTACTCCAAACATACACAGATATCAAATTATCCTTTTGAGCATCAAAAGATGAGCTACAGATTTTGCAGCAGCAGCAACAAAACATCTCCTCTGGAAATGGCCTCTAGGTCTACAGCTCTGCCATGCTCAGGATTTTTGTGCAGGATAAACACACCTCTAACTGGGCAAATGCAGAGCTTTTACTTCCAGCAGCTTCTCTACCAGCTCTGCTAAGTGCTTCTGTTAAGCAACAAGTTTCCATTTGTGCAGCAGCTCTGTCTGGATGCTATTTGCACAAATAATTACCTACACGTCCCAATCCAAGCCAGGAAATGGCAAAGCTAACTCTTTCCAGCCATCAGGAAGCACCCAGAAGCATCTTTCAGCAACTGTCACAAAAAAATCCTTCACAGTAACCGAAGAGGCTGCAGAAATATTTCCCTAAACAAATACTTCATGCCTAACAAATGCAGAAGAAATTGGCAGTTTCCACCCAGCTTTTAGGGTAAGTTAGAGGGCCATCCTGCCAACCGAGCAGTCTCATGATTTCCCAGTTTAGACAAGATGCAGCCCACATCCACTTGCCTTTACACACCCACGTGACGGCGCATCAGAGCACCAGTGCAAGGCCATGGGGGCATTGCAAAAATCACTTGTTGAAAAGCTCCAGAAAAAGGTTAAAAGTGTCTCCATACTGTCAAGAAACTGCCATATGGGTGCCAGAGGCCAAAACATACCACTCAGATGTCACAAGCTTTGGCATGAGCCTGGCAAGAAGGACGTGAACTTTGTGAATCACCAGCCTGTGTCTGAAACCCCCAAACATTCACATTTACACAGCACAGAACAAACACCAAGTACTTAAAGCACCAACGTATGAGATTGAAGTGAACAGTGAGACCTAAAAAAACAGATGTCAGAAGTAGCCAGGAGGTGATTCAGGAATTTCAGGAAGAGGGACAATACCCCAGGTCCTGTGTGCTCCGCAGCGAGGGTGACCTAAATCCCGCAGCAAGGCCGTGGGTTCTGCGCTCCACCGTGGTAGTCCAGGCACTCCAGAGCAGCTTCAGACATATTTGCAAAAATTGAGGAGCTTTCTTAAATTGCAAAGTATGTTTCATACAGTCTAGATATCCGTCTTTAAATTTCGTGGCAGTGAATTTTATTTTACACAATCCTTAAGACATACTACCCAACAACCCCAACCGCTGCCAATATAACCTGTGTTAGCCCTGGCACAGCCAAGTAAAAACAACTAGGTTTTGGTTTGTTTTTTTAAAACCTAGTAGTTCTCATGTGGAAGGAGTCCACCAGACCCACTGTGAAGAGACCATTTATGCAACCAATAAAAAATACATTAGAAAATCCACAGCCTGCTGATGTGAAAGGTATCAGAAGGTAGGAAAAATACATAAAGCTGGCTTTTCCAGCTGACAGAAAAAAAATAAAATTAGTTATCTCATGCACTGGTTTTGGCTTATCATGCTCTGGAGGGGGTGGTATTTGGGGCTGCACAAAGGAAGAGCTACTATCAGGAGCAGCTCAGGAAAGGAGGAGGTCCTCCTGCACTAAGGACTGTGTTGTAATGCAGCAGCAGTACAGACTGGAGGGAGAATTATTATTAGAACAGCAAGTGGGCACAGTAAAGGGAGGAATACAGCTCCTGACATCGCCCTTTCCTCAGGGACTGCTCAGCTCCAAATGAACAATATAAATAAAATGCAACCAGGAGTGCATCCACAATGGAGACCTCTCCTTCCCTTTGATACTAGAAGTTATCACATGGATCTGTGCTCATCTACACACAGACAGTTCTCCCAGTTTTGACAGCCCAGCTATACCAGGAATATCACCTACTTGATTTTTGTTCTGTGTTTGATGCTGCTTTCTTTCATGCAAAAGAAACTGTTGGGCTGTTTTGCATGACAATTTTTCTTAAGTAACACATGTTAAAAATTGCTCTCCAGAGTCTGCAAAAGGAGACACTGAAACATTGGTTTAAAAGACTGTTAGAAAAGTCAGAAAATGGTGGCTTCCAGTAGAACTTATTATTCTCTCAAAGATTTTGCCAACTCCTCAGACCATACAAGGCAGAAAACTCATGCCAGCCAAGCCCTGCACTCAGTGTGCCAGGTTCTTCCCTACACTCTCAGAACACACAATTCTAGGTTTGCTTAGTGCAACACATTAATGGAATTTACAAATTCATCCCATTGCAGCACCCAGGGCAGCAGAACTTTACCGACATCCCCGAGGATGGCAGCTGAAGCTGGAGCTGAAGCGCAGTGGGAGGAGGACTATGGAGAGGGATGGAGGTTTCGTGGGGCTGGCCAGTATTTTTAAAGTCAGATGTCACTTACATCACACACATCTCCACTTCCCTGTGGTTTGCTGTCTTTTGGCTAAGGTTTTCCAGGCTTAGCTGGAAGGGAAAAGAGTGCTGAAATTAATGGTATGCACTCCCCACCGGCCCTACCCTGGGACTCAGGCCTGCAAAGCAAGGCAGGCTTTGCGAGTGGTGAGGGAACACTCTGGGCCAGGGAAATCAAGCTGACAATGCAAGTCCAGCATGGATATGTTCAATAAGTGCATTACATCCTCTTAGACTCATTACGTAGCCAGGATCACTGTAAGCTGCCATTCAGCTGCCTGCTGGAAGGGGAGGTCATAACTTAACACCCAACACGCATGAGCAAATCAAACCTCACACGCTGAAGGAGCAGCAGGGGTGTAACCAGAGGGCTCGGTGGACAGGAGGATGTCTGGGGTCTATGAGCTCGTGTATCAGTGAGGGCAGGCAGAATCAGGAGCAGCTTCCTGGAACTGCACAGCAGAGTTGGCTGGACATGGCACCTTGCCCTCCTGACAGAACACTCGCACAACCCATCTGCCTTTTTCTAAGCCATCACTTCTTCTCAGTTATGGAATCTTCACTGGTTTTCAAGTGCTTCCCACTCCCTGCTTAGAGGCACAAGCGGTAACCAAAAACCAAAAGTAAACACGCTTTGTTCATCTATCTTGTTGATACAGGATTTTCCCCAAACTAAGATGTTCCTAGAACTGCTCTCTACAGAAACCAATGGTGGAAAACACATTCCAGTCTATCAGGATTTTAAAGCTGTCAAACCTTGAGTCAGAGACCAGCTCTCTTTCCACTTTTCATCATGACACATCTCCCACAGCATCACTGCCAAAAGGGGGTGTGACACAAAGCCAGACACCCAGCTGGTATCTATTTCTTATCTGCAAATTAACAAAACGGATGAAACTAAGCTCCTGATCATTGATACACAAAGGCTGGAACCATTGTGTCTCAAAATCTCTACCAAAAACCAGCCAATCTTACCTTCATCAAGCCAAATGCCTACCTTGGCTCTCTATTTGCCTCTCCTTTCCTTCTGCAGACTGGCACACTCATGTCTCATGTTTTCTTTCAACGCTATACTGCACGTTTTGGGAAAACCATCTGTGTGTTTCCATGTGATCTGCTCAGAGTGCTAGTCCTGACAGATCCTCAGACAACACAAAATGCATTAGAACCCAAATTCATTCCTCTTGCCAGAATATCTAACTCTCCATCAAAAGCCACTGCCCTAAAGTTCCCAAGACACCACTCGATTCTGCCCAAGAAACACTGAAATAAATAAATAGCAATTCCCCCAGACAGGCACCAAAAGCCTCACAGCCTGCTGGAGTCAGGAATTCAGAAGGAATGGCAATGAGTAGTCATACATCAAACCATTTCTCTATAAAATATAGGGGGGGAAAGGATTTCTTTATTATTCCAAGGTTTTTAGTAAAATTTGGAACCAAACACAGACATTCCTCACCCCAACCATTGTTCACCTCAGGGCACGTCTGCACTGCAGTGGCTGCAGCTCTTGCAGACACATCCAGCTCCTTTTCCAGCAGCTTGTTGGATGCTGCAGGAGGCACCTGGGAGCAGGCTGAGCCCACACCTGAGCTCCCAGCAAGGCTCAGTCCTGGGGGACAGCAATGCCCAGGAACAACAGCAGTGTTTGTGCCCCAGCTCTGCTCACTGCTGTTTGGATATGCACAGGGACTGCACAAGGAAAAGGACGTGGGTGCAGCCTGGGCCTTTGGGGACAGTTTTGTCTGAACACTACAAAGATAAGCAACTTTAACTTAAGAAACAGAAACAAGCAGTTGTTTCATTTAACTGATAACGCTGGTCAAATCAGGTTTTCTCTGCCTGGATGTCTGTTTACTTCAAAGGGCACTAAGGATAGATTAATTACGAGGATGAAAGCCTGATTTCATATACAAATTATAGTGAGGCTGACAGAATCGCCTGCAAATGCAACTAGTTCTAGAAACTACCTCCTATTGGGAATTCTCCAAGAAACTGGTTTTCCTACTAAAATACACCATTTTTACAGCTAACTTGCAAAAATACTGCTACCTCTACAGATTAAGCAAGAGGGAAGTCACTTCAAAAAATAATAAAACCATGCAAACTCAAGTGAGCCTGTGCACGAACACACATCCTGTACACAAGCAGTCAGGGGAGCAGCTGCTCCTACAGGGACAGGGAGCCTGGTCCCACATTGACCTGGATTGATCCATCCCTTCACATCCAGCTATATGCCAGCTCTCCCCAGCACAGGGAAAGCTTCACTACCCCGGGGCTCCACTCATACTGAGGGGCTGGCCAGATGCTTCCTACAACATAACAACTTTCTTGTGTCTGTACTTCCATTTAATAGATGCACTAAACATCATTCCACTTCAACTTCTTTTGAATTTTATGAAAATTACTCACTAGATAATATTCAGGATCTTTTTCCTTAGAGTAACATGAGACAAGGGATTTAAAAGCTGCTTGGAGAAGAAGAAAAAAGAGGAAGGCTGATCGTGAAATTGCATAAACTTTCTTTTCTAAAAAAGGGAAAGGAGAAGGCAGGGGATAAATAAGAAAACAAGATAAACCTACACACACACATTCCCCAGCTGCACACTGCTGTGGCCAGTGGAAGTAGCAGAGAGCAGGCACTCACAGTTACACAAGAATTGTTATACAAGTCGCACAAATTTTATCACTGCAAACTGAAAGTTTACTACTCTCACATGAATGCATAATTCCTTTCAGCGCATCAGAAGATGAGAAGATCTGCAAAGAGCCTCGCAATAAGATCTCAGAGTTAAGGGGAGCTGTCACCTCTGCATTACCTGTGACATCTCAGCAGGAAGTCTCATGACTTTACTGT
This sequence comes from Acanthiza pusilla, assembly GCA_036630365.1. Classification (NCBI taxonomy): domain Eukaryota; kingdom Metazoa; phylum Chordata; class Aves; order Passeriformes; family Acanthizidae; genus Acanthiza; species Acanthiza pusilla. Next base: position 952,859 of record JAXCHO010000028.1, read on the forward strand.
AGGGAAATAGGCAACACCACAAATTCAACTCCATTCAACTGAGTCAAATGAGTCGGAAAATCCAACATGCCGCGTCAATCCCATTATTTTAACTTCAAGCAATGCTCTGTCTGTAGAATCAGACTTTTCACATGTTTTAGACATCTTCAAAAATCCTTTTATTGCTTAAAAGCACACCTGTCTGTATCCAGAACTGCAGCTTTGGCATCTTTTCTCTCAGAGAAATGTGGAGGCGCTCATTAACATCATGCCATGGAAACCGTGTAGTCCCTTCCTGCCTCCTACACTGAGATCATGGAAGCCACACCTCACCAGCAGACTCCTCTGAATTCACTCTGGGCGGACTCACTTTGAACACAAGAGACATGATCTCACCATGGGATGCACGTGGCCTTCAACCGCCTCCAGAACACAAAACTTTTGCTTCTCTTCTTTATGTTTCTGCCACTGACAATTTGTTCCACCTTTGTCTGTTCTGCGCCCTCTGTGATCCCTCTTTCACTGCAGTTCATGACCTTTTGTGTATAGGATGAACAAAGGGCACAAGCTAAAAATGTCATCACAGTTGGGCCTCTGCTCTTCCACTGACTTCACTAGTTTGCTATTAAAAATAGGCTCAAGCTCAAAGTCAGACCAAAGAAAAATTTCTGGGTCATCGGAGACCAGGAATCTCCAGAAGATGGTGCAGAAGCAATGTGGAAGAGGACATAAGTGTTTCCTTTCATCCACATTCAAATCATGAATCTGCCGTGGTGCCTGCATACCACCTACATGGCACTTAGCAGTCATTTGCTTTGTATGAAAGAGCAAGAGAAAAAAGAACATCAGGCTGGCCCACTCTTGGCAGGGGTGGGAGGGTAGAAGGGAGACAGAAAAACACCATCAGCTGTGGCAGTGAGCTGTGTGTATTTACATTTCACAGGCTGAACTATTTAGTGGTTTATTTACACACAATGTTCTTGGAGCAGCTAAAATGCCAGTTGTGTTTTATCTCGATTTTGTGGCAACGCGCATAAGCCACAGAATCATAGGAAGAGTCTGCACTGAGAGATGAACCTCCTACATCTGGAAAAGCATGTAAGCCACTGAGAGAAAGGAGAGATTTTGGGAGCACAGGCACAACAAGGGCTGAAAAGCATTAGTTATGACAAGACACCAAAACACAACCCAGGGACTCAAAAGCAACAACCCAGTCCCAGCGCAACAGCTTGTGCTGCAGGGATTGCACACCCCAGGGTAACCCTCACAGCCAAGCCAACCTACGGCACGGCACAGAGGCCTCGGGTCCCTTCGGCTGCCCCTCCATGTTAGAGTGAGGAGGGAATTGCAGTCAGCTCCATTTTATGCACATTTGATGGCAAGACGCCAACACAACTGTTGACTGAGCCAAATCTGGGCCCCCTTGAACTAAACCATCACCTAAAGCGGGACGGAAAAGCACATGCCTCTTGCCTCCCCAGAAGCCAAGTTCCTGAAAAGCATCCCAGTTACAAGAAGGATTTTTCTTTCTTTCTTCCGACAACTGATGCTTTAACTCTTTGATGTACACTCATTAATTTGAAATGGAGCAGCTAACATCAAGCTGCATTGTACAGCAATGTGATGGAGAGGTTTCTTTCTAGCGAGCCAAATGATTTACTGGCTGGCCCAAATGGCAGCTGAGGCCAGCGCCCGATCTGGAGGGAGGCTATCGTCACACTCTGCAGCCTGTTCCCATCCTCGGCCAAGGTGCCAGTGGCTGCCTTCCAACTGGAACTGTACTCCGACAAAAGGGAATGCAGGACAAGCTTGGGAAAGCTTTCTGATCCCTCTGGTTCACTTTTTCCTCCAAATCGGTGTTTGGTGGGAGCTGCCAGCAAGCTTGGGAATTGCATGGAGAGTATCATCACTCTGGGAATTCACCCTCCTGAGCAGGTACTGCTCCTGAACCATGTCTGCCTCACAGCAGAGAAATCCCTCTGCTGACTTCTGCTTTAATCATATTTTAAAAACCCTGCTTCTAGTCTGTGTTCCATTATATTAATAGAAATAATTAAAAATACTTCAAACAACAAGTCCTCTAAACCTGCAGCTCCATCCAGGCTTTCTGGCATCACACACTTCCTTTCCTGACTGACATCCTCAGGGAACCAGATTGATGGTTAGTCTGTTCCATCCCTGCTGCAGGGTTCTCTCAGCACATGTAAGCTACAAGGTAATATTTGTGTTGGCAACTTCCTTACATACTTTACAGAACCAGACCTCCATTTGACCCTCGGTGCAGCTCCCACACACAATTTGGTCCACTCCTCTGAACTCTCCTCCTGCTGCAACACATACCTCTTTTTCCAGCCTGTTTAAAAACTACACATCTTGTACAGAGCTTTTGTGCTTCAACAGTGGAACTTAGCTACAAAAGCCAATTCTGCAGAATGTTCTTATACAAGAACACAAAATAAATTATTATAAAATCTGCATGTACAGGCCCTGGTTCTCATTCTACAAAGACTGCTCCAATGGAAGCAAGCACTTTAATGAAAAAATGAGAACTGTGAAAAGTTATGTGTAAAAAGACATCAACTCACAGGTTTTTACAGTCAGAATCCCATAGCTGTACTGTGCTTTAGAGGGCTGGTGGGGGCATTGGGGGTTTTGGTTTAAAATCAGTTACATTTCAGCTCTTTAGGCAGTAACACCACCTCTGAACAGACTTTCACACCAGAGATCTTCCTTCCTTACCCAAAGCACACCACGCAGAATAAAAGACAAGCCAACACAGTAACGTGTCCAGATGATCCAATGAATTCCCATTATCCATCTGTGCCGCAGCAGAGCATCAACAACTCCATTTAACGCCAACAGAGCTAAACCAGAATAAAAGTGATGCAAGAAGAGGGGAGATGTGAGTGGCACACGGCAGCGAGGCAGCTGCAGTGCGAGCAGGGGACTGTGCAGAGCATCATGTGACAGGAGCAGCAGCCGCGGGAGAGCTGCAGCCCCCAGCTCCCACCTCCCCAAATCTGTGCCCTCCGTGTAACGCCACAGACACCACCATTTGATGCCAATGCAGAACTGACTAGGGTTAGAAGCTTCTCGATGTTCTGAATCATTACACTCCATTTGTGTTACTTCCCTCCACAAAATAAAACAGGGATACAGAAATGATTAATAATACAGGCGAGCTTCATGTTCCTCCCGCTGGACTGCACTTTCAGCATCTTTATCACTTGTAGATCGAGTTTCTCAAAAGAGCACAATCAGCACAGAATGCAGTATCATTCTTACACGTAGAGCAAAGCCCAAGGAGGCATCATTGTGATAAAATCTTCCCGTGTTTGTAAGGGACATGGATTGCCAATTGAATTTTGATGCTACATTTCAAGACAAAACAATGATCACATTCTCCTTTGTAGTACAACAAAGTCTTTCCTCTCTCCATATAGTTTCTATGAATGGTTTTTCTATTTCCTGCAGTAAAGGACCTGGCCATCACATTCATGACTGTCTGTATTGCTTTGGCAGCCCAGAATGACTGGAGAATAATGCTCTTTGCACCTAGTGAACTGACTCACTCTTTCTTTCATTTAACATAAATTGTGGTCCAATTTATCCAGACATCTTAGATTGTATTAATCTGATCTGAAAACGAAGCCCGTTTTCTACACACACGACCCTCAGCAGGACACCAGGCTCCCGAAGCGCTCCCTCGGCGGCGCCAGGGACAACACAACCACCACACTGTGGGTTCAGGCAGGGTGAGGAGACCCCAGGCAGGGACTGCACCTGCAAATCCCACAGCAAGATGCATACTGGGATGATCTTCCACAATTTGCAAAGGCTGCTACCACCACAGCAGTTCCGCTGCCCGCAGGAGCAGTGGGGAGCACACGCACACTGGGAGACTCACATTTTACTCTTCATATGATCCCACAGCGCTGCTTTGCATTAGCTTGCACAAGATGCTATGAATTACAGGTTGCACGTGGATAGCTCATGCAAAATCTAGATATTTTTTATATTAAGGGGTCCATTTTGAAGATTGGAGGACTAGAAGTGCTTGGCCCAGACACAGACAAAGTGTGGAAGCTTGGAGTCTGGTTATTAAATGACAGACGTACAACTCAGACATTGATGAAAACAGGTCCTATTCCGTAGTGTGAGATTAGACCTAGAGCTGAAAACCTGCAGCTTTGGTCCTGAATCTTTTACTAGGTTATGGACACTTTCATAGGACAAGAAATTTGAGGGGATGACACAACATAACAATCATACAGCTTCTATCCCCAAGGGCATCTCATGTCACCTATTGTCCAAGACATTTCTCTGTACAAAAAAAAAAAAAATTGGCGACAAGGGAACTGTTGCGATAGAAGTTTAAAATCAGAACAAACCCAAGAATATTCTCTCAAACACGCAGTTTGGATACCCGGCACTGCACAGACTGCTCCCGTGATATCCTGCAACGTTTCATCCCAACGGATTCGTTGCCGATGCCGAATGCCGCTACCTGTCACCAGCGTGCTCAACACCCACAGCCTCGCCCGCTGCGAGCGGGAGGGGAGCCCGAGGAAGGGAGAAGTTAATAAAGAGGGGGTCGTTTGGGTAATTATTTCAGCTACGCTGCCAACCCAGGCCTAAGCGTTAGACGTGTCACATCGTGTTCCTCCTCTCCGTTAGCAGCAGAGACAGCGGTGAGCACGGCCCCGTGCAGCCGCCGGGCCTCGGCATCCCCCACCTCCGCGGCCCTCACCGCGGCAGCGAGCACGGACCCACCGCAGCACCGGGCACGGACCCACCGCGCCGCCGGGGGATGCACCGCGCTGCCGCGGGATGCTCCGCGCAGCCCCCGCCCGCACCTGCCGCCCTACCTGGGCTCCCAATCGCGGCGGGGCTCTTCCGCCAGGCCCGGAGCTCTGCGGGGGCGAAACCGCGGTGAGGGGCGCGCAGCCGCCGGGTCTGCCCCGAGGCACCCGCAGCCGCCGCCGCTCCCGCCCGCGCCCGCCCCCGCCGCCGCCCCGCCCGCGTCCCGCGCCCGCCCGCGCCGCCGCCCCGCCCCTCGCACCTGGAGGCCGGGCCGGAGCGGGGCAGGCTCTACCGGGCGGCCCCGCTCACCGTCCGCACCCGCCGGTCCCGGTCCCGGTCCCGGTCCGGGCGCGGCCGCAGCGCCGCCGCCGCCAAGGCTCAGGGAACGCGGCTGCCGCCTCACGCCGGTCCGCGCCGGCCAGCCCCGCCCCCGCACGCTCCTATTGGCCGAGAGCCCAGGCTAACGGCGAGAAGGCATTCTGATTGGCTGCATCAGCCGTCAATCGAGAGGCTCCGCCCTCCCGCGCGCGGCCGGTGAGGCGCGGCGGCTGCCTGGATACGGCGGCACCGCGGGGAGCGAGATCTCCCGTCTGTCTGTCCGTCTGTCCGTCCGTCCGTCCGTCCGTCCCGCGCGGCCGCCCGTGCGCACGGCCCTGTCCCTGGCACTGTCCCTGCTCCGCTCCGCCTCGGCGGCCTCTCCCGCCCCGCCCGCCATCACGTCCTCATCACTGCCGGTGTAAGAGTGCCGCACCTCGGCCAGCGCGGGAACACCGGCTGCGCTCTGACCGGCCTCCGGCGGCCGAGAGAGGGCGGGGGCGGCAGCCGCAGCCCCGAGCGGCTCCCGCGGGGCCGCAGCCCCAGAGCCCGGGGCCGGCCGTGCCCTCCGCCCTGCCTGTCAGCGCCCCGGCCGGGACCACTGCCCGCTGGGGGCGCGCGCTGCGCAGTCTCTTTCCCCCGCCCAGTCCGCCTTGGTACGATCCGGCCGTGGCACCGCCCCTGTCCCTGCGCGGCTTCCGTCCTTCCGGCCCGCGCCGCGCGATCCCGCCATGGTGAGCGAGCTGGGCCCGGGGCCGGGAATCCACCGGCATCCCCCCGGGAACGGCCATCCCGGGATCCACCGGCATCCCACCGGGAACGGCCATCCCGGGATCCACCGGCATCCCACCGGGAACGGCCATCCCGGGATCCACCGGTATCCTACCGGGAACGGCCATCCCGGGATCCTCCGGCATCCCACCGGGAGCGGCCTCCCGGGGATCCACCGCCGTCCCACCGGGAACAGCCATCCCGGGATCCACCGGCATCCCACCGGGAGCGGCCTCCCGGGATCCTCCGGGCCTGGGCCCGCGTATTGGCGCTGCAGGGGCTGGGGGCGGGCGGGCTGCGGGCCCGGGGTCGGGCGGGGGGACTGACGGCCTGTCCGCCGCCCGCAGGCCAAGATCAAGGCCCGAGACCTGCGCGGGAAGAAGAAGGAGGAGCTGCTGAAGCAGCTGGACGATCTGAAAGTGGAGCTGTCGCAGCTGCGCGTGGCCAAAGTGACCGGCGGGGCCGCCTCCAAGCTGTCCAAGATGTGAGTGGGGCCGGGGACGAGGGGAGCTGGGCAGGGGCCGCGGGGTCCCCGGGTGCGCCGTGTCTGAGAGCTGCTCTGAAAGATGTGGTTGTTGTGTGCGGTAAAAAAAAACACTTAAAAACCGGCATGGAAGAGGAACATATCTGTTCGGGGTCGGTCTGTGTGTCTCTGCTCAGACACCGAGCAGAGATGGGCCGGGAGCTGTCGGTGTTTGCTGTGATGTGGAGCAGTGTAAGTGGTGTGGGGCACACACAGTTTCTGTACCCGGGTTTGGTCCGTGGAGCTGGTCCTGCAGGGTGTCCTGAGATCCCTTTCTTTCCCACCTGCAGCCGTGTGGTGCGCAAATCCATCGCCAGAGTGTTGACTGTCATCAACCAGACTCAGAAGGAGAACTTGAGGAAGTTCTACAAGGTAAGGACAAACAACTTCTGTAACTGGCCTTTCATCTCTTGCTGTTCACAATTACAGAGTTTGTGGGAAGGAACTGAATTTGTCGACTGCTACTTACAACCTTAAAACTCAATGAAAAACATTAATTTATGTTCGGTTTTAAAGTTTTCTGGTCATGGTTGCTTTTTAAGTATTACTGCAAGAATTTGGGAAGCTAAGTGTGGGTCTGCTTGTGCAGGAGAGTTTTCTGGCAGCATCCCTTCTGTGGGGTGTCGTGAACTTCCTGGAAGATACAGTTTGCAGAAATGCAGATACTCTCTTATTTTAAATTTAATCATCTTGCAGGTGACCAAGAAATTCTTTAACTGGATAAGGTTCTGTAATTTTTAGAATATTACTTCCTGGAGTTTGAATTAAATCAGTGGAGGGGAGGAAGGAAAAAAAAAAATCTTTCTGAGAGGTATTGGATAACTGGGGCTTGTAAGATGAGGCATTACTTAAACTGGAGTCAAAGCTGCTGCAACAGGTACAATCCACTCGTGTTCCCCAGTGGAGAGGAGTGCCCTAAACTTCCAGACTGTAACAATAGTCCCGAGGAAAGGAGGCTTGAGCGCTGGTGCTGTGGCAGGAGCTCAGCTCGGCACGGTGTCCGAACTCGACTGCTGTGTACTTTTGCAAACAGGGCAAGAAGTACAAACCCCTGGACCTGCGGCCCAAGAAGACTCGGGCCATGAGGCGCAGGCTGAACAAGCACGAGGAGAACCTGAAGACCAAGAAGCAGCAGCGAAAGGAACGTTTGTACCCCGCCCGGAAATTCGCCATCAAGGCATAGCCCTGAGCAAGCTGCAGCTCTGGGCTGGGGGGCTGAGGATGGCTCATTAAATGGAGTTTGGTTTGGAAGTGTCACTGGTGATTTCTTTGGTAGTGGTGGGTAAAGAGGTCATGAAGAAGTCGTCAGCTTAATGGAGGGGCATGGGAGGATTACAGAAAGTGTTTGAACAGTGACTGCTAATGAAAATACAGACTTGGCAGTTTATTTTCCTTTGAGGAGCAGGCAATGGGTACACATCTGTGAGGCTGGTTCACCCAAACATGTAAGAAGTATTTAACCTGAGATTGATGTCAAATGGAAGTTTTTCACAAAAGTTGGCCGTCAGTCAATATTTATCACTTCAGTTTAAAGTTTAGTCTTGTGCCAGTGTTTAAGTGTTAACAGAAGTAAATTAATTCACAGAGGGGTTTTAGGGGGCTTCATGGAAACTGAAGCATTTTGTCAGCACTTGGTTTGGATCTCTGGGCAACTCGTACCTCCCAAGAATCCCCTCGGGGGGGGGATAGTTTCAGACCAGGTGTTCTCTGTGTGGGTGTGGATGCTCATGAGGGCATGTGAGCTCAGGGTGTGAAAAAAGTTTGAGCTCCAAGGGTGGCATCACTGAACTCCCAGGGCATCCATGGCCTCACCATTCCACACTTACACCCGCAAAGCGCAGCACGGGTTAAATGTTTTGTCCCCCATGAAGTTCTTTGGGACTTGGAGATGGAGTTGCAATTCCAAAAGCCTTTTTTGGTTCTGATTGTGAGGAAGAGTTCCACAGTGCTGCTGGAGCGTGAGGGCTGCAGCACTCATGGTTTGTATTAGTGCAGCCAATGCATTTGAACATGAAAAATTCCCTATCCATTAGGGAGTTCTTAGATTGGATCCAGATTCTGTTTAGGAAAAAGATCTTAATTCTGCTCCTTCAGTCTTTAAGGATTTTTAAGCCTCAAGTGATTTTTATCCAGAGAGGCCTGATCACGTGTGGTGTAGGGAATTTCCCCTACATGGTGGCATTATGAGGGGTGGCAGCACAGGGATGTCACCCCGGCTGTGCCGTGGCTTTGTTTGGAGCTCGGGGTGGATGGGACGTGCCTGGCAGCAAGAGGACCCAGCCTGGCACAGCGCTGGGCCAGGCTGCCAGAGCGTGCCGTGGGACGGCGTGCTGCGTGTGGGAACTGGCTCCTTGGCTCGCTCGTGTATTCCCAGGAAGGCAGGCAGGGTTACAGATGGCTGTGTTTCCATGTCTGAGTGTCCTGCCATGGCCTGCAGAGAGCTGCTTCCCCAGCACACACAGCCCCCAGGAGCAGGAGCACCCCTGTGAGGATCCCAGATCCGCACACTCCTGTCACGGGAGCCTGGTGCCTGAAGGAGACAGGAGTGGGGCTGATCCCCTGTGCTGGGAGTGGGGCAGGCTGGGGCAGGTGGCTGCTGCCAGATTGTGCCTGGCTGCATTTGGGCTTCTCTTCGGAGAGGTGTGTGCCCTGTGCTGCTCCAGCAGCGCAGCTGAGGGAAGCCTGACAGCTCTGCCAGCATTCCTGACAGCATGGCAAAGCAAACACAGCATGAACTCTGTGCTGCAGAGGCTGGTGACAGTGCCAGGGTGTGATCCAGGTGTTGCCTTCCACCTCAGCCACAGGAGCAGCTGTGCTGCCCAGAGACAATCTGCTGTCCCAAGGATCTGATCGCAGTGCAGATCACTGGCGTGCCAATCAGTAACGAGGGAGGGGAAACACAAAAAAGGGGAAATACCCCAACTAAGCAGGCACTGAACATCTGGAACCATCCCCATGCTGAACTGGGAGTCAGTAACAGTGAACAGCTCGGGCTTTGGTTTGTGCCCAGCCCACAGCAGCCATTTGAGGAGGTGAATATGTTTCTGGCACTGCACTAAATCCTGGGGCTGAATTACTCCATCCACCTGTAGCTGTGTGACAAAACCAACCAGTCCAGCCCTTCCATCAGAACTGCCTTGTGCTGTTACAGGAGACATCCTGCAGACAAGCAGCCCTTTAAGTGACCGGGAACAACAGGCTGATTGAGTGGACACGGAGGTGAAGTGATGAGCTTCCTCCAGGGCCCAGGTGGAGAAGGTGCTTGTTCCTGCTGTGAGAGCAAGGCAGAGCCTGTCCTGGTTGGGGTCTCCAGTGGTCTGTGCTAGTTCCCACTTAATCAGCCAGCCCCAGAGGGTGTCTGTGCTGCCCCAGCTCCCTCGCAGAAGCTGCTCCTCTTGGGGCTGAGTGAATGCTCTCCAGCCTTGCTGGTCCCCAAAGGGAGGGAGGGCCAGAACCTCTAGCAAACAGCCACACGCTCCTCAGAGCACCCCAGTGTTGTGCTGCCTCTCTGGGGACCTCACAGCGTCTCCCCTGTGCCACTGCAGGCCGTGTGGCCCTTGTCCCCCTCTGGCACGGCGCTGCCTGGGTGTGGGGTCGGCTCACACCGCGCTCCAGCGCTGACCCCGCACAGCTGCCGACACCGGCTTGGGGTTTAGCACTGGTGTTTGCAGAGCGTCACAGCCTCAGAGGCTCAAACTGTTTATTTGCTCCTTGTAACTGAAGATGTCCCTCAGCACTGGAGAGGCTTCCCAGGAAAGGACGTTCTTCAGCAAATAAATAATTTCCCGGGCGGGGATGAGGACGGATGAGCAGCTGCTGGCTGGCTGCGGGGCACGGCCCAGGGCTGGTGGTGCTGCTGCAGAGGGAGCCCTGGCCCTGTGCCCTGGAGTGCATCCAACAGGACCAGATGTTTCTGCCCAGCACAGCAGGACCGGCCCGGAGAGGATGGTGTCTGTGGGAGCTGGCAGCACCCACTCCTGGACCCGACTGTGCAGCTGGGGCACGGCCTGGGGGGCTGGGAGGGCTGCAGAGGGGGCAGAGGCATGTGAGCTGTATAATCACAGGATCTTTTAGGATGGAAAAGACCCTCAAGATTGAGTCCAACTGTAAACCAAATACTGCTGAGAAAAGCCCAGGACGCACTTCCCTTGGCTTGTGTTTGCTGCCATGGACACAAACCCCAGCTCTCCTAACACTCCTGGCACTGCTCCTGTCACCTCCCTCCTTCAGGATGGTCCTTAGCTGCTACCACAGAGCTGGCCCTGGTTTCTGCGCACAGCAGGATGCGTGGGCAGAGGGACACGGAGGAACACGCTGGGTGCTGTGCGGGGCACGGAGCTTGGGAGTGAGCACCTGGGCACGCCCCGGTGCCCTTGGCCATGCCGTGCCCAGCACATGCGTGCTGTGAAGAGCTGGCCTTGCATGGCTGCGTGCGAGCAGCGTGTCTGGTGCATCTGGTGACCACGAGCCCCATGCTGTGAGTGCCTGGCCTGGCGGGGAAATGCCACCTCCCGCCAGCCTCACGGACAGCCCAGGTCTGCCCGGGGCAGCCGCCCGCGCCCGGCGCTGAATGCCCGTTTTGTTGGCCGCTCTGGGGGAGGACTTGCCCCCTCTCTGCCCTGGTCCTGCTGCTCCATGAATGCAGGCAGTGTCTGGGCACAGGCGCCGCAGGGCTCTGCTCCCGCCGTCCTGGGGGCTCTGGGCAAAGGTGGCTGCTGTTTGCTGGGGTCCTGGCCCCCAGCCAGCCTGGCTGTACATCACTGGGAAATAGAGAATGCCCCTGCACCAGGCTGAGCAGAGCCCGGCCATGAGAGCCCCCTGTCCCTGCCCTGCTCTGCCGTGGGTGCTGCCAGGGAGGGGCTGTTTGCAGGTGCACCCTGCCAGCCCGAGGGGCTGCCATGCTGAGGCCGGGGTGGCACGGAGCTGGTGGTGTAAGCCTGGGAAAGATTTCTGTTTCCACTGGCGAGTGAGTCAGCAGCAGCACCGCCAAGGCCCGTGGCTCCCCTCCCTTCCCTCCGGCCACCGCCGCCGCCCACCACCCGCTGCTGCCCAGCCCTTTCCCACAGCTGCTCAGGGTCATCAGCCTTGGCACCTGTGTCTCCACATCACCGCACGTCCCTGCACTGCCCTGTGGCTCCCAGAGACTGACCAGGGCCCCTGGTGGCACCAACGTTCTCCCACCCAACGTGTGAGCAGCTCCCTCCCACCGCCGTGGGCAGCAAATGGGTGGGGGCACAGCACGAGGGCTGTGGCGCTGGCACTGAGCCTCCTGCTCCCCAGGGAGGACAGGGGGCTGCTGGCATGGCTGGGCACCACGTCCCAAGCAGAGCCCTCTGTCAAGCCCCTGGTCCCAGAGCCTGGCTGTGCCCACAGTTGTGCCACAGAGGATCCAGGCAGGGGCAGCTCCTGGGGTGGAACAGGATCGAGGTTTTGGTGCACCCTCAGTGGGTGCCAACAGACTGCAGCCATGGGCAGACTCTGGCCAGGATGTCCCCTGGTGCCATCCTCTGCCCACCCAAGGACGGGCCACCCCCGATTCACCTCGGCCCCAAGACAGCTCAGCACTGGGCCAGCACCGTGGGGAGAGCAGGACGCCAGCCTGGGCAGCCGGGCCAGGAGAAAGGCAAAACCACCACAAACAAACCAGCCCGGCCAGTAACTGAGAAGGAGGCGGGGGGGATCAGGGCTCACTGCCCAGCTGCAAAGGGCGGGAGGGGATTTTGGGAGCGAGGGCTGTGGCACCAGAGCCACCTGCCCAGATGGCCTCGGCTGCCCTTCCCCAGGCGCCACATCGCTGTCACGGGGGCCTCGGGCACCATAGCCCCCCAGCATCCCTGTCTCAAGCTTCATTTGCTGCTTGCTGCTGAACTGAGAGATTTTAATCTTTTAATCACGTTATGAGCCGAGGTGGTGCCGGCCACGCACAGGAGGAATGTCTGGAAGTCAGCAGCGCCCGTCGCGACGGGAGCCCATCGTGCCCCCACCCACATGTCCCCACCGTGTCCTGCTCGGGGACCCCTGTCCTCCCCAGCCTGCTTTGTCCTGAGACTGGAACTGGGACCAGGAGCAGAAAGTGGGACCAGGGACCAGGACCAGGCACCGGGGACAGAACAAGGATCAGCTCACAAAGGGCTGCTGGTGCTGAAGCTCCTCACTGCAGCCCAAAGGACCCAACACAGCTTAGTGCTCTGACCAGGCAGGTTTCATTCCTCCTTTCCCATGTTTTCTGACCGAGGGGAGCAGAGGGGTGTCCACAGACCAGCCCAGCACAGCGCAGAGCCACGGCAGCCCCTGCGGAAGAGCAACAAAGCTCTGGAATTAGAGATGTGCTGGGAGTTTGCTTTACCACAAAAAAATGTCAGAAATCCGTATTGTTTGGACAGGGATTTGCTGGGGATCGCTAGATAAAAGCCTGGCAGGGACCCAGTCGCGGGGAAAAGTCAGCCGGCTCCTTTCTGGTGGCGAGGACTTGCGGCCAAGCGAGGGGCGCAGCGCACGGCCAGCGCGGGGCAGGGGCAGGGGCAGGGACAGGGGCAGGGGCAGGGCAGGGGCAGCGGCAAGGGCAGGGGCAGGGCAGGGGCAGCGGCAGGGGCAGTGGCAGGGGCAGGGACAGGGGCAGGGGCAGTGGCAGGGGCAGGGGCAGGGACAGCGGCAGGGGCAGGGGCAGGGGCAGGGGCAGGGGCAGGGACAGGGACAGGGGCAGGGACAGGGACAGGGGCAGGGAGAGGGACAGGGGCAGGGACAGCGGCAGGGGCAGGGACAGGACAGGGACAGGGACAGGGACAGGGACAGGGCAGGGACAGGGACAGGGACAGGGACAGGGACAGGGACAGGGGCAGGGGCAGCGGCAGCGGCAGGGGCAGGGGCAGGGGCAGGGGCAGGGGCAGGGGCAGGGGCAGGGGCAGGGGCAGGGGCAGGGGCAGGGGCAGGGGCAAGGGCAGGGGCAAGGGCAGGGGCGGCTGGTGCTGCCGTGAGCCACAGGAGAACCTGGCAGTAGCGTGGGGCCGGGAGAGGAGGTGCTAGGCTGCCCCGCGCCTGGCACCAGCTTCAGACCTTCGCAGCGGGGAACATTTCCGCGTCCCGGGACACCGTCGGTGCGGGCCCCGCAGCACGAGGCGCCCGCGGCCAGCAGCCGCTGTGTGCAGGGCCGGCGGGGCCGAGGGACACTGCCCCGCACACACGGACAGCAGCGGGGCTGCTCTCCCCGGGGCCGGCAGCTCGGCCCTTGCCAAGCCCTGCGGCAGGGCCGGGGCAGTGCTCCGCCGTGCCCACGCTCCGCCGCTCCGCTCCCGGCACCGCGCCTCGGCTCCCGCGGCTCCGGGGCTGCAGCTCGGGCTGGGCAGTGCCAAAGATGGTTTTCTCCGGACCCGGCGGGGCTGCCGTGCCGGCTCTGCGCCGAAGCTCTCCTGCCCCTGCGCTGCCGTGGCACCGTGCTGGTGCCGCCGGGGAACGCACGGTGCCCGTCCTGGGCGGGGTGTGGGCAGATGTGCCTGCAAGGTGTGCAGTGACCGGCAGCCACACGGGACAGAGATCCCTGGGCGCTCCTGGAAATCGGGCCGGGGGACAAGGATGGCAAGGGACAGGGATAGTGAGGGATGGGGATGGTCAGCACCCGCCCTGCCCACCCCTCCCTGCCCAGCTTCAGAAAAAAGGCAACACATGCAGCCCGCTGTCACATCAGTTATCTTTTAATACTGTTCACGTCTAAAATGACCAAAACCAAGCCAAGCGCTCGCAGCCCTCACCCTGCTGCACACGGAGAGTGAGAGGCCCGTGGGCTGCCCTGTCCAGTGCTGGGTGCGGGCAGGTGTGAGGCAGGTGTGAGGCAGGTGTGAGGCAGGTGTGCAGGGGGTGTGAGGCAGGACACCCCGGGCAGGCTCCTCCATGCCTGCTGCTGAAGGGGACTCGCCTGTCTCCGGTGAATGCTTTTAAATAACAAGCTCATGATCAGCAAAAGCGAAGGCATCTTAACCACATTTCCTAAAATAGCGGCTGGCACCTGTTCCTGGGGCCTGGCAGTGAGGGGGCTTGCCCGCCCCACGGGGCTCCGTACAGGCCAGCGCCTGGGGCCGTCCTGGCACTGGCACCGCTGGCAGCTGTCGGCGATGGCACGCGCGGTCCCGGGGAGCGTGCGGGGACTGGGGCTGGGCTGGGAGCAGAGCAGGAGGGTGCTCGGGGCGCTGGTGCAGGGCGGGTGGTGCCAGCAGGGGCAGAGGGATGTGGGGCTGGGCTGCTCTCTGCATCCCTGGAAGACAATGCTGGCCAAGCTGCCACGGCCCCAAGGGCCACGTTGTCATGGGGGTGTCTGCTGGGGGCTGCTCTTGTGTGCTCTGCCTGCCCTGCAGTGCAGCGGGCACGGTGCAGGTGACAGGCAGAGTGGATGGGGAAGGTTTTGGGGTGGAAGATGGGCTCTCGCCACAGCCCTGGCTGGGGTTGGGGTGCCAGGGCCAGGCTGTGTCAGGATGCCCCAGCCAGGTTTGGCACAGGGTGGGTGCAGGAGTGCAGCGGGACCCGCCTGGGCACTCAGACCACGAAGCGGAGCCCATACGTCATCTGATGGCCGTTGTCCCAGGCATAAAGCACCTTCTCCTTGGGGTTGTAGTCGACCTGCGTGGTGAAGGAGTAGTGGTTGAGGAAGGGCAGTCGGAGCTCTGCCTCTGTGTCAGTGTGCGTGTCAAAGGCATAGGAGATCTGCCCTTCCTTTTGGCTGTAGGTGTCCACAGCATAGAGGATGCCACAGATGATGAAGCAGTTCCCGTAGCTGTTGCGCTTCAGCCCCGTCTTCCAGGTGGTCTCCTTGCGCACCGAGAGGTCCCCGGGGTCAAGTCGGCTCAGGACGATCACCTCCTGCTGTGAGTAGTCATAGTCCACGGAGGGGTAGATGACCCAAAGCCCGCTCTCATCCACGGCAAAGTCGATGTCCGAGTGGCCCCTCCACTTCCAGGGCGTCGTGTCCTCGTACACCACATCATGGAGCAGCGCCCAGCCTGCCACGTACCGCTCCTTCAGGTCGTACTTGATGATGTTCTTGGTGAAGGCACGGTTGTAGTAGAAGGCCCCTCTGTACACCACGTGCCCGGTGCCAATCCAGTTGTAGGGCAGCTTGTAGAGGTTGCTCCAGCGGCCTGTGAATGGGTGGGAGAGGTGTTGGGACCCTCCACAGCATTGGGGTCTCATGCACGATGGCCAGAGCGTGCTGGCAGAGGCAGGGGACTTGTGTCCTCCTTGCTGCCCTGTGGATGTGCCCCAGGGCCTGGCACAGCTGGCACCACTCAGCACTGGACACCCACCCAGGAGGAGCCAGGGCCCCTGCACCCACTTGGCCGCTGACCCTCACCCTGCTTGAAGTTGTCAAGGCTCCGGAACTCCACCAGGCTGTTCCCGTAGTAGTAGTTGGTGACATAGATGCGGTCGTCCTTGGCTGCTGGGTCCTTCATCCAGGCGCCCTCGTTGCGCCCGTAGCTGTGGTGCTCCATGGGGGGCTCCACCGACTCGATGGTGCCTTCGCACTCCACCTGCTTCACTGCGTGCAGAGGGGAGGAAGAGGAAGGCTTATCCCTGACTCCTCCTCCTTCCCCACGGCAGACTATTGTGTTTGGCCACGGGCGCTGGGACCACACGGCCAGGTGCCCTCTCCCAGCCGCCCCCTGCTCACCCACCTCTGTTCGGTGTTTCGGGGCCCCCGGTGCCATCAGTCCCCTGCCCGAACACAGGGGCAGGGGGGCTGCGGGCGGTGCTGCGGGGGGCTGGGGCAGTGCTGGGCACAGCCGTGCTGCTGAGCACGGTGGTCTCTGTCTGTGCAACAGCTTGGGCGGGGGTGCCCTCAGCTGAGGGGGGTGCGGGACCCCTCTCCTCCTGCTGCTCTGGCACAACTGCCCCTCTCGCAGGGCCCTCTGTGGGGGGACAAGCTGGGGGTCAGTGGGTCTGCAGGGGCAGCACTGCCCTCCCAGCCCCCCAGCCCTGCCCCAGCCCCGACTCACCGCGGCTGCCGGCCGGACCCTCTGCTGCTCCGGCCTGCCCCACCTTGTAGTACGTGATGCCGCGGACCACCGTCTGCTGGTGCGCCAGGGGCTTGGGCTTGGCCGTGGGCTGTGACCCCGCTCTGGCCTTGGTGTTCTCTTTTTTGGGCTTCTCGGGCTTCAGCAGCTTCTCCTTGGGCACTCGGGGGCCTGGCCTGTCCCCCAGTGCCTTGCGGGTGCTGGGGTACCGTCCTGCCTCCTTCTCTCGGCCGCCTGTGGTGTCCTGGGGGGCACAGCCTGATCAGACCCCCCTCCCTCTCATGCCCTCCTCTTCCAGGCTGCCGCCGTGCCAGGAGTGGGCACGGGCACCAGTCCGGGGGTTACCCTGGTGCACCTGCCACAGCCCCGGGGGAGCTTGGCCCTGCCTGGTGGCACCACCGTGCCAGCGTGGGGCTCAGCCCCAGGGGTACCTGTGCTGTGGGGTACCTGCGCCTTGCTCTCGGGGATGGCAGCCGCATCCTTCTGCAGCAGCTGGTAGCCCAGGTTGGAGATCTCCTTCTTGATGCTGATCATGATGTCAGAGTAGTTCTCGTAGCGTTTCATCTGGTCAGTGAGGTGCTGGACGCTCTCCTTCATGAAGTCATTCTCCCTGCTCAGGTTGGTCTTGATGGTCTGCAGGAGAGGAGAGGCTGGAGCCATTCAGGGAGCTCATGGCACCCCAGGAGGTCCTGAGCCATCCGTGGGGAGCACTGTGGGAATGGTGCTGCTGGAGCTCGCTCACCTCCTCCAGCGTGTTCATCTGGGCCACCACCTTGCCGATGTAGGAGTGCACCTTCATCAGGTCCATGCTGTACAGCGTTCCCTCGAGCAGGTCCACCATGGACTGCAGCTGCAGAGGAGGCGCAGGGATGGGGCTTGGGTAAGGGCTGGGGGACAGGGCACAGGGCAGGGGCATTGGGCAGGGGCACGGGGCAGGGGCATGGGGCAGGGCTGCACAGCATGGGGAGGGGGCCTGGACTCCAGTCCCACCGTGCTGCAGATACCTTAAAGAGCTCAGGCGCCTGCTTCTTCAGCTTCTCCATCTTCCACTCGTTCTCACAGGGGTTGAGAGAGGAGGGCGGTGCGGTGCAGGAGCACTTGCAGTCAGCCCCCGAGCTCACCGTCTCCACGGTGTAGAAATCCTCCACACGCGCACTGCCGTTCCTGACGCGGCTGCAGGCGTCCTTGCTGAGCGGCCGCAGGATGCACTTGCAGCGGCAGTCAGAGCCCTCTGAGGTCATCCGGACCTGGTCCACATCACCCAGAGCCTGCGGGACACGCGGTGAGCCTGGTGTCCCAGCTGGGTGTCCCCAGGGCCTCGCCAACCCCAGCAGACCATCACAGCCAACTCCCTCCCTGCTACTTCCCCAGAGATCTCCACCAGCCCTGGGGCTTGTGGTCATGCCCTGAGGACTGTGAGGCATTGTCCAGTCCAGAGCCCCCTGTCCCACCACCCTGCACGCAGGCTGACAGTGACGAAGCCTAGGCTCATCCTGCAGCCACCAGCGTGTTTTGTGGCCCAGGTTCTCCAGTCTCACTTCTGTGGCTGTTTCCCAGCCTCCAGCAAGACCTCAGGGAGCAGGGATGGAGGCAAGCAGGCCCAGCAGTGCCTCTGTGCCCCCATGCCACGGCTCCAAGCCCACACAGGGCTCCTTGTTTGTGGTGACATGCGGCCACCTTGGGGTGAGCTCGGCCCCTCCGTCTGCCGCAATGGCCCGAGGCACACGCTCAAGGACTCCCTTGTTTCCACACATGGCCCTGACTCACGCTACAGAGCCCAGGGTGCTTTTCAGCTGGTTGAGCCCAGTTGTGCTCAGGAGCAGGGGAGCTGAGCCCCTCTCACCCCCTGCCACTAGCTGTGCACCCGCGGGGACACCTGGAGTGGCAGGAGCACGGCCAGGCTGTCCGGGGTGTCCCATGTGCTGGGACGCGCCTGCTCCGAGCACCCGGGAGGGTGGGAGAACGGGGACAGGCAGAGCAGTGACCCTGGAGGGAGAGGGCTCTGCCCACAGGGACTCTGACTCATCCTGGGTAAAAGAACGGTGGCAGAGCTGGGAAACAAGTCGAGCTCTGGCTCCCGGTCCTCCCCGGACCACAGCAGAGCACAGTGCGGCGTGGGAAAGGGCAGAGGCCCGCGGGGTCCATGTCCTGCCTGCAGGCAGCACCCGTGGCCACTCAGGGATCCTCCTCCCTGCGCTGGTGGCACCGGGCCAGTGGCTCTCCCTGGGCTGGGCACAGACCCCCAGCTCCCCACAGCCCACACGGGCCGGGGACTTCCTTTTCTGAAGGGCTGCAAAACTTCACATATTTTGCATTTCAAAAAACCCTCTTTCGTTCAAAGGGAAAACAGGTCCTGCTGGCTGAAGGAAAACACCAGGGAGCCAAAGGGCTGTAAATTGAGCAGAATCTAATCAAACTCTCAGCAGGAAGCAGGGCAGGGACCCCCTCCCCGAACACCACCTCGCCAGGCTCACACGTCCCCGGGCCCCCTGACCTCCCCCATGGCCACGCCAGCACTTGTGCAAACAGGCAGGACGCTCCACAGCCCGGCAAGGAGCTGCCGGCCCCTCTGCACACAGCCAGCAGCTCCTGGCCCGAGCTGAGCTGTCCTGGCCACGAGCAATGTCCATCTGCATGCACGCCGCTGCCTGAGGTCCTGGTGGGCACACATCCCTGTGGGAATCCCATGCGAGATTGCCTCACTGGAGTCCCACTTCGGTTCCAAGCTGGGGTCCCCCATTCCTGCCAACGCCCAGAGCACCAAACAGCGGTGAAGATGTCACTGCTGCAGCACAGCTTGATGGCACCTGGGCACAGGCTGTGATCCCACCTGGGCACAGGCTGTGATCCCACCTGGGCACAGGCTGTGATCCCACCTGGGCACAGGCTGTGATCCCACCCGAGCACAGGCTGATCCCACCCGAGCACAGGCTGATCCCACCCGAGCACAGGCTGATCCCACCCGAGCACAGGCTGATCCCACCCGAGCACAGGCTGATCCCACCCGAGCACAGGCTGTGATCCCACCCGAGCACAGGCTGATCCCACCCGAGCACAGGCTGTGATCCCACCCGAGCACAGGCTGATCCCACCCGAGCACAGGCTGTGATCCCACCCGAGCACAGGCTGATCCCACCCGAGCACAGGCTGTGATCCCACCCGAGCACAGGCTGTGATCCCACCTGGGCACAGGCTGATCCCACCTGGGCACAGGCTGATCCCACCCGGGCACAGGCTGTGACCCCACCCGGGCACAGGCTGTGACCCCAGGCGGGCACAGGCTGTGACCCCACCTGCTCTTGGCACCTTCTGCAGGGCAGGGCTGCAGCTGCCTGTGCTGGAAGCTCCTTCCTGAGGGAGCAGGTGACCGTGGGCTGTGCATGCCCTCCCATGGCCCTGGCACACTGTGGTGGGAGGCACGGCTGGCACGGGGGCCCTGCTGAGGTGGGCTGTGAGCAGACAGGTGCCCAGAGCAGCAAACACACCAGGGCGGCTGCAGCAGCTGTGACACTGCACAGTGTGAAGGTGTCCAGTGCACGGGGCCTCTCCCGTGGCCTGAAGGGCCAATTCCTTCCCAGAGACCCTCCCGCCCCAGCCACGTCCATCCTGCGTGGGGCAAACGCTCTGTGTGTGTCTTGCTGACCCGTGGCCGGAGCAGCCGCCCACCTTCACGGGGCTGTAACACTAAACCTCGCTCTACCGTTTACCAGCTTCCTTAAACAGGAACTGCATGCTCTATTTGTACAGAAAAGCCCATAAACAAGGAAGTATTAAAAACCACGCTCCCCCGTGGGGAGACTCCGTGAGGGTCACCCACCGTGGTACATCGGCTGGGTGCCCTCTGTCAGCCCGTGCCTGGCTGTGCCCAGCTCTGCAGGGGTCTGCCCGCCCCTGCGGCACACACAGACCCTCTCCTCTCCCCAACAGCACACAGGTGCGGCACGACACAGGAGAAGGAAGCAGCCCATGTTGCTCTGCCTAGCCCAGGTGGGAATCCACGAGCTTCCCAAGAGCACTGCGTGGGGGCTGATGCAGCCCTGCAGGGGCTCTGGTGGTTCTTTCCCTGGACCCCCCCCCCGCTCACTGCGGACCCCAGGGAGCTGGCAGGTGCTGCTGCCGCTCCTCCAGAGTGAGTCCCAGCCCCACAGAGGCTGCCGCACCCATGGCTGGTGTGGGAGAGTGCCCCTGCACTTTGCTGAGGGTTTACTCACTCCAAGTTTTATAAGCCGGGTAGTTTTCCTGGTTTCTGGGACCTCTTGCAAGAGCATCCATGTGAGCACAGAGTTTGTGACATTATTTGGAGAAAGCGGGACCTTTGACAATGACCCTTGGCCAGCTTTTAAGCTGTCCTTTGGCTGCTGCCAGAGGACTCGTCTCGGAGGAAAACATGCTGTGTTGATAAGCTGCTGCACCGCACGCCTCTGGCACAGCTGCTGCAAGGCATGTCCCCATCACGGGAGGGAAACCATGTCACCCTCCTCTTCCTTCTCCGCCCAGGCTTGGCACAAGGTGTCAACACACGTCCTGCAGCTGAGGCAGAACGGTGCTGGCAGGGCTGGGCCGTGGCTGACGGGGGCCAGGCCCCGGGTGCTGGCGCTGCTCGGGCGTCCCGTGTTGGTCACGGGGACACAGCCATGCCAAGCGCTCGTGTGGCACACGCATGCCCACCGATGGGATCTCATCCAACGGCAAGAACGAAGAAAACACCTCTGAGCACAGCAGGCAGCACCTGCGGGGAGGGAGGATGGAGGCGGCGGCACCATGTGGATGATCTCTGAGTCCTGCCAGCATCACCCCTGGCACCCCGCCGGGAAAGCCAGCAACAGGGCATTCCAGGCTTTGGATATCTGTTCCGAGCTAAGTGCTGCTGACAACAGCTGTGTTAGCGTCGTTTCCCACCAAATGCCTCGGAAAACCCTGTCTTTTTAACATTTTGGTGATCCTAGCAGTAGCTGCTCCCACCACCATTCTGCTGGGCTGGGTCCTGGTGTCCCTGCTCCGGCCCCGCTATGGCCACTGACCCCGCGGGAGACGTGTTCCAGCTGGAACCGAGGGCTCCTGGATGCACGGGGGAGGCTGGCTCCCCCCGCTCCTGCTCCTCATCCCCGCGGGGGAAGGCTTGTCTGGGCTGTTCTCTCTGGCACGGAGTCGCTCACTGCAGCGCCCATCACCGCAGCGCCGGGGCTTGGGCACCTTCCAGCCGCTCCAACGCGCCCACCGCCCGGGCCGTTCCCTGCACCGAACCGCCGCCGCGACGGGAGCACCGGCACCCGAACCCCAGCCCTTCCCGGGACCCCCGCCCGCCCCGCCCGCTGCCCGCGCCCCCGCCGCTCCGCCGGGACACGGAGCGCAGCGACCGCCGGGGACAGCGGGCCGGTCCCTCGGGGACGGGGCTGCCCCCGCCCGCTCCCGAGCTCCGCCGTGATCGCTCCCGGCCGTGATCGCGATCCCGGTCCCGACCCCAGCCGGTGCCGGTGCCGGTGCCGGTCCGGCCAGTCCTTACCGTGGCGGCGCCGCGCACCGCGGCCAGCGCCGGGAGCAGGAGCGCGGGGAGCAGCAGCGCCCGCATGGCGAGAGCGGCGGTGACCGCCCGCACCGAGCGCCCGCTCCGCCCGTCCCGTCCCGTCCCGGCGGCGGGGAGGAGCCGCCCGTCCCGTCCGCCCGTCCGCCCCGTCCGCCCCGCCCCGTCCCGCCGGCGGCACCGGCCCCAGCAGCGGCGCGGGGGCGGCGCGTTCCCCCGGGTGGAGCTGGCCGTGCCCGCCTCGGGACTCTCGCTGTACCGGGGCCGCCCCGGTGCCCCGTGCCGGGGCTGTGCGCTCCCTCCCCGGGCCGGCCGGTCCCCTCCTCGGCGGAGGCGGGTGTCCCGGGGCGAGCCCGGCCGGAGCCTGGCCGGGGCTCTGCGGTTTCCCCCTGTCCCGGTGCCCCGTGCCCGGTGCCCGGCTCTCCTCTGCCGGAGCGCGGTGCCCGGGCAGAGCTCGGGGCTCGGCCGGCGGGTGCCCCCTGGCGCCCTGCCGCTCCCGGTGCACCGGCCCGGGGGAGCCGGGGCGGGCCGGGGCGCGGAGCCCGCGGGGCGGGCCGGGGCGGGGCGGGGGCTCGGGGCGGGCCGGGGGCGCGGCCGTCGGGGCCGGGCCGCGGTCCCCGCGGGCGGCGCTCGGACTACGGCTCCCGTGGTGCCCCGGGGGGGCGGGGCGCGGCCGGCCCGGCCGAGCGCGGCGCGGCCCTGGCTGTCAGCAGCGCCCGAGCGGCCATGGGGCAGCGCGGCCGCCGGGGCCGCTGAGAGCGCCGAGCCCCGGCCCGGCGCGGCCCCGGCGCCGCCATGGAGCTGGAGCCGCCGGCGGAGCTCCCGGAGCCCCGCGCCGCCAGCAAGGGACCGCCCCGCAGCGGTGAGTGCAGCGTGAGGGGTCGGGGCGGGCCGGGGGCGCGGGGCCGGCGGTACCGGGGGCTCCGCCTGCCCGGTGCGGCCCCGCAACTTTCCGCGGCCGCGGGGCACAACAAAGGGCCGCTGCCCGCGCTGCCCCGCGGGCCGGGGCGGCGGGACCCGCTCGGGGCTCGGCGGGGCGGGCGCGGGGCGCGCGGGGGTCGCCGGCGGCAGCAGCGGGTCCCCCCGGACCGTGCGGCGCTTCCTGCGGATTTAGCTTGTTCCGCAGAAATCGCGTTTCCCCATCCCGAGGTGCCGCGGGCGGTGCGGGACGGCGCGGGGCCGCTGCCGGCTCGGTGCGGGCGCTGCGGGCGAGCGGCTCGGGCACCCCGCGGCTCCGGTGCCGGCCCGGCCGTGCCCCGCTCCGCTGCCCCGCGGGTGTCGGGGCTCAGCCCCGGGAGCGCTCCCTGCCCGCGGTTTATGGGCACCATTTGGGACTCTTTTACACTTCCCGTATGCAGATGCCGCATCTGCACTTGAATGTCCCTGCCAATTTTTATGGTTTACAATTGCATTTTACCATCTTAAGGTACTCGGGTTCTCTACAAAGGCTTTGCTCAGACAAAAGAGGCTTTTTATCAGGCAGCATCCTCAGTTTTCGAGATACAGGCGGTACCGAAAGATAGGCAGTGTGGGAACTGCAGAAATGGGCATTTCTGTAACCACTCTGATGTGTAACGATGAGTTGTCCCTGGAAGCACTTTATTCCTCCTCACTTAATTAGATGACCAATTGGATGAAAGACACTTAATACTCTTAGATACTTTAATAACACTCTTAATACTTTAATATATCCTTAATACTTTTTGAACATTCTGATTTAATTTGTGAAGTGTCTGTTGCTTTGCTGTCCCTAAGAGTACAACAATATTAAGGCTTTGTCTGCATTTTCTATTTTTCCCACGGAGATGGGATTTTGGGGGAAATCTCTTTTGATTAATCAGCTTAGTTTTAAGAGTTTCTTGCGTATCTTGTGTAGCTGTTTCTTGTGACAGAGGTACCTGTGACTGTGGTTAGTCTTTTGAATGGGTGATGTAACAACCTTTTGCTACTTTGTCTTCAAAAATGTGAAATATTGGTGCGATGTTGAGACATTGCTTGACCTTCAGTCTTTCTAAAGCCTCTGGGGGAGGAGCAGGAAAGATTGGGTTGTTAATTCATGGTTTTATAAAACACCTGGAAATGATAATGGCAAATGAAGACTCTGAATATTTCCTTTCTTAAGAAAGATTCACAGTACTTTTGATACCTTGAGGAACAGCATCTTCACTCTTAACGAAAATGGTGAAAACTGTTTGAGGACAGAGGTATAAAAGTCAGGTTGTATTCTTGGTGGTGATGTTAAAATCATTAATGAACTTAAGCTCTGCACGTGGCTTCTGTGTTAACCCAGAGTAAACTGCTGCAAGTTTATTGGCGTCTCCAGTGAGAGAAGGCTCAGGATAACTTTGAAATGCAGCAACGTGGTTTTATTTCAGCAGTTACGGGCAATTGCGGCCTCATTATTTGAGGGGGCACTTGAAGTTCTTAGAATATAAGATGATGGTTTTTCCTTCCCAATTTGAGTACATCCTCTTCCATGTAAGAAACATACTCTTTCACTGACCAAATCAATGGCAATGAGTAAAACCAGGGATTTTTTAAAGCAATTTCGTTAAGGCATTCATTTTTCCTGCAGTAGTAGCAATTATTTCTCAATAGGGTCCCATTTAAGATCAGTTTTGTTATAGCTTCAGTTGGCATCCTTTTCCTCTGTGAGTGAGACATGATGGTTTTTACATAGTTTTAATTATTTTATGCTTTAGCTAAAATAGAGACAAAGCAGATTATCTAGAATTAAAGTAACTTTGGACACTTTGTTGTGTAGTGTGGTCTTGAAAAACAGATTTATCAGGAAACTACTTGAATTTGTGTTCCTGTAAAACTATCAGAATTTCAGATGGGCAGATTACTGATCTGGATGAACTTCATACCAGAGAAAAGAGGAAAGTTGTCAGAGCACAAAGAATGTAAGGTTTTCAAAGAAAAATCCCTTTGCCTGCATCCCTTCCCTTTTCCACAGCATTCCCAAACTTTACTGGCACACACTGACATTTTTAGTGGTTCTTTATGCTTGGTTGCTTTGCATCTGATGAGATAAGCCTTTGCTTAACAAAGACTATTTCATTGATATAGTTGGGTCTTAGTTTACTTGCTATAAACATTTCTTTGAAGCTTTGGAAGGAAAAACAAATGGAGTTGTCGAATGGCAACGCTGCTGAAGTCAAATGTCTCTGAATAAACAAGAAGCTACAGTGTTATTTCAGCTCAGCGTTGGCTCGTTGAATGTGGATGTTTCTTGCTTTTGTAAATAATAATAGAAAATAATACATAGAATTCTGAACTCAGGTCTGTGATGGGAAATGGAAGACTTGTACTTTAGGAACAACTTAACTCCTTTGTTTGATTTGATGGTAAAGATGGAAAAATACCTCTTGGTATAAAGTTGGAATTTGGTATTGATGGCTTCTGTAGATCATTAATCAGGAAAATGGGTTTATGCATGCCTTTTTGTGCTGAGCCCGGGACTAGTGCTGTATGTTGAGCAGATGCAGTGTGTGATGTGACACTGCAACAACAGGATTTTTTCCCTGCTTTACTATAAAACAATGTAAAGATACTGTATTAAAGGAAATGAGGAAACTTTCTTATCTGGGAGACTAATTCTTGATTGTTAGGAAGCAATAGCCATCCTTCTGTCCTGCCTCTGGCAAGTCCTTTGTGGTATTTCTTTTTTTGGTGGGGAAAATGTGCCAGTGGTTTATTGAATTACTGTTCAATTCCTACGTGGTGGAGCTTTGAACAGATGCATTTACACCAGCATTCTGTGAGAATGGGAGCACAGTTTATCCTGTTGATAAACTGCCTATTTAAATAAAGCCTTCAGCAGTGTAATCTGGTAATTCTAATTAAGTCATTTACATAGAGAATTGGCCCAGGGTTTCATCAGATGGCTGCTGGGGAGCTGAAATGCATTCTTTCCCTCCAGCTGTATTAAACCAGCCTTTTGATCCTGTCCTTTTTTTAGCCTTTAAGCCAGAGTGGTTATCACTGTGCAGAGTTAATTGAGAAAGGGAAGTTGGGGGACAAGGGGACCCTTCGAGCTTTAGTTTTGGTCTTAATTATTACAGCTCTAATTACATAATTAGAAGATTTCAAGATTTTATGTGTTGATAAAAATGATTCTGTACAGGTTTTGTTAGGAAGAGGGAATATACCACGGGGAGGCTGGCTTCAGTGAAGTTCTTTATTGGTAAATGATTGCCAATAACTTATCTGGAAAGCAGTATATGCCTGGAGTATCTGAGCTCTCCCCCAGCACTTCGATAAGGAGGTTTCATTTACACAGGGTGGACCCCCGTCCTTCAGAGAGCACAACTTACATGTCTGCCTTGCATTGCCTAATCAGCCCAGCTGTAGCCTGGTAGGGGTGATGAAATTTAAACCTAGAGAAATGTCTGGTCAGTATGAAAGATTAAATTTTTTAAGCCCTTTTTCCCTTTGTGAACACATTTAAAAAACCAAACAAAAAAATAAACCCAAAAAACCCCAAAATCAGTAAAAATCACAGCTCTAATGCCAGGCTGACTGCTGTGATGTCCTTGTCTGGAAATACCTCCTGGATGAAACTTGAGTGGAAACCTTCAATAGTTTTTATCTGAACATAATCTGGAATTGTGACGTCCTTAGGACTAAATCCCCAAATTCTCTTGTTGGATAAAGCCTCCCCAGCTCTTTGGGCAGGAAATGTGTGTTGTGGTGATGGTGCAGTGTCTGAAGGTGTTGGCTGTGTTGGGCTCCCTGCACTGCTCACAGACCTGCTGGCACTGCTGCCCTGAGCTGGAAATGAGGCTCCTATCAGTGTTAGGGTTTATTCTGCTCAGCTGCTGCTGGGAGGCACAGGGTTTACCTGTGGGAATTGCTGCGGAGCCCTCAGATCCTGAAGCCAAGTGATTAAATGATGGCTGTCGTGGTTGTAGTAAAAATTTGTAAAAGAACTTTGAGTCTCTGAAAGTTCTGCCAAACACCAGCTTGTCCTCCAAAAATCTCTTCATTCAGTCTCACAGCTGTAGCTTTATGTTGTTTGGCAATACTTGCAAGGAATTATTCCTAAGTATGTTGTTTCAGATGTCTTGTGAGTGCTTTTGCCAGGAGCCTCTATGCTCTGCCTGTTCTATCAACAATGCTGAGGAAATGCCCTTTCTGTGGCTCACGAGCAGGGGTTATTCCTACCTGGGAATCTACTTTGCTGTGGTTGTACAGAATGGAACTGAGGAAAGGTGCCGGTGTTGGGCTCCAGTTTGCTGCTGTCCCAAGCTCAGGGTGTGGCTGCTCCGTGCCTGCTTTGCTGCTCTTTGTGAAGCTTTTCTTTTCGTTTCCAGTCCTGTTTTCCAGCTTACCTGTACTGCCGATTGGGTCCATCACCTCAACACTTGAGCTGACCTTTAGTATTTCACTTGGATTTACATAAGGCCTCTGCTCAGTGAACTGTCCCTATCACAGGATGATATCCATAAAAATGACACTTCCTAGTCTTGAAAAAAATCCCCAGGCCCATTGGAGACATGTGAAAAGGACACCCAGCAGGAAGAGAGGCCCATGGCCTGAAATATTCATCAATCATTTTCCTGGCACCAGGAAACCAATCAAGTCTTCTAAGGGGGAGAGTGTAATCAATCACACGATGTGGGAAACGGGGATCGCCAGCCCTGCTAGAAATGTTCCCTCATGTGGACAGAAGGAAGGGGTTGTGCTGGTCCCTACTCACAAGTGGTAACTTACACCTCGGTGCAGGGGACTCGGCTTTAAAAGGCATTCTGTGCACACCACAGGCTGTGCTGTATTGGCAGCTCCAGCCTGCACTCAAGAGTTTGTTTCCAATAATGCTGAGTTGTTCTGTTCTTAGATTTTTTTTTTTAAATTTACCTCTTTCCTATAGCTGGTAGGTGAAGGGCTTGTTTCCTGTTCCCAAACCTCCATGTTCGGAAGTGGCAGGTCCAGCAGCAGCATGTTTTTATCTGGAGGATCAGAATTTAAAATTTTTGTTCTTTCTTCATGAAACAACATTTGTTTGAAACAGCTTCCATGGCAAACTGGTACTGGGGAAGAAATGCACTTCTGGGTGCTTGGCCTCTTTTTCTATCTTTGAGTTATGTTAAAAAAGTATATATAGATTGCCCAATAATAAGTAACCTGTAGTTGTCAACACTTTATGGGATATTTTATTGCAGCATGTGGATAGGGATTATTTGAATTCAAGTATGAGTTCAAATAATAATTTGAAATTCAAATAAGTATTCTAGTAAGATGCTATAAATTGGCACAAGAGGCTTGTTTATAACATTTCTTCCCTAGGAAAACCTCTGCAATAGTTGCTACGTAAGAAATGCCATAATTATGGCAAAATAAATGGCAGTGCCACAGCCTTTGTGATCTCATTCAGCCCAGAAGACTCTGGGGTGATTTTTCCTGAGGAGAGTGAGATGTTTCAGGCGTGGCCATGGTCTGTGGCTCGGTGGGGGTGCAGGGGGACCAGCCTTACCCACCACTGCCCAAGCAGAACGTGGCCATCTGTGGAGCACCAGTGCTGAGCAGCTTCAAAAGAAAGAATACAAATAGATTTCCCTTAGCAATATAGGTAACAATTATTTTCAAATTGTAAAACTTATATGTCTTCCAACACATGTTTTAAAAAAGGCAGAATTGTACACTGTCTTTTCATGGGAATCAGCAAAACATGAACTCCTGTATTATTTAAGTTTAGGTTAAATGTAAATTAAAATTCAAATTGTTCTTCAGAGCAGCACTGTATACTAAATTCAGTCAAAAATTAATTTCTCATTGAAAAGATTAGGAGCCTTCTCTTTAAAAATGTAGATTTTCCCCTGCATTTAAGGTAATTTTCCAGTACAAGTGAAGACAAACATCCAAATGTCAGGAAGCATGTTTCTATTCTGAAGAGCATTTTCTATCTGTCAGACAGTTTCTGATAAGCTTTTAAAAATGCCTAGCTATGTTACCACAATTAAAAGCTACTAAGAGATGTGGTGTCCTGCAAAATGAGATTATAGCAGTAGGCAGATGTGGCTGGAATGAGCCCCGAAGAGAAAGGGAAGTGTTTCTGGAATTGCAAGCAGCAGGAGCTAATACGGTTTGCAAACACGGAAGACAGTAGGCAGAGGGGTAGGTGGGGAAAAAGAGTCAAATTTCTCTTGATTCCTGCCTGATTGTAATCCCTATCCCTGGGAGGCCAAATGCTTTATGTGAGCCTTTCACTCCAACAAAACCTGGGTTCTGGTGTTGGTGGGGCGAGAGGGAAGTGCTCGCTGAGGCTCTGGATCGCTGCATTGCATGGGCAAGATGCTCAAACCAGTAATGGAAGGAAAACCTGAAGTCTCGAGGACTGGCCAGTTATTGCAGCCATCAGTGCAGCCACAGCCACTTCCAGGTGCCCTGTGGGCAGTGGAGAGCTCCCAGAAATGAGAGTTACAGCCACCTTTGTTCCCACGTGGACACCCGAGGTGGCTGTGGCTCATGCTCGTTCGGTGGTCCTCGTGTGGCAGGGGTGACAGCCACGGCTCCGCTGGCTGATCTCACAGGGCAGAGAATGTCAGCTTCCAACGTGTGTGCTCAGCCTCAGGAGCTGCAGGTCTGAACCCTGACCCCAGCAGGAACTGTGGTGTGACAGTGGCATGTGCTGTGACCGCCCGGCTCGTGCCACAGCTGAGCTGGGAGGCATCTTCCCTCCAATGCTGATTTAATGTTAGTTTTACGTTCAGTGGTTGTGTATCTGCAGTGACAAGGAGGAAACTTGTACCAGTGTGTGATGCTTACACCCATTTTTCACATTCAAGGCTCTGTCTCAGTGTTTCCTCAGAGTCACCCACCAGCGAGGACAGTCCGTGTCCTCATCCTGACCTGGTACCATCAGGTCCTGGCAGGCATGGACAGCGAGCAGCTCAGGCCCATGGCAGTTAGGAGCTGTAATATTATCTCCACTAATTAAACTTGGAAGATAAATGCTGTGAAATTAATTAACCTTGAGATTAGTGGGGAAAAGCTGTATTTCAGCCTGATCCCATGTCAGAGCTTCTGCAGGATCCCGGTGTGTCAGTGCTGTTCTGCACTGGCTGCAGGATTAAACAGGCACCTTAGCTGCATTTCGGTGAGAAGGTCCAGTTACAGGGGTGTTTCTAGCCTGGGGCACTGGCTGGGCTCTAGAACAACTTTTCTCTGGGAACAGTGGCTAATTTGCAGCATGATTCCTGTATATTCTATATATTGTGACATGCTGTTAATTATCAGGAGATGAGTATTAATCTGGGTTGATGTTAACACTTCAAAAAATAGCATCTCTTATATAATATCAGTCAATTCTGTTTTTTTTAATATAGGTAATTCTAGTGGACTCTCGATGGATTTTGCTATAGTGGTATGCCTTGTGTTGGCCAACACTTTATCAGTGATCAAAAAGTCAATGAAGAATTTCCCCAGATTTACAGACTGATTATGCAATTGATCTTTCAATACTGGGGTAGGCTGGGCTGCCTGGTAGGCAATATCCTAACCCAAAACATCCCCCAGGTAGAGAAGATGCAAAATCTCACGCCCAGGGACAAAGACAGTGCTTGTGGGTGGGGGTGCTGTGTGCTGAGAGGCACTGGCTGTGAGACAGATAGAGAGATTATCACCTTTCTTTTAGGACAGGCTTTTTCTTCATCATTATAATTTTTCCAAAAAGCGTTGGTGCTTGGCTGTTTTCCCTTTTGGTAGCCTAAAGTCTAAAATAAGATGCCAAAGGTGTGCGAGTCCCCTGTAGAGGAATGAGCAGGCTGAGAGCTGCCCTGGTGATTCCTCTGTTACCATGAGCTGGCTGTGAGGGCACTTCCTCCACAGCACCCCAATTTTCAGGAGCAGAGCTTGCTAAACCCCGCAGGGAAGCACAGCTTTCCCGAAATGCACTGTGCTCTGTCCCAGATAGAGCAGAGGGCTTCTGGAAACCCAGCCCATAAGGTATGTGGTAATGCTGATACCACAGCCACATGCATCTCCTTTCTGCTTTGATTTTTGTGCCTCAGGAGGCACGTCAGGAATCCTGTGACTTTTGATGGCATCAATAAATCAGATACCATGCTGACAGAATTTTACTGGAATGTAAACAGGCATTTAAAATAACAATGTTTGTAGAGAGTGTATTGAGGAATACAGTGCAGGTACATGGAACATTCAGCTCTGTGGGTTTCCTTTCAGTTTTGTTGGTTAGCAGGAATTGGGATTCTTTCCATGCAAATGAAAATTAGTAAAAATCACGAGATGACCTTATTTCCCACTCCTCTCTGCAAACAGTGTGTGTTTTCAGTGCTGAGGTGAGACAAGCTCTACCCAATGTAGGGGAAAGGGGAGGAATGTCTCTGTATGGTAAAATTTAGCTGATAAGGGATAATGAATCACCTTTAACTCGGCTCTGGGGAACTGCAGGCTGCTCAGCCTCCTCTTAGTCCCTCAGTGGGAAGGGTGCAGAGCAAATTCTCCCAAAAGGCATTTCCAGGCACTTGAAGGACAGGACGGTAATTGGGAACATGCAGTGTGGGTTTACCAGGGGGAGAGATCATGCCTGCCCAACCTCATTCCTTCTGTGGTGAAACGACTGGATCCATGGATGAGGAGAGAGTGATTTTGTCATTAACCTTAACCTTAGGCAAGGCTCCTGATGCAGGCTCCCATGTCATCTTGTAGGCAGTTTGGGTGAAAACCTGGCCTGTTTTGTTCAAAGGGTGGCAGCTGAGTTCAAGCACTAACCGGTGGCCATGAGGCTGTGATTGTCCTTGGGAGTCAGTGTTGGGGCCAATACTTTTGAGCAATTCCATCAACCATCTGGCTGGTGGGATGGACAAACTCCTCAGACTTGCAGGTGACACCAGGTTGACACTCTGGAGGGCACAGCTGCTGTTCAGAAGGACCTCGGTAACCTAAAGGAAAGGGTTGATTGAAACTTCAAAGTTAGACACAAACATCAAGTCCTGCACCTGGACTGGAATAACCCCACGGAGAGGTGCAGGCTGGGGAGCAGCTCTGCAGGGAGGATTTGGGGTCCTGGAGCACCTCCCAGCTGAGCCAGGCTGTGCTCGTGGTGGTGACAGCTCATGGCCACGAAGGCTGAGAGGAGCACTTGGTGCCTCGTGTGGGACATGGCAGAGTCACCTGTGGAACACCCTGTGCCTGCTGAGCCTGTCCTACACACACCCTGCTTGCAGCCCCACACTGAGATTGTGCCCCATGGATCCCTGTGTGATTGATCCTTGGAACAGGATGGGAACATGGTGGGGAACATGGTGGGGCTCACTGAGCCAGCACGTTCTGCTCATTGTCACCTCGGGAGTCCCTGCAGTGCTCAGGGTACCCAGTGTCACCTGCTGAGCTCTGCCCATGTGGGAGATGACAACCTTTGGGGAGGGGGTGCCACAACTCCTCGAAGTCCAATGCTGTGTGACAGGTTCAGGCTAAGTTCATTTCTAGGAGCACCCCTCATACCCCTTCAATTAGCATGAACAGGGACAAGGGCAGGCAAAGGTCAAGAGAAGTTCAAAATAGCATAACCTCTTTTTGCTGGTGTTCCCAAATGTTCCTGATCCTGCAAAGCTCTCCAAGCTGGCCTTGCCAGTGTGTTCACCAGACTGTTGTAAAAGTCAAAGAACAAGGACTGGCTTGATACAAGGGAAGTTAGGAATCGAGGGGTTGAGAATAGGTAGCATTGTTGCTTAAAACAGGAGAAATAATTGATTTATGTTATGGTGGCCAATTAGGCTGTAAAGTGAAAAACTCTTAAAGA
The DNA here is from genome assembly GCA_036630365.1 of Acanthiza pusilla. Classification (NCBI taxonomy): domain Eukaryota; kingdom Metazoa; phylum Chordata; class Aves; order Passeriformes; family Acanthizidae; genus Acanthiza; species Acanthiza pusilla. The sequence continues at coordinate 985,534 of JAXCHO010000028.1, forward strand.
AACCCTGTGGCTTCAAGGGAGCTTTTTGCTCTGATTCCTGCTCAGCAAATAGGGGTACCCCAATAAAGGTCATCAGCTCCGTGAGCTGAATTATTAATTCCTTTCATGCCACTCAGGGCTTGTAAATAGTATATAATACAGGAAAACAATTGGCACTGTTCACTGAGTGGGCAGAGGAGAGGTCAGGAGGTAAATACTTGTATTGGCAGCAGCTGCTCTTCATAGCTGAGCAGACTTTTGTTCGTTTCATCTTTTAGAGCAAACCACTTTCCAAAATCTTAGCTGGTTGTTAGTCCATATCTCCTCTCCCTTAGCTGAATTGCTTTTAGGAATTCAGTGGATTACATATAATTATGAAGATAAAAAGGCTGGAGGGAAGGATGGGGGAGTTATGGATAAGAGCAAACCAGCATTGCCATGTTTCATAAACAGCTGTTGGAATTTTTTTAATAATGAGAGAAGTTTTTAAATCCATCTATTCAAGGCCAGGAATAGAAGAAACAGTTGTGCTTTTATATACTTGGAAAAAAATCAAAGTGTGATTTGGAGATTGATATGTTATAAATACCATCCGCCAGAAGTAGCACAAGAACAGAAATCCTGATGTGTTGCTGCTCTTGGATGCCACAGCTGTGCCATGTTCCTGCCCAGGCCGTGGGACCACCAGGTTCCCAGCAGCACTGGGCAGGACGTGGAGGGAATTCTGACCTCAGACTCGAGCAGCTGCGTGGTGGTGACCATGGTGTCCACACCGGTAAACATATTAGAAATAGTCATTAAAACACGTAATTTCAAGCACGAACTGAAATTTCCAACTATGGCTGGGAAATATTTACACTCTGCAGCCTGTAACGTGGCACTACAGTGAACAATTTAAAATTTCAGGACTCAGAGAATTTGCGCTGCCTCTCTCTAAACACTTCCCACTCAGAAACCTCTCCTCAGAAGGCACATGCATTATTTAGTTGCTCTCTGAATGATACTTGATAAACTATTCCAGCTGTTGGCAGGTGTAGCTTACAGCAGCAGCTTCTCGAGGGCCTGCCCTGTGCCATCTGCCGCGGGGCGGGCAGTGACCCCTGTGCCAGAGCAGCAGGTAGCCTCGCAGTGACCATCTGCTGAGCTGCCCCAGCCTTCCTGACAGCTGAGTTGTGCTCAGCGTGAGTCTGCACCGCTCGCAGAGAGTCACAGGAACTTTAACCTGCACTTAGCTTTTGCCTGAATTTGAGTATATGGGAAAGCATATGTAGCTTTCAATAGGCAGAAGTACAGCACTTTCCAGGAACCTGAAATGGCTCTACTGCATATGAAGAATCCTTTTTTACTTACAAAACATGTCTAGTATATGGCCTGCTAGTTCCTTCAGAGGGTCAGCAGTTCCTAAATTAGGGAGGCTATAATAGGTGGAAAATAGGAAGATGCAAAATAATTTTTCTTCTCTGAGCACATCAGACACCTGTGCAGTGTAATCCAGAGGCTGTTGGGAAGCCTGCAGTCAGCATGTCACGTGCAGCTTCCTGAACACTGGTGCAAGAGCCCAAGCAAGATGATAAATTAATGTGTAGATGTTCTAGGCAGTAAATGTCTTGATAATTCAGTGGGGAATAGGACAGGAACAAGGCAGGGCATTGCTGAATGAATCTGTAATTGTGTTTGCTGCTGGTCTCGGCTATGGCCGGTGTTTGACACAATGGACTAAAGCTGCTGCTTTGAGTAGCTACACCGAGGAAGCTCCGAGTGGTAGGAAAGTATGGCAGGAGGATTTAGTCAGTGCGGTGCAGTGTCTGCTCTCACGTTCTGTAAAAATGGTTTGCTGAAGTGTTTACATTTGTTTGTGGTTTGCCTAATTAGAGCAGAACTTTGCACTTTCAGTGTAAACAGTGGTCCTCAGGGAGCTGCCTGCTGCTGGAGAAATGGGAATTGCAAGAATGTGAAAGGCAGGATTGGGGCTGGCACCAGAGCCTGGCTGTGGGCTGGAGTTGTGCCTCTGGGGCTGTGTTCTGTGGTTAGGAATGTAAACTTGCAGTGTGCATTTATTGGGTCTTAAAGCTAAACAAGAGTTACAGAATATGTAATTATGTGGGACCTACCAGCACAAAATGATGGAGACTGAGCTGCTTGGCTTGGCTGCTGGTGGTGATGTGCTCAGAGGGGCTGTGGTCTTTTGAGAGAGATCAAGTCCAAAGAATGCATCTTTGCTTTATCTGATCTTGGGTTAAAACTGACCCTATTACTGCAAGATGGTTTTCTCCTGGTTTGGGTCCTGGAAATGTGGATTCTTTCCTAAACTCAGAGGGTAACCTGGCATTTGGTTTTGATCATGTTCTGACTTTGAGGGTTTTCACTGGCAAACACAGGCAGGAAGTTCTGTTTCTTCTTTCAGCTGTTAGAAAATAAAACTTTGGAGTGTCTTGTGCTTAAAGACACTTGTTTCTGATGCTGTTCCAGATCAAATGCCAGCAGCTTGCCTGCCTTTGGAAGAGCATCTCTCTTCTGATCAGGAATCTTTTGAAAGTTCCCTGGACACAGATGGGAGATCATCATGTCATTTCATTCCACAGTAATGCTCTGCACACAGTTTAAAGCTGATGCAATTCAGAACTTCTTTGTGCTCGAAGTTGCTCTGAATTGACATTCTCAAACCATCACAAGTTGCAAATTACTAATATGACTGCTCAGAAAAATAGATCGACAGATAATGTGTATGAGACAGAAATATCTTGAAAGAGGGAAAACTGATGCTGTTAAAATTACCTGCTTCTCAAAGCAGCTTCCTCAGGTGACTGGAGACACACATATTTATTCAATTGAAGTGTAAATGAAAGTTTTCAAAATAAAACCTTCTCAGTAACATGCACATCACATCTTTCTCATTTTCACTTTCCCATTAGCTACAGATGTGGAGCAGATGAGTTCCTCCTCTCCTGTCCTCCCTATGAACTCCATGGGCAGTAAGTACCTCTTTTCTTGCCATGTGTGATGAGGTAGAATTTCTCGTTCTGAGACAAAGATGTGAATTGATACTCCATGATAGAGACCTTAGAAGTTTTAGAGGTAATGCTTATTCATGGAAATAGGGATTCCCATAGCTGAGAGCTGATGAGGTATTTCTCAAAAAGGTAGCACAGATCAGGTCTGTACATCGCTGTTTACACCAGCAGAATGCAGGCTGTGTAGGATCTGTTGCTACCAGAGATAGATCAGTGAAGGAGATGCCTGTACGAGTGACAGACATCCCTGAGGTGATGTAAATTATGTTGACAAGGGAGTACTTACCTGTAGTGTTTCAGTATTACACTTGGAAATCTATAGTCTGGATTTTCTCATTAAACTGGGAGCAGTTGGTGAAATCCTCCACAATTTCAGGGTAATTCCGGGCCTGAAACTTTTTGAGACTTTGAAAACCTGAGCTGCTAGACACCTAAAAAAGTAGGAATTCAGAATTCCTTCTTACCACTCCATCTAGTGGCATTTGCTGTAGGAGGGAGCAGTCGGTGGGAATCCACTAGATGGCAACAGGCCCTTGCCAGACTGGTGGGACGGGGAAACCATGTCCTAACAGGGCTGAGAGCCCCTCAATCAGAGCAACTTCTCATCTCACTGTGTGGGAACCCTGTGTATTTTTGAAATGTGGCAGACTTTGAACTGACAGCTCATTTCAAAAGTAATGCTCACATGTTCACGACTGCTAAAAGCCTCCCAGAGCCAGGACATTGTCCTTTCCATGTGCCACTGTGTGTTGGACTTGCACTTACTTTTACTGGAGAACTGTGGGTCCTCTATGATGGGAATGAAAATGTGGTTCCTTTTTTTATAAAGAGAACAGGCCTGTGGAATGCATGCATGGTAGGCTCTGAGTTTAAACATGTGCAGTTATTTGCCTGTTGTTTAATAAAACACATCTTTGTAGGTATCTAGCTAGGTTTTCATGCAATTTATCACTTTTATATGGAAGCAGGAACTTCACATGCATGTGTAGAATAATTTGTCATCTAGAGATATGTATAGTTTATGATGATATACTGGATAATATTCTGGTGAACCTTTGTGGCCTGACATAGCTGAGATTTACTCATGGAAAGGTATTAAAACAAAACTAAATTTTGCATAGTATTCTCCCAGCAGAATATATCTGCAAAAAAAGGGCAGGGCTGTCCAAGATGAGCTGACTGACCCTCTGTCCCCCTGAAATAACTGTGTGCTATTGCTCGTGTGAGTTTGTCTAGCTGCAGCTTTCATGTGTTATCTTTTGCTAAACTGAAAAATGCTTGTCAAACGTCTGTTCCCTATGAAGATATTTATATAAACTTTTGATAAACTAAATAAACCGAGCTCCTTGAGTTCTTTTGATGTCTTCCTGTCTCTCGATTACCCTGTCAGTGCTGGTGGCCGTTCCAGTGGGTCATGGTGATGACCCAGCCCTTGCTGGATGGATGGGCCCTGGCAATTCCTGCTGGGCAGGTCCCAAATTTCTCCATCGCCAGCTCTCCCGTGGCTGTAGTGGCAGCACTGAACACGCAGGTGCTCAGTGTCACCCTGATGTGCCCCGGGGCAGGCAGATCTGCAGGGTGGTGCCTCTGGTAGGGAGCAAACAGTTGCTGACACAAACATCTAAAGCTTCCCAAGCATGGATTAAAAAACATCCTGAACATGTCTGCTAACCTGTTTTACCTTAGTAAGTTTTTTCCCCCTGCTGTCTCCTTACCAAACACGATTAAAGCAAAAAAAAGAAAAAAGCCCAACAAACCAAAAACCAAAAAACCAAAAACTTGAGGATTTTTTACAGCCAAGCAGGAAATGGAATTTTAAGCTTATTTGTGCATCCAGAGCATTTGAGAGGTGTGGAGTGTCTGCTCAAGCTTGTTGTACATTGGCAAACTGGGGTGATGGCCCCTTTACTGTAATTTTCCGTTTCTCTGAAATGTCTTATTCAGATATTTGCAGTGAATTATTTTCACATGCCCTTGCAGTAAAGATGAACACCTCTGTCAGGACTTCTGTATTTTCTACTTTCATACAGGTATACATGGGGAAAACCAGTTGGCTGAAATGTCTGTTTAAAATAACTCAAAAGTGCCTTCTTGTACATCATGTAAGGTGTTTCTGGAAAAAATCCAAATTGTGCACTCTCACTTCCGAGTAAGTCTGCCAAGCATGCTGAAAAATTTGAGATTTCAAAGGCAGAGTGTCAAACTGCATCAAAAATGAGTCATTTGCCTTGTTTTCATAATGTTAAAACAATTTGGCAGGCGTGCTTTTGGGCTGTTCACTGTTACACTGCTGGAGTGAATTCCCTGTACCAAACCACCACACCTACCCAGGGTGTTGGTGGCAGTGCTCGCTGCAGGTGACTGCACAGACACCTTTGCTGTCAGACTCAGGGACAGGGGAGATTTGTCCTAGAACTCCACTTTGGCAAAGTTTAGTCTGTTTAGTGTGTAGCTGTTGGACTTGGTGGAGCTGTTCCTGTGTAAAATTGAACAAGTTTAAATCTTTTAACAGAACAATCAGATTTATGTTGAATATTCACCAAACTGGAGTTTAAAAGTCCTCAGTGAGCTGTTCTGACTGGAGCTGTACAGGGAGCTGATGGTTCCTGGGGGACAGCAGCACAGTGTGTGAACAGGCTGCGTCAGGATAATCCTGTCAGCAACTGGGGGAGCACACAAGGCATGGAGAAGTGAAGTGCTTGGACTCTTTACTGCACAGGGAATGGAGTGGCACCACTGCTGAGCAGAGGGGGATCCACCAGCCCTGCTCTGAGTGGCGTGGGGGCACCCCAGGGGCCTCCTGCCTTTGCTGCATCCCTCTGCCCATGGACAGGGGCATGCCTGGGAGCAGGTATGTCCTGCCAGTCACTGAAAACACTCGAGCAGCTCGAGAGGTCGCTGCTCTGTGTCAGGGCAGTGTCAGCTGTGTCTGTCACGCTGAGATGTCTGCTCCTCCCTGCACAGCCTCAGAGCAGGAGGGTCCCTGCGTGCCCCAGGCATCAGCTCTGGCTCCTCACCTTTCAGTGTGACTGCCGCTGGCCCTGCCCACCACAGCCACGAAGAATCTCTGCAGCAGTACCTTAAATCACTCTTTTCTGCTTTGCCTCCTCCAGTTCTTATCCCTGTCAATCCAAAACCCCACACCTCTGCTCCCTTCTCATCTCTCACTGGTCACTCTGTAGGAGCAGTGCTGTTCCATAGCTTGGCTCACTCAGGAGGAAGTTTAATTTCCTATAACCTGGTAAAGCTGTAGGTTTATGCGTTACTGATAAATTTACCAATTGGCTGTCACTTTTATTAACACTGAACTAGTTTTGCTGTTCTGCTCCTTTAAAATCCCTGTGCAGTTCTTAATTAGCACTCAGATTTGCTCGTTAATGAGCTGGATGACCTGTCCTGAACTTCACTGGTGGGACAATGGCACAGCCATAGACCTGCCTTACACAGTTCTGAGAGGCAGAACTTGGATATGCATTTCTTCAGCGAAAGTGTTGCTTTTCTTGCCGGAAAAGCTGCTCTGGCCATCCGAGCGGGTGGTGCAGGGTGGTCCTTGGCTGGCTGGTCCGCAGTTTGCATTCATTGATCAGTGAGTTGATAGAAATGAAAACCCACCGACAGCAATGAATGTTGATTGCAGCCATTAGATGAAGATGCTGTGCCACGGGGACGGTGCTGTCACACGAACATTCCGTAGGGCAGCCATCAAGTCTTGGTGATTCTGGCAAGCACGCGTTTGCAGGGAGAGGAGTAGAAAATATTCTTCTTTAGAAACTACATAAAAATAATATATAAATCACCTTTTTTTTTTTTTTGTAAAGGTGATTATTTTTGCTTGGTCACTCCACTTCTACTAGAGATTTCTGTGGTCGGGAATACCTGGTTTGTAGTTGATGGAGCAGGTAACTGTCAGCTGAACACTTCCTACTGGCACCTGTTTTGACAAAGGCCTGTTTGATGCTTTAGTGCCAGACAGTGATCTGATCTAAGCACATAAAGCTGTGCTTGAAGGGAGCAGCCTTAACTCTCAACAGCCTGTACTTTCTCTTCGGCTTGAGATAGGGTGTGTATTTTCTTTTTTGTGAAGTGCTGCCCATCTGTGACCATATACAGAAGTATACATGTTAGATCTCTTCTTCTGGAGCAGCCCAAGACAGCATTCCCTGGCACGTGCTTTGGGTCTTTTCTTATTTTATGGATTCTGCAGTCCCTGTGAGGGCAGAACAAGTGCCTGCACCCTTGTGAAGGCACATGCTGCCGGAGCCTGCAGTCCTGCTCACCCATTTGGGCTGGAAAAGGTCCCATGCGGGTACCATGGAGGTGTTGAGCCCCTGGCACTGTGTTCCTTGGAAGGGAAGGCTGTTTCCTTGCTTGCCTGGCTGCAGAGCAGCAGCCTGAGCAGCAGGAGCAGCTGGACCTGGCTGGGAGGAGCTGCTCCTCGCGCGGCGTTCCCCGTGAGCAGCTGCTGAAATCGAGCACAGGTTCCTGGGAGCAAATGAACTGACATTCCAGAGCTTTTTCCAGCAAAGCTCAAGTTGCCAGCCCAAATGGAAATGAGGTTTCCTTCCTGATCTGGCCTGTATTCTGCTATTTTGAACATATACCATGCTCAGATTTGTTTCCAAATGTCCCATATGGCGTGGATACGTTCCTGCTTTTGTGCTGCCCATACAAAACCTCCCATTGATCTCTTATACTCTGTTCTGCAGAAATTCTGCACTGGTATAAAGCTTTAATTCCTTTTTTTTTTAAGAGAAAACAAGCATTTCTTATACACCAATTCACTTACAGAGAAAGTAGAACTGGAAAAACTCAACCTCTGTAGCTCTTAATATAATCTGTAAATCATGGCCTGGTAATGGCAACCACATGTGAAATCTCTGAAGGTTCAGGCTTTCCATTGAACAGGGGGTTTGTGATAAACCTCAAGGTACAGTCAACGGTCGATGGTTTTTTCTAGTTCTCAAACTCACCGACAGCGTTGAATGTTCACTGAAGCTATCCAAAGATGGCTGTGTACATGCACTGTGCAGATTTTCCATGCATGTGTTTTCCATAGACTGGCAGTGGAAACACTGCTGAGGACTGCACATTCTTCATTGTAAAGCCTTAAACTGCAAAGTATTTTAATTACAGAATGGAACCACGAGGACTAATGAATTGCAGAAGTGTAACACTCTGATTATGGATGCTGAGTTGACTTAGTATTTCTTAAATTAGCTTTGAATATATCAGAGTTGCAGTTGTGGAAAACCTTTCCTCTTGTGGATATTGCATGTTCTCTATAGCAGCACTAAGGATGTTTATAATGATTCAGATTTCTTTATGAAGTTCACTTAAAAACAAAAAAAAGGGGGGGGGGGAACGACGGCACACACCCATAATGCTAACCAACAGAAGTGAGAGAAGGGGATCTGCTTCTTAGTGGAGTACATATGGTCTGTGTTTCTATAGCTCCTGTCCCGGCTCTTCTTTCCCCTGAGAAGAGGAAAAGGGAATTGAATCTCTTTAAATCTCTATATTACATCTAATTATCTTTACCTTTTCCACATGGCTTGCATGGTTCGAGAGAGATCAATTATTTGCAGTTTGCTTGTTAAAAATTAAATCTGTTGCTGTATCTGAAATAACTTTCCTGTGTGTGCAGTGAAGCCTACAGAGTCAGTGGGGGTAATTTATTGTTTAAACTCTGAAGACTTGCTTTAAATTCTGAGTATTTTCTCTTGTTGTAGGGAACTAAGAGTTTCTCTCTGAGCTGATACATGTAATTTAACAGTAAGTGTATTGTCTAATAAAGTACTTGAAGCAATCTTGCTCCAGGAATACAGTTTGTAGCCTGCACTTAAACTGATTGATTTTAATGGTATCATTAAACATCAACTGATACTGAAAATCAAAAGAATTCTCTGAAAATTAGTCTCACCTTTTTCTTGCCATCTTTTGGAGTAGGAGCTGGTGGAAAGAACAAAGACAATTTGAATTAATCACAAGCAGTGCTCAGCCTAGAGTGTTAAGCCTCAGGAGTGTCCCAGTGTGAAGGGTGACTACATGTGGTAGGTGTAACGTAAATCAAGGAAACCGAGTTCAAGTCAAGCATGAAATTTTGGTTTTAGCAAACCAAAACAGTGTGTTTGTATTTAAATGACATTGTTAGAGAGGCTTTTTTCTTAATTCACTACTTCTTCCTTCTTTATCCCTCCAATGACCTTCAAGGCAGTAACTTTCATCTTCTCATTTCATGATTTCAGAGCTGGAATTTCTTCTGAATGTTAAACTGTACATGTTATTTCTATATACTGGCTGCACACTTCTTCCCCTTTGCAGAGTTCAAAGCTCTCCATCAGATTTTTTGGACAGACTCCCAAATGATAAAATAGCTCTCTGGAAACTCTCAGTGGGCAATATGTTCAAGGTCTGCACTGAACCTTCAACGTCCCTTCCTTTCCCTCAGACTTCTCTCACCTAGGAAGCACGAAAACAAGAGCTGCCACCTCTATTGTTATTCCTTAATTATTACTTTTCGTTGTGCAAAAAGCATTAAGTGGACCCTCCCCAGATGCTGTCGGGGTCCCTGAAAGCCCAGCTCTGCTCTCTGTGCAGGGAACACCTTGCAAACAGGGATCCCTGTAAGGGCACCAGGCAGGAGACAGTGATTGCTGAACTAGACCTTGGCTATGAATGGAAGTATTGAACATTCGGAGCACACAGGGTTTTCATTGAAATTACGGTGGAGAGAATGGGTTTCTGTATGAAGAAAATGGTTTCCTCAAAATTTGCATACAAATCCTGAAACACAGAGGTTAACCTGGTAACTGTTTGGCACAGGACTGAGTTCATTTGGTGGACGTTTCTTGTGCTCTTTGTATTTATGGTGCCTGAACAATTCTTACACTCTAATCCAATCATTCTATTATCTCCTCACAATAAGGCTTTTATTTAGCAGGGCAGGAATCTCCCAACAGCACTGCCCTGAAGTATCACTAAATAAATTTTCCATATGCGTCTGATAGTGAAACAGCTTCTCCTTCCCTCCCACCCCCTGCGCTGTAGCTGTGACTCTCATGAGGGAGGACAGTGGGTCCCCAGTGATGAAAATTGGGGCCGAGGTTGTCCTCAGCACATGACTGTGTCTTACTGTCAGCCTGGAGCATCCATGGAAATGCTATGTGCAAGCATATTTGCTTTGCCTGGAACAGGCTTTAATTGTACTATAAAAATGTGTTTTCTTTGTTGAGGTAAATGACTTCAGCAGGGTAAGCATGCAAATACACCTTGGGGAGACAAGAGCATGGAATTGCTGGCAGTAATTTTAGTTATTGCTGCTGCATTGAAAGTTGGGTGAGTGTTTAGCTAGCAATGCAATGGGAAAACACTTCAGATTCAGCAATCTTCTCCAGAGAGTATTAGAAATTACTTTTAACTGTCCAAAAATTCCTTGGACTACTACTTGACAAGTCCTGGGGCTACATGAAATCAGGGGACAAAGTTACCAGTCTGTTCGTTTGCCCTTTTAGAACATAGTGCTGTGATGGTGATCCTAGAGAAAATAAATGCAGAGCTCTTCTGGGACTGGGAGAAATGCTGCTAGTACCAGTTTCCAGCGATTTAGGGAGGACTTATCAAGTTCTTTTGATCTCATTCTAAGTTGACAAGCTTGCTTGTGGATGCAACATACCCTAGACTTTTGTAAGGTGTTTGACTTAATACTGAATGACAATTTAAACTGGTATGATACAAATTTGCTGTGGCAAATGTTAAAAGGATTAACAAATGACAAACAGGGAGGTCTAAATGCAATTCCAAGTGAGAACTTGATCCAGTTGGCTCAGAATTACAGCCTTAGAATGACTTGGCCACGTCCTAAAGCATCGTGGTTTCTGGCCTGGGAGAAATGCAGTATCCCACGTTAGCAGGTTTGGGGTTTTTTAGACTGAGAAGTGACACAGATTTGCATCTCTAGATAAGTGAAGTGTAAGTGAATGCTTTGGTACAGTTGAATGCAAAGTTCCATGTTTGGGAACAAGGAACACAGACCATGTGTGAGGATAAAGGACTCGGCCCATGCAGCAGTGCTTGCCATGGAGATAATTAACTGCATGTGTGTGCACAATCTGACTCCTACTACTGTGCAAACAATGAAATATTGAACAGCAGCACAGGCTGGTGCATCTGCATTTAGTTCTCCTGGAACTGCTGAAAGGATGCTTTAGCCAGTTCTGGCACAGGCTGCCCTGAAGACATCACTGAGCTGAGCAGGTTTCTGAAAGGTTGAGTGGAGAGCAATTAAATAATCAGAAAGACTGTCACCAGTAAAACAGAGTTTCCTGAGGTAAACCAGTGAAGGTTCAGGAGTTCTGTCCTGTCTCTTAATATCTTTACCTGCACAGATGAGCCAGTTAGAGCACAGCAACAATACCCTGGGTTTGGGAATGGGTCTGGCTTCACAGGGGGAAGCAGAATCTTGGCAATGGGTGTTAGCAGGGAAAAATGGCTTGACTCTTCAGAAACTCGAGGTATCAACTTGTGTTTCAAGAGCATAAGCTTTCCAGACTTACAGGGATGTGATTTTGCAAGAAGATTATACTAGACGCCCCTCATACGTGAAAAATACTAGGCTAAGACTCAGCAAGTGATTTCAGCCAAAAAGTAAAATTATTTTGCTTTTGATTCTTTTTGCCAAACATGATAATATTTTAAAATAAGGCATTTATGAGTGAACTGCTCTGGATGTTCTTGCAATATGACATCCCAGATTGAGTAATGAGATGCCCTGTGTTTTTTCAGGGCTTTACCGAATTCTTTCCAAGCTATCAAAACGGTAAAATAGTTGTAATTTTAAGTAAAACTTGTTTTATGTTTCTAGAACAAACACACAAACTCTCAGAATCAAACTCTCAATCTGTGACCTCCTAAAGGAAATACTTGTCAAATTTGCTTGGTGGTGGTGGCTGCAGACATGACCATGGGCAGGGGCTTCCTGGCTGACCTACTTAGAGAGGAGCAGTTGTGGATTAGAGTCCAGAGTTGCTCTGTGAAGGTGATGGGATCAGCCTGGGCTGTCTCAAGCCCTGCCTGCCCCACGCCACATCTCCCCAGGGACTGAGCCCAGTCCAAGCCAGGCAGGCTGGAGAGGCACCAGGGGCTCCTTCAGGACCATCACAGCTTCCCAGCACCCCAAGGGTGGGGTGAGGGATGCTGTTCTGAGCAGACCAGCAGGGATGGGTCTGGAGTGAGCCGCATTTAGGAACTGTTTGTACCTGCACTGGTACAAAATCACCTCCGCCCAGGATGTCTCAGTAATGGTGTCATCATCTCATTTCACAGAACTTCAGAAATTGGCTTTGTTGGGAAAAAACTGCTTTGGATGTTTGGGACCACTATTGAATTGCAGCTGTTGGCTGCAATCAATAAAGCAGTTCTGACTCTCAAAATAAAATCAAACCAGTGGCTAATGGATGTTTGGAGAAGGATACAAAGAGGAAAAGCTTGCATATTTCCTGCTAATCATCTCCTGTCTTCCAGACATTTTTCAACACACGCAGACTTCTGGAGACAGGCTTCTGTGCATTCAGTCACCAGGAATGCATTTTTCTTTTCATGAATTTGCACAGCTTCCCTGTGAACTTTTATCCCCTGTCTTTTAAGATAACATTTGTTGCCATGAAGATGATTGGCTGTGTTAGATCCATCACTTTTAATGGAGAGGAATCTCAGGTGTCCTCCTGATGGATTCCTGCAGTTGCACTGTGCCCTGGCACATCTAACGCTGGGTAAGCAGCTTTGTGAGATATAAATAACGTTGTCTTTTCTGCTGTATTAAACATGCTCACAGTTCTTCATCACTGAGGACTGTGCTGCTCCAGAGCCAGGATGTGTTACATTTATTGTGGTGGTGAATTTAGGATAAGTGCTCCTTCTGAAGGTCCCCCTGTGCTGACTGTTCTTCTTGGCTGGCAGCTCTGTGTCTGCCAAGATCAAAAGATTCCCCATTAGCTGTGAATTCAGGCATAGTTCCTGTGCCTCTGTTTCGGGAAGGAGAGCGATGATCCTAACTGCGGATGATTCTGTTACCGAGATTGTTTTCTGCCTTTTAGCTTTTCAGAAATTGCTAGCAGAGTTATCAGTCTGACAGTTTTCATAAGAATTAGTTCCTGTGTTGCAGAGAATTGCCTTGTTGTGCTGAGGTTGGGTGGAGCTGGACTTGCCAGCCTCTGCCAGGCCAGGGAGGGCAGGGTCAGCTCTCCTGCTGGTCCCAGAGCCCAGCTGAGGTTCCCTTGCCATTGCTTCTGATGTATAACGTAGCTGGAGATGACAATGTCGGAGGATCCTGGGTTTGGAGTTCAGCTCTCCTTTGGTTTGCTGGGGCAGTGCACTGGCTGGGCTCACACCTGCCCCGGATGTGTTCTACAGGAATCATTTTAGTTTTCCCATGTGAGATATTGAAGACATGCCCAGAACCTGCACTTGCAGTGGGAAAACATGAGGGAAATATGTTGCAAAGCAATTGGAAGAGAAGTCTGAGGTGTCTGTCTTGTTGAGATGGCTTCCTGTGACTTCAGACCAGGGACATGACCCTGGAATTGCTGCCACATGCCCTGATCACGCACTGATCATAACATTATAAAAATACAGATTTTAAAAAATTTTAAATATACTAATTGGGACTTTTATATTTGATTCACTGTTTGGAATATTAGGAATTCCATGTGGATAAAGCTTAGGTTATCTGCTTGGGAAGCAGTATGGATGGAGAGGGATCAAATGAAGGATTTGCTTTTCATAATCATAGTGTCTCCTCCCGATTTGTTGATAACTGTCCCTTTGAAGATAATTAGTTCCTGGTTTTCATCTTTATAATCCAGCAATTCTCATCTGATAGACTTCAAGATTTTAAGTTCTTCTCAAAAGAAATACCTGTAAAATCTCACTTTTTGGCTCAGTTTTGGCAGTGTGGCACCTCTGGGTCAGTTTTATGCTGTTGCCTTGGAAGACTCCATTTCATGATACAGTCAGTGCAATAAAGATTTCACTACCAGTAACTGTATATAACTGAAGCAAAGAAAATGACATTATAATGACATTGTAATGAGCAGGAAAATGAATCCTCACGTGGCTTTCTCCCCATCCCTCTCCCAAAGGTTATGAGATTTCTTATCCCTTGCCAACATCTGGCTTAGCTGGAAGCATGTTATTCTTTCCATGAGGATTGTCTTCCTTACGAGCTGAACGGGTGCCACGCAGAACAAGTGCCCTGATCTCACTGAAGATCCTGGTCCCATCCTCTGCCCATGGTCCCTCCCATTCAGCTGCCACAGGTCCCACGAGGCCGTGATGGACATGCTGCCAGGGAAACATCTCATCCTAAGCACGGTCTGATCCACACCGATTCCTTGCTCTTTTTTCCCTTTCCCACACCAAATTCATTCAGCTTTGTTTACACGTGGTCTGAACGTGTGTTGATCACACAGCGTTGGCTTCAGCTTCAGCCGTGTTTCTGTGAGACTTTCCTCCCACTGTGTGTGGCTCAGCCGGAGCAGCACGTCTTGAACTGTTCTTCAGGTGTTAAAATTTAAAATAGAAGTGTCTTCAAAGACTTGTAGAACAACTAACTGTGATTTGGGGGTAAAAAAAGAGGCGGTCTCTTCTATCTGGTTACCAGGCAAATATTCTGTTGGAAGAAAGACTTCCTCCCCCGCCTCTTATATATTTAATTTCTTTGCTTTTGTGTGCTTTTAAATATTGGATGGATGTGGATATGACCCCCAGGTGAGCAGGACTCAACCATTCTTCTCTGAATTATACATTTAGCCTCTTTAAATGCAGCCATCATGTGAAACAAAAAGGAGAAAATGTACTTATGTTCATTTAGAAGAATGATCTTTGGATAATGTCACCCAAATATTGCAGGGTTTTATCTTGCCTATAAAATAAATTGGTCCCAGTGTGCTGTGAGATGCACATTAAAGTTTGAATACGAAAGTAGTATAAAATTCAGATGAGTTGGTAGAACTGGCTTTAGAATTTTGAAAAAATGGGAAGAGATTTCCTAAGCTTGATGTATGAGGGAGGGACGTACTGCAGATCTTAATCTGTGAATCTCAACCTATTGGCATATTTTCGTTTTTTGTGCCCTTTCTCCTGATGCTTGATTGTATTATGGACCTTTTGTCCTGGGTGTGATGTGAGCAGGAATGTTCCAGATGTGTTTTGTACCCCTCTGAAGAGGGGCACAGAGCACCATGAGCCACAGAGGCTGATGACGATGGCAATGCTCAGATGTGGTTGGTGGTCTTTGGACCGTGAGTTCTGCAATCACTTCATTATTTTTACAGTTTCCCTTTTACACTGAACTTACTGGTGTTTAGAAAATAGTTTCTAACATTTTAAAATACACCTTCTTGTTTTCCCTCTTACTTGTTGCCAGGACTTACACCAACAACAGCAGGATTTGCATGATCTGTGCTCTAGTAATAGCTTTCTACCGGAACAATTAAGAGCCGTGAGAGGAGAGGAAATTTGGCTAAAATGTTCCAAATGGAAAGCTGCTTTTATGTGGTTTCAGAATGCCAAGCCAGCAAGCACAGGCAGATGCACCCTAAAGTGTCAGGATTCAGACTGCACCATCCTCATCCCCAGTGAACAGGCGTGGTTGGGAGGGGTGTCTGATCTGGGCAATCCACACCAACTCTGCTCCCAGGGCACCACAGAGCTCACACAGATACAAACAAAACAGCCTCACTCAAATATTTCTGTATGCTCTTTTCCAAAGTAGACTGCAGAAATATTGCATCTACACACTGGTTACTGAAGGCAAAAAATGAATTAAATAGGGCAAACAAAGCTGGAGCTAAGCTATTATGTATTTCAGATTGCTTAGTATTTGGCATGTGGACCAAATGCTTTAGATTATAAGGCATAAGCCTTTCAGAACCTTAAGTTATTTTAAAATTAAATGGATGACAGGCACAGGTCTGCTGCATGGATTTGGTTTTCTTTGTGTCTTAGCAGAAGTAGTAAGCAATGTCTCTAAGTATCTAATAAAGCTATTTTCTGCTATTACAGAAAGGTTTGCTATGAGAAACAGAACTGAGAGAGGACCACATTTTCAATAAAACAAATTGAACAGATTCTCAGAAATCTAGGTCACAGTAACAGATGACCTATACATGGTCCTAGTTTTTGATGCAACTGTCTAATCTGCTCTGAGAGTACTAGCCAGACATCATTCCTAATTGACCTTGATATTCAGTGAACAGAAAGAAAGCTAAAGCCACATGATATTTAAATCTTTAGCAGAAAATAATATATGGCAAACTTGAATGCATTCTGTTTTGTAACTAGGATCTTTTTAATGTGAACCATGTCTGCAAACGTGTTGATCATCTTCAAAATCTGAATTTGAGGCTCCACCTAAAGAGATAAATCTGCCTGGGAAGAGCCATTGATCGCACGCAGTTGCAGGGGAGGGTTTTCTGTCCGTGGCAGAAGCACACTGTGTATCTACCGCGCTGCCCTGGTGGACTCCCCCAGGCTGCCCCTGCAAGAGCAGTGTTCTCAGGGAGGTGAGAGCTCTCTCCTTGCCCGGACTGGGGGGTGAGAGCTCCCTCCCTGCCTGCACTGGGGGGCTCAGCTCCAGCGTGTGCCCCGGGGGTACCCAGCCCTGGTTATGTAAATGGAGCTGCTGCCACTCCAGGGCACTGGCGTGCGTGCAGCTGGAAATGTAAGTAAATATGGGAGACTGGGAATTGCAGTGTGTGCTGAAACCCTGGCCACTTCTGCTCATAGACAAGATGAATCCTTTTTGTTCATGGCATCAGACTCGAGATGTAGCACTATTTACAGAGGCACTGCAGACTTGTACACGGAACAGAGGGATGTGTGCTCTAATGCTCAAGTAATGTGTGCTCAAAGCCTGGAAAAAGTGAAGTGGGAAAGCCTTGAATACTCGTATGACAAGGTATTTCCCAAGAAAACTATCAACTGATTTGGTTACCAAACTGAGAATCAGTAAACATATTGGTAGAATATGTTTTATCAATTTTTGGGGATTGATAACCTATGGCTCGCTGGACTCCTGTCTCAGTGTGCCTGTAGTGGACAAGCAGTGCTGTGTCACCACTGGGCTCACCCTGCCTGGGCTGGAGCCACCCCAGAGCACACAGCCCCTGTCCCCTGTCCCCAAGAGCAGCTCTGTGCTGAGGGCAGTGCCCGTGGGGGGACACGTTAGCGCTCCACGTGCCCACCCAGCCCTTACAGCCTGGCCTTCCTGAGGGAAATGTGGGTTTACCGCAGGGCTGAGTAAGGTGGTGTTGCAAACCCAAATTGTGCATGATCCCAAAGCCATTATGGTGGAAAGGGACCTGCTACCGAGCAGCAGAACTCCCGTTCCCAGGCTTCCTGCAATATTCATTCCCACACAATTAACTGCTAATGCAGGAGGGTTCTTTGGTTTGAGATACAGCACTTGGCACTCAGAAATGTGCAGTTTTACCCAGGTCATGCTGGCAGTGGGGTTCATTTCTTTGTGTTATGGTCCAGGGCAGCTGCAGATGGTTTGAGCTACTCTCAGGCAGAACAGGAATGACTGAAGTCTGTTTGAAAAGGTGATGTCATCAGACTGTATGTCCACGGTGCTTCTTAGGGAAGCACATGCTTCCATGTTATCCTTAATATCAAAACACCCAACTGTTATCTTTTGAGTTCTTAACATTTGAAACTGTTGAGCGCTATTAATCAACACTGTGGGTTTGAACCGGTTACAGCATCTGCTGGCTATTATTAAGATAAAATGAAATTCTTAGGATTCCACATTTTTTGTTAAATTGCCAAGTGTATTGTGAGATCTCAGCATACCTGACGCATTTTTATTGGCAACCAACGCTGTAACGCAATACCATCTATTAATGGTTGGATTATACACATGCTGGTCTTCTGCATCTGCTGCAACTTCCAAGGCTGTTAGTGGTTGTGATAGTGGTTCAGGCTTTATAGGCTTTCCCTTGGAATAGTTGTAGCTGGAGTTGTGAAAACTGACTTTGGAATTATCTGTTATTTCTGTGTGCAGTTTAAATAAACCCCAACCACATGAGAGGAGCCATCAGCATCCTTTTCTTATGTGCATGATGGGATTATTCCCATGTCCAGGCTGAGTCTGCGGATGTTGTTGGGAGTGGGTTATGCCCAGACATTCCTCTTAGGCTGTTTCGATTAAGCAGAAGTGCTTTTTGCCAACCTATAATGGTCTAGTTTCTGTTCAAAACTATGCTTAACAGGTGCTCAAACACTTACGACCCAATTGCAAGGACAGAATTTAACTTTTCAGCACAATTTTTTTAGGCAGCACTTTCAAGGGGTAGGTTTTAACATCAGCATCTGGATAAATATTCAGTATTAGCAGTCTTACAGGCAACAGGAGTGGCTGCTGTATTTTAAGAATACCATGGAATTTTATCTAAAAGTGTGTTGTAGATAGAGCCATCAATATCCTTAACCTTTATTAAAAGTAATGTTTTTGTTCAAATGCCTATTTTAGGTAGGTCCTTCCGGGCTTGTCAGTACCAGCAAGAAAAAAAAATCAAAATAGGTGGCAAGAATTGGGCTAGATTACAATCAAGCTAAGTTCTACTGAGAAGTAATACACCCAAGCCATTGTACTCCATCAGGAAGAGAATTCAAGGAAGTTATATAATTACTCAGACAAAACTGACTCCTGTGAAAAGTATTTACATTCACATTTATATTTTTAATGTTCTGAAACAGCAGCTGAAAATTCTATGAGCTGGCCCCTCACACGTATGGGTGTTTGTTAGTCGTACAAGAAGCACCTTTTTCAGAAGTATGTTCTTTAGTCATCCAGCCTTTTTTGCCTTCCATTACTTAAAGCACCTATGGAAGCAAGTCCATCATGTGCCTCATGGGCTGGTGCAGAGCATTAGCACTGCTCCTCCCAGGTGTCTCCTGGTGCTCCGGAAGATGGACCTTCCTTGTTCTAAAACTGTTCCCCTTTTCCTGAGCTCACAAGGACTGTGTTGATAAAAACATGCGTAATGGCAGCAAACAGCCCAACTGTATTTGTTTCTGTATTTTATGATGCTTTGTATGGCTGCAGCTCATAACAAACACACACACACACACCTCCCAACTGCAACATACAACTCTCAGTTCCATTGTTTTTCCTGAGTGAAGAAGAGCCAAGTCATTGCACTCCTGCTCACACCTAGGGCAGACACCCTGACACTGTGTGCCGGGCACAATTTTAAGCCCTAAAAGCCCGTTGGACCAGGTATTTTATCTGGCGCTAAGGTGGCAGGGGAGGTAAGATTTATGGAAAAATACAGAAAGAGAGGAGGAGCAGCCCTAACTCTCCCGCTCTTTGGGCAAGGACTGCCCCGAGCCCCAGCGCGCGGCCGCGGCGCCGCGCACAGCGAGGGGCTGGCTTCTCAGCTAATAAAACCCGCTGGTTGGTTTTCTAATCTCGATAATTTCTGCTCATTGGCTCCAATCAGCAGATTAAAGCCCAGTCTCTGAGCAGTTCTCATTTTAACTCCAGACTGGGGGGAAAGTAGGGGAAATGGGAGGTACCAGACACTGAGCGGTTTGGTTTTTCTTATTTATTTTTGTGTTCGCCAAGTTGACACAAGTGAACAATGTTCTCCTCCACAGCTGGTACTGGAGCTGCATGGAGTAAATTTACTGAACCTTTTAGGATGAAATAAGCTGCCCAGCCTCGTCCCTTACAGCCACCACTAAACCGAGTCCATTAGAACACCACCCCATCTCAGGCTGGACATCAGCTGCCTCAGTAACAAACCTCTGTTTTTATAAACACTTCGAGGTTTTCTGTCCTCAAATTCTTTTAATTCCCACCCACACTCCCCCCAAATTAAAATCTCCAGCCAGATCATGCTTCTGCCTTCCAGACCCAGGGCAGCTGAAAAGTAACCATATGGACTTCATGATTTTATGTACTGCGACAATAAAGCTTTTATGACATTCTAGGTGGTTAAAAATGGCAGTCAGGAGCTCTTAAACATGGCACAGGCATGTTGCTGTTCTGAACCGACAGACCTGCCAACAGTGCATCAAAAGCTGTAATTTCCTGTGCAGTGAAGCCCCTATCTCTGCTGCCTCCAGCTTTGTGTCCCAGGGCTTGTGCCTGTGTGCTAACAAATCTCTATTGTCCAGCGGGGCGAATAGTGGCTGGGACCAAAGAATTGCTGTCTGGTTTCTATTCAAATCCAGGTAGTCAGAGATATGAATGGAGTTTCTCGAACAGCCATGTGAATAACCTCTGCTCTGCGTGGAGCTGCAGGCGCTGTGCTGGCTGCTCTGCGCCGCGGCTGCGGGGAGCACACCACTTGGAAATATACTTTTAATGCTCCTCATGGCTTTTAATACTTATTAACTTTTAAAATATGCTATCTCGCATTCCTGGACAAAACAAGGAGGGTAAATCACCCCCTTCTCAACTTGCTAAACTTGTGGAAGAATTCTACTTAGAGCTTTCATAACGGGTTGTTTTTGCTGAGGAAACGATAGGAAAAGTTTATGAAAATTATTTTCGTAGAAAATACCAGATTTTTAAGTGTATGTTGAACATCTGTTATCATGCACAGAGCCTAAGTATCACTGCAGAGAATTTTGGGGGAAAATAAGTTAAATTTCTTGTAGATATTGTACACACAGCCCATTGCAATTGTCACAGTAAATCACTACAGATGGTTTGGGGGGGGCAAATACATTGAATTTCTTTTAGATATTGTATAGAGTCCATTGCGAGCATCACAGCTAATCACTGTTGAGAGTCTGGGAGCAAATATGTTAAATTTCTTTTAGAGCAAGTTATGATAAATATTTCGAGTGTGATAGAGCAAGAACTGGGGGAATACTGCACATCGGGGCTCATTTAATTGCAGGGGTTTTTGTATTTTTAATGATTTTCTTAATTAACGTGAGGGTGATGGAATCAAGCCCTGCACGGCCACCAGAACCAAAGCGCCGAGCCCGGGGCTGTCTCGCCCCTCTCCGACCACAACAACTGTCGCTAATCCGTCGCCGGTCGCGATACGGTCCGCGGGCGGGGCGGCCGAGCGCTCGCCCCCGCAGGTGCCACCGGAGCCAGACAAAAGGGGGGACCGGGGGCATCCTCTCCCTGCTCGCCGTCCCCGCCCGGGTCTCGGCGGTGCCGGGCGCTGCCGCCGCGGGGCGGGGACGGCGTGTCTGGGGCTGCCCCCCTCCTTTGTGTCCCCGTCTGGCTCAGTTCCTCCCCGCCAGCCCTCGGGCGACACGCGTGTCTGGTTACCGACCCGGACCCGCGAGCAACTTCCAGCGCTGCGGAATCGCTCGAGTTCCTCCTTCTTCTTCGGGGGAGGAGGGAATAAAGCGGGGAGGGGGCAAGGGGGAGCTGCTGCCTGTGCCCCCCTCCCCCGGTACCGGCGGGGAGCAGCTGCTCCAGCTGCGTTACATTAACGGATATATATATACATATATGAAAAAAAAAAAAAAAAAAAAAGCGCTTCTGTTGGAGAACAAAGGAGCACGTGCAGAAATGAGACTGGAAAAATAAAATATAAATAATAAAAAATCCTCCAACTGTCGGCAGGTCGGGGCGCAGTTCGACCCCCGCCCCCCCGGCGGCTCCCCCCGGCCCGCCGGGACTCGGATTAACGCCTTACCTGGCGGGGCGCTCCCGGGGACGGCTCGGCGCTGGGCTCGCTCTCCCCAAAGTTGGCGGCGGCGGGCCGCTCGGGCAGGTCCCGCGGCTGACCGGCGGCCCCGGCGCGGCACGGGCGGGGCGCGAGCGCGGCCGGACCCGCCGAGCCCCCGCGGCCGCCGCCGCCCGCGCCCCCGCCCCAATATATAGCGCCCGCTGACGGGCGGCCGCGCGCCCGGTCACGTGCGCGCCAGCGCCGCGCCCGTTGGCTGCGGCGGCGCGGGGCCGGCTCGTGATTGGGCCGCGCCCGCGCCCCGGAGGGTCCGTCCCGCCCCGCCGGCGGGCGCAGGCCGGGGGTTGTTTGGGTGCCGGGCGGGCCGGGCCGCACCTGCCCGCGCCCCGCCGCGCCGCGCCGCGCCGCGCCGGGCCCGCCGCCCGCACCGCGGGGCCCAGCTCCGCCCGGCCCGCCGCCGGCCCCGCCGCGGGGCTGTCACCCGGCCCCGGCGGGCGGTGCCCGGGCCTGGTCCGCCGGCCCCCGAGCCCCCGCCGGGTTATCCCCGGGCGTTCTGGGCCACTGGGAAACTGGGTCACGGCGCGTCCCCGCCGCCAGCACGGGCAGAGCCGGGCAGCAGCGCGAGGCCACTCCGCGTTCGCACTTAAAGGCACCCAAAACGTGTCACAGAGCGGCTGCAGCTGCTTTACCGAGCGCCGTGGGCTCCTGGAAAGGCTCGGTGCTGTCCCCTCTGAACGGCTGGACAGCCCCCGCCAAATCCCGCAGGCAGAGCTGCCCTGAAACACACGTAGCACAGAGGAGATTTTCCACCTGATTTTGTTTCCTTTCCCAGTCTTTAGCACACCAAGCACAACCGTTGCCGTTCGTATGGCAGGACAGAATCAAACACTTCTGAGCACGTTCTCAATGAGACCACCTGATGATGAATGAGCTCCACTACCTTGCTAGTTTCAGTGCTTTGAGACTGACAAAACTCAGAGCTGCTCCCACAACTCGTCTGCATCCTTTCTCTGTGCTAGAGCAGGGAAACAAGACACTGGGATGTCTCTGGAATTGCACTGAGACACACTCACTGTGTTTCTGTCAAGTGTTTTCAGAGGGAACCCAGGGCTGAGCAGTGGGGAGAAGTCAATGTGTGTGTTCCATTTTCTCTTTCCATTCTCTTCCAGGTTTCTTAGTCCTTTTTCTATGGCTTTTTTTCAGTTATTGACCTTCTATTCTTCGCTGAGAACATTTTGACAGGGGGAGACCTAAGCACTGGACATCCTCCTTGGAGGAGAGTTTGGTGAGAGAGTTTGGGTGCCTCCTGAGGTCCCTTCTGACCTCCGATCCTATACTGTAGGACAGGTCCTCACTCTCTAACACTGCACAGCTTCTCTTTCTGCGTTTTGCTGCTGTTAAAGTGCTCGCAGGAATGGCTGCAGTGCCCCACTGGGCTCCTGTGCGGTGGTCTGGCAGCCCCAGCACCCCGGGACAGGGCACACGCCCCAGGGCAGCCGCAGGTGACAACGAAGGGAAGGTGCCGCAGTGGCAATGTGGCCCTGCCCTTTGCTGGTCAAGTTCATTGAGATTTTCGGTATGCCATGATGTCATTAGCACGGACACAGACGAGTGGGAGGGGTGGGTCAGAGGGCTCTTGTGGGCATTCTTGACACGGATTTCTGTCGAATTCACCCTCAAGGGCTGGATGAATGCATAAATGGAAAATGAAAACGAAATGAGAAAACAAATGACAGTTACGTGGAACTCATCCAAAAGGAAGCCATTTGGAAAGAAAAAGAAAAAAAAGCTTGACATGCTGCTTTAATGGTGACCCAGGCTCGTATCACTGTCACGCAGCTGCTATTGATGTGGATGAAGAGGTTCCCACCTCCCTGTCAT
This sequence comes from Acanthiza pusilla, assembly GCA_036630365.1. Lineage (NCBI taxonomy): Eukaryota > Metazoa > Chordata > Aves > Passeriformes > Acanthizidae > Acanthiza > Acanthiza pusilla. Next base: position 1,009,067 of record JAXCHO010000028.1, read on the forward strand.
GAGTGTGAAGGAGATAACTCCTATCTGCTGTCCATTCTGCCCACAATCACCGTTGTAGTAACTCCTCCAGTTCCCAGATAGCTTCCTCTCTGCCTCCTCTTTTGAAGATTGTCTTTCATTTCTTGAGTCATTCGGTGATACTTCTGAAATGTAGTTGATGCAGTCGTTAAGATACCTGTTCTGGTGCTTGCTGGGTTATGAGTGCGTTTCTGACTGAAAAACATATCATATCATTGATCCTATTTATGAAAAATAAAAAATTAACCCATAAGAGTGTTTTGGAGGGTAATACAGGCTTTACAAGGTATCTGAACAGCTACAGAACCCATTTTAAGATTAGCATAAATACTGCAAATTCTTCAAATATGAAATGTTAGGGTCTGGAAAAGTGAACAGTGTTTTGGCACAGTGTATAAGCACAACCACATGCCAATCTCTAGGTGCCTCCTTCTGTCCCCACATCAGAGGTGATCTTCAAATGCTTGAGTCGCTTGAATATTTTGAGGCTCGTCCTAATTATTTTGCTCTCATTCTCAAAACACTCAGTCCCGCTCAGTAGGATGAACATCGCGATTACTAAATTAGAACCGTGTTTCACTAAATCTATGGAAAACGTAATTTCCCATTGGGAAGTGAACTGCTGGAGCAGCCATGGAGAACAAGTTCCCCAGGCAAGGGCACTGCAGCCGAGGCCACTGTGCCGTGGCAGTTCCTCCACGCCGGAGCTGGGCCCTGCAGGACCCTGTCAGCGGTGACGGGGCTGGGGGCAGGAGATGGGGGTTGACCCAGTTTTCAGCCCTTCAGCCATTTTACAGTACTGTCATCAACTTTGTGTTACATTTTGCTGCTTCAAATTTGCCCAAGTCAAAATGAAAAGGCGATGGAGATCTGTTGAGGCATCTAAAGGAGAGGCAGTGCTGGTACTCCCTTATGCTTCCCCCAGTTATCCTTGAGTCTTTCTGGCAGTTCCCATCCTGGAGAAAGGCTGTGACAAGGCAGGGGAAGGAGGATGGAAGACTTCCCGTGAGTTTGGTCAGATCCAATGTGCTGATGCAGACAGGCAAGACCTGGGGCAGATGGGTCTCATTTCTGTTCATACCTCAAAGACCAGCAAGCCAAGAAGTGGGGGCTTTAAGGATACATGTATTTTTTCCCTCCGTGTCACCTTTATTGAGAAATGAAGAGAAATCCAGAGTGTTAATCTGAACTCCCCTCTTCTACCACCCCAATGCACAGCACTGTGCTGGTCAGACCAGCTAAGTTATCCTTCATATTCCTCCCCATTGCTGTTCTCTTCCTTTGCTTGGGAGACTGATATGTGCCTATTGTCAAGTTCATTCAGGAAAGACTGTAAAGAAATTATTTAAGAAAATAGTTTGGAAAAAGTTAATTTGGGTCAAGGAGGGATTAACTGAGGAAATTGTTTCTTTATATCCTTCTACTAAGAAGTAAGCAAGGGAAGAGCTTGAAAATAAACCTTGTTGAGCCCATTTTTGGAGTTACTTTGTATGTGCTCTGTCCTTTTGGTAGCTGTCTTTGCTTAAATCCATCTAACTTGATGAGGAAGGAAAGAGATTCAGCTTGAGAGCAAATTCAAAGTGAAAAGATTTGGCCAGTGACATGATGAAAGGGATAAATGTAGGTAGAATGGGATTAAACAGAAGTATTCTTGGTATTGAACACATGGCTCAGAGGCCTTCACTCTTGGCAGCCTTACTTGAAGCCAAAGTTGTGTCCCTTTTGCATGAAAAAGGAAGGATAAAATTAATTTAAAAAATCAATGTGAAACTGAGATAGGAATGGATAAAACTGATAGGCAGTTATGAAGCCTCACTGCAAAACATCAGGAGCAGCATCAGGGAAGAGCTGCATCAGGAGGGGTGCCTGGGAGGGATGCATCAGGAGGGGTGCCTGGGTTTGGGGGCTGATCCGAAGGCTCCCTGTGCCCGTGGCTGGCCCCTGTCCGGCTGGGGCTGCAGCTCTGTGCTGGCATCTGCATGGAGAGACCGAGCTGCACATTCCCCTGCTGCAGGAGAGACCGAGCTGCACATTCCCCTGCTGCAGGAGAGACCGAGCTGCACATTCCCCTGCTGCAGGGGAGGCCCTGACAAACAGCCATGGGCTGTTGCATTCCTGCTCCTCTGTGCATATCGCTTCCTCTTGGCTTTAAAACCTCAGCCTGCAAAAGTGGAATTCCCTGGGCGTTCCAAAGTGTTCCATTTACTACCGCGAGCGTGTGTTCTGTGTGCACAACGGGACAGGGGTTGCTACCGTGGTGTGGCACAGTCACACTCCGTTGTGCAAAGCCTGTTGTCCTCCCCACGCTGGGAGTGAGGGAGTAGCTCAAATTCTCTCACTCGGGGAGTAAACACAGGGGGGAAATTAAGGCACAAGGCCAAAAGTGAGTAGGAAGTCAGTAGAAGAGCCAGAAACAGGGTCTGCTAACTCTGTGCATTATTTGTGTTTTAGGGTATGCTGCCAGTATTAATAACAAAAGAATTGGCTCAGTTTCCACACTTGGGCTATGAAATATGCATGTCTGTGTTGCTGCAATCAGGGGAGTGCTGTCCTCCGAGGAGGAGCGCTGCAGGTTAGCACTCTGACAGGGTCCCCGTGGCTGGCTGCTTCTCGGTGCCTGTCACCTTCTGTAGTCATCAAGTGGATAAAGAATTTTTGTCATGCTGCTTCATGAATGAAGCCTGTGCTCCTAAAGAGCATAAGAATTAGCTCTGAAGTGTGCATTAGCACAAAGCCGAGGATGTTGAAAATCATAAAAACTAAAATACACATTCACTCCATTTTCCCTTTCCCTTGTCCTGACTCTGAGTGGGGATGGAGTCTGGGTTTAGTTTGTCATGGTTTTTTTTTACCCTGGCTGCCGCTAAAATGCTTGGGACTGTGGAGAGCTACCAGCCCTTTGCTTTTAGCATCATTCAAAAACCTTCCATTTAGAGACCATTCTGATATCTTGGTGTTTTTTTTCTTCGTCGTCTTTTTTTAACTACTAAGGAAATTTGCATGAAAATGGAATCATTGTTTCTGAAGAGTTCCATCTGCTCCTGCTGCTTATTCTGGAGCTGAAGTCATAATCCTCCGTTTGTGAAATTTCCCATTGAAGAGATTTTTGGCTTGTTATAGTTTCAGCACAAAATTTCAGAACAGAGGAAATATAGATGCTTCACCTAGGAAAAAGAAATTAAGAAAAAGCGTTAAGATGACATCAGAACTGTGAGTGCATCTGCAGTCAATACACTGAAGTTCCATAGGGACGGAGGGAGTAGGAAATAGGACAGTGCATGAGGTGTGCAGGGCTTGGGGTGGGAAAATGCATTTCCTCACAGCATCAGGAAGGAATTACAAGGAATTGTAATTTTCTGGGTGGCTCAATAAATGAGGATTCCTTTTGGTGGAAGTGAAAGGGCAGGATTGGTTCAGGGCAGCAGGAATGTTCAGACCAGCCAGAAAAGAGCGAAGTGCCTTTAAAAGAGCTTTGGCCAGAATGGAAGTGCCAAGGAGGATCCGCGGGATGGTATTCATGCAGCCACTCTCACAGCCTGTATCTGCTTCAGAGGATTATTCTGCGAATGAGAGCAGGATTTTTGTTGTTGCTACAATTCCTTCTCTTCCGGCGTTTGCTTACATTAATGTGCAGCGCCGTGCTCGTGTGTGCCTGCGTGTAAAGGCTGGGCACATCCAGCCCGAACAATAGCAGCGGAGAATCCTAGAGCTGGGAGGTGACACTTGTCCTGCTCGGACCTCTGTCGCTATGCAGAAATGCTGCGCGAAACTGGGTCAGGGCGAGCGGCGCTGGCAGCGAGCGCGGGGCTGCGGCTCCTGTGCGCCGGCCGGGCCGGGCTGGGCTGGGATGGACTGGGATGGACTGGGATGGACTGGGATGGGCCGGGATGGGATGGACTGGGATGGACTGGGCTGGGCTGGGATGGACTGGGCTGGGCTGGGCTGGGCGAGGCTGGGATGGGCTGGGCTGGGATGGACTGGGCTGGGCTGGGTTGGGCTGGACTGGGCTGGGCCGAGCTGGGCCAGGCCAGGCTGGGCTGGGATGGACTGGGCTGGGCTGGGCTGAGCTGGGATGGACTGGGCTGGGCTGAGCTGGGATGGACTGGGCTGGGCTGGGCTGAGCTGGGCTGGGCTGGGCTGGGATGGACTGAGCTGGGCTGGGCTGAGCTGGGCTGGGTCAGGCTGGGCCGGGCTGGGCTGAGCTGGGTTGGGCCGGGCTGGGTAGGGCTGGGCTGGGCGAGGCTGGGCTGGGATGGGCTGGGCTGGGCTGGGCTGGGATGGGATGGGATGGACTGGGCTGGGCTGGGCTGAGCTGGGATGGACTGGGCTGGGCTGAGCTGGGCTGGGCTGGGATGGACTGGGCTGGGCTGGGCTGAGCTGGGATGGACTGGGCTGGGCTGGGCTGAGCTGGGCTGGGCTGGGATGGACTGGGCTGGGCTGGGCTGAGCTGGGCTGGGCTGGGCTGGGATGGACTGGGCTGGGCTGGGCTGAGCTGGGATGGGTCAGGCTGGGCCGGGCTGGGCTGAGCTGGGTTGGGCTGGGCTGGGTAGGGCTGGGCTGGGCGAGGCTGGGCTGGGCTGGGCTGGGCTGGGCTGGGATGGGATGGGATGGGCTGGGCCAAGCCGGACCAAGCAGGGCTGGGCTGGGCCACATCGCGTGCGGCCTCTGCCCGCTCCCGAAGATATTCCCAGAGAATCAGTGACCTCATTTTGCATCCTCACGCACGGGATTGTTTCCCGCACCAGGTGCGGTGTTTGTGAGGAACATTGCATATGTATGAACCGGGCTGGGCTTAAAGTAGGTAAGACATAGTTCTGCTTGTGGAAAGCAATTCCTCTGCAGCGTTTGGCATTTTCTCTGTTAATTAGATCGTGGTGTACACGTGTGCCCCTGCGTGCAGCGCCTGTGCTCGGGAGCAGCCCTGTTAACTCTTCCCAGTGTTGGCAGATTCCAGAAGAGCTCTCCTCCATCACTGCGGGCTGAATTCACACATCCCTTCGCTCATCCGCGCTCCTGCCTTATCTCCGTCCCCATGTGATGTCTATCACGGTGCATTCCTCCTTCTCCCGAGCAGCGCCACGTGCACATAGCTCTGGAACTCCTGCGGGAGTTGGGTCATAGAATCATAGAACAGCTTGGGTTGGAATGGACCTTAAATGTCACCTGGCCCCAGCCCCACTGCCGTGGGCAGGGATGCCACTCGCTAGACACGGTCGAGGGGTCGACAGGACCTGCTGAGCCTGGTCCCCCAGCCAAGGGGGGATGCCCCTGCACATCCCTCCCTGGCTGGTTTTCACTTCTCCCTGTTTGTTGGCTGCTGAACTCTCTCCCTTTGTAAAATCTCTGAAGGTACTATCCCTTCATAGGAATTGACTCCTGGAGATGTCAGTCCACGGCTCTGTTTGCAGCTCAAGCATAACCATTAGCAGCTATTGAACTTTACATACAAACCAGAGGTATAATTTACCTCTTTAGGGACAAAGGCTGGCTGATACCAACAGATCAGCTTTGCATGCAGCCGTGCTCTGTGAGCTCCACAGGAAATACACTTAGCTAAACACAGTTGTAATTACGTGCAGCTCCCAACCTCTGTTTTCATGCTGTTCTGTACCACAGTAGAGCTCAAGTACCAGGGATTTAGGGAAGCCTGGACATCTACACCTCATCCCGATCAGTCTCTTGCTCCCTTGTTGCCAGCTGCTTTATCTCCTCCATCTTCTCTCTTATCTGTCCCTGGCCTTCAGAGCCTTTTAAAGAGATAATTCCAGTCTGCTGGTCAGGTAAAGCCTGGTCTCTTGTGCGGGTGAGACACTACTCAGCTGCTCCAGGGGTCCAGTTTTGGCTGGGAGACTTGGCCTTTGGCTCCTGCTCTGCCTAAAGGCCAACTTTTCACCCAGGGACTCCCACGGAATCCACAGTTCTCACCATCAAACAGCTCTGTGCTGCTCTGCCACGGTACCCTCCGGAGGCTTGTCTGGAGCTGGGAGAAGACACTGGGGAAGGCACCAAGCTCTGGCTCAAGGCACAGCTCTTACACCAACAGGCACGGACCCTGACATTCCAAAAATTCATTAGTTGGGCACAGATTGCAATAGTACATATTGGCAGAGGATAATGGACTGTATTCATTTGGGATACTGAATGCTTTCAGAGAAGATAGTACTGGGCTTCGAGGATAAAGAAGTACTGTCAAGTTTATATCTAGATACTGCTCTGAAAAATGTAACATCACTTCTTCAAGGGGAAAAGCCTATGCTGAAGTTTGTTATCAGTTTTGGTACCTTCAGTTGTGAGGAAGGGTCCCTTTCACTGATCTGACAACCACAGGAAAACAGGCATTTTTCAGATCTGTCAGGTCAGTTTGTCTTTGTTTTGGGCTGCAGGTGAGGCTGTGTCACAGGCAGGGCTGGGGCTTCGCTGTCTGTCCTCCAGAGCTGCCCACAGATCTGTGTGTGAGCTGCAGTAGCATGTACACATCCTTCCAAATATAGCTGCTTGTGTTACTGTGGCATACAACTCCTTTGTTTTTGCTTTTAAATTAATTTCATGCTTTATTTCTGTGTGCAGAAACACAGCAACTCACATGTATGACCCGAGCACAAATTCTGCACAGCTACAGCAAAGTTCCAAATGAGACTAGAAATTACATGTAGCTCTGTGATTTAATTTTCTCTGACATATTGAGTCTATGTTTTAGCCTACAGAACTCCACAGCTGTGCCCTAATTCTCTTTTCCTTGTGATCTCAACATCGCTGCCTTTTAAGGCATTGCTATTCTTGGATCTCAGCAGGACACCATGTTAGACTGTCACCCTGCTCGCTGTATTGCCAGTGCAGAAAGCAGCTTCTCCCCGGACTTGCAGAGAATATGTGCAAGCAAACTTTGGAGCAATTTAGTGGCTGGATGGGACCAGATCAGAGTGTTTTATATCCTACACGATAGTGTGTATCGAGGTGAGGGTGTACGGGCTCCTCTGTGATTGCCGTCTCAGGGCGTAAGGAAAATGTTTATGTTTTGTTACAAATAAAGAGAAATAATGCAATTAGTCTTTGTCAAGACTCACACAGGAAAAGCTGGATGTCTTTTTTGCTTTAAAGAAGGGGATTGCTGCCCTATGGGTATTTATGTTCTGTTTTGTTGAGTGGCATTCGTATCTCTAGAACTCCTAAGTTTAATTCCTGATTTAACCAAATACTGAGTGTATTTAACCCTGGTGTGGCCCTTATCTCACATCTTACATTTGCTCCTACAGATGTATTGCAAGTGCAGTTTGCTAAATTTGGTGTAGGAACTTGCTGGGTGTGATTTGGGCTGTTCTGACACGCAGTGTGGCACCTCACGGGGAGATCCGTGGATCTGAGCATCCAGGGTGTCTCCTGTGAGTAGCAGGGGCTGTTTTCAGGAGTACGTGTGCTGCAAAGTCATCACAACACAGCACAAAGAGTCCTGGAGTTTCTGCTGATAAGATGCCTGGTGGAGAGCACTGGGAGTTTTCTATTTGCCTTGTTTTCAAGATATATGATAAAAACCCTAATGCAGATTTTAATTTTTAACTTCTAAAAAAACACGTGGGATTATCTTGGGTGAGCAACATGAACATATCATGCCATTGGAATGTCAAAAATTTAATGCAGAAATCCAGGCGCTGTTGTTGGGGCAGATAATTTTAATTTCAGATCCGAATCATACATGTTTCCTCTCAAACCCTCTCACATTTCTTGCAGCACCTCGCACTGCAGAGGATCCCTGTGGCTAAACCCGCGGTGCTGTGCTGTGCTGGGAGGATTTATGGCCGTGGTGGGCAGCCGGTGAGGCTGAGAGAGCAGAGCAGCTCTGTGTGTCTGTGTGTCTGTCCTGCCTTGCTCCTCGGCCTCAGAGCAGCCAGAGAGCTTCTTTGGCTTAGCTAATCTGCCATTTTTGCATTCCCAGAGCAGCAAAACCAGGGCAGGAGCGGGGGTTCCGTGGAGCTCCAGTGCTGCTCTGGAGCTGCAGTGGGAGCTGTGGCGAGGATGTTCCCGCAGAGAGCAGCTCAGGACAGGCTTAATGAGGGGAAATCAACCCCCCTAATTGGGGGGCCGCGTCCCCGGGCAGTCACGGGGAGAGGTGGATTCCTCCAGCACTTCAGAGGCATCTGTTAAGAACTAATCACGGTCCTAACGTGGGTATCCTCCGAGCACGAGGAATTGAGTCCCTGACTTCCTCCAGCAGCTGCCTGGGAGCCACTCGGCTGGGAAGGGATGCTGCTCCATGCTGCTGTGCGGAGGAGCTTGGAGCCTCTTCACTCACGAGGCACAAAATGTGGGAATCTCTATGGCCTTGGTTCCGGGTCTGCTGTCTCTTGCTTTTGGTCCCCTAAATCCTCACTGTTTCAGCAATTCCCATGGGCATGACCCGCTCCTGCTGTTGGATGTCCTGCGGAAAAACATTGCAGAAAAACCATTCCGTCAGCTGTGCTCCAGCACAGCATCATCTCACACTCCTGCTCTTCCAGCAGGCTGGTCTGGTCGTGGATCCTCGGGTCCCTTCTCTGTTTAGAGCCTTAATGAGGCCGAGGTTTGTGGTCAGGACTGCTGACAGGAAAGAGAAAGGGGAAAATAAAAATGAGCATAGGGAAGTGTTGTGGGAAGAGCTTTCCACAGCATTCATGGGATTTAATGTCCTGGGGACACAGTCAGAGGAATTCAAAGGATTAAAATCTCTATGACAAATCATAGAATTGTTGCATTGCATTTAATGTATTTTAATTGACTCTGGGTTTGTCCCCCGTTGATTTTATAGTGCTGTCATCTGGAAGACAAAGTGTAGAGCTGTGCTTTCCCAGCAGAGCTGTGCCTGTGTCTGCACTGGTTGGATCTAGGAGGGCAGACTTGGTGTGAGCTGGATAATTACCCTGTAAATGAACCAGAGCAAATGCAGGTTTGAGAAGTCTCTTTAAATGTGAGTAAAATATTGACTAGATACCAATTAAGTTAGCATGAGGCTGGATCATGTGGAAAATAGCATGTAAAGAAGTAGTTAGACTGTATCATGAGACATATGTACGTTGGGATCAACTTGATATCCAAAAAATTAGTTCCACGGTGTGGAAAAGTTCTTGACTCCAAAGCAGACACTTGGCATAGAGCAGATCCTCCGCTGCTTCAGCTGGGGAAGTAGCTGGTAATTAGAGGCTCATCTTCTGTGAATCACCACAAAAGAAAATGAGGGCACAGTTTTTGAATGGGCTTGATGAAAACAGGGATATTTGGATTAGAGATTCGTGGTTTCTTCTCTGGGTTTGAAGAAGAGTGTGATTTGTCATGGGTTGCATTGTCAGTGCACCCTGCCTGATCCTCTTCCTGTCTGCTCGGTTTGTCTGGAGGTTGTTTGGGTTCTCTTGTGCAGGATGACCACTTTTTTTCTGTTTCTCCTGCTTCCCTCCCCGTTTGTGAAATTAAGGGAAATTCCTTAGTACACAGAAGACCCCGTTTATCTTTGAACAGTTTCCTTATGTAGAACAGTTTTATGACTACAGGAATTTCATACTGAAAATGTGCTGCAGTCCTGGGGGCTCATGTTATGAGCAGCCAGTTGTAGCTGTTACCACTGTGCAGTAGCTTTCCTCCTCAAGTACATTATCGTATTACCATAGATTTAAATATTTGATTTACAAAATGTTGCTGCCTGATACTCCAGCAGTATCATATAAGACACATCACAATAGATACCGAGTTTAAAGATTGTTTTAAATGGCTTTAATACAGACAGAGGTCAGAAAAGGCAAGATAACAGCAGAAGAGGCTATGTCAAAAAGTAATTAGAGCAGGACAAATGGATTGTGCAGGCATGTCGAAGGCTGTTATTTCTGTAGGCAGTGAGTAGGAAAGGTGTTAATGTAATGTGACAGATCTGGAGCAAAAATGAGGGTGCAGGGAAAACAAATAGGAGCTGACCAATGGAATGGTTTAAATTATGAGGTTTGCTTTAACATAATTTGATTACACATGAAAGAAATGTTTAGTGTAGTTTCTTTGAAAACCTAATTATCTTAAATACTGCATGTTCGATTCAGTCTTTACACCCAAAGTAGCAGCCCCCCGTGCTGAGGCAGCCTCACTCCCTGTCAGGAACAGGCATGGGAATACTTTGCCCTGTGTGGCTTCACGAATGAGAGGAGGATGGTAGATTTTTTTTTTCCCCTAGTGTTTGTCTAATAAAATTGGCTCTTTGCAGTCACGTACATCTTAATTTGGAACCTCATGCTAACTGGGGTGGGTGGTGTCTGGGCCTAGGAGCTGCTGGTACAGGTGATGTATAAATTATCCAGTTTATCAGAAGGAAAGGATGAGGATCAGGTTTAGCAGAGGGAAGACAGGGAGGTAGCATGCATTTTTTCAGGATTCAGCTCGTGTCCCGTTCAGAATTGGAACAATATTAGTAGGAGGGGGGAGCAGTGCAGAAATGCCCCAGATTTCCAGGCTGCTCCAAAGCACTGGACAGGATACAAAGATTTAATTTCCCAAGCACAGTCCTCCTCTGCAGTGTGGTGCTGAAATCACACGACCTATTGTACACCAAAGGTTTGATTTTGCAGCCAGGACGATCTGTGCAGCTCATGGGGACATTTCCCTCACGTCTGCAGTAGCAGAAACTCAAAACGATGAAAGCATTTTTCTAGAGGAGCCCCCTCTGCAGCTCTGAGCTGGGCACTTCATGTTGTGGCTGGACAGCGAGAGGGGATGCAGAGGCCGTGACAAAGGATGGGCCCTTAGCCCCTAAAACAGGGCCAGGCGTGTCACTGTGCCACCCTCCCATGGCTGCCTTTCGTCACTGCTTTGAGGCCATCTAGAAAGGAAGTTGAATTTACTCAAGGATATTTTGAGTAGGAGGATTTCTCCTGCACTGTTGTCCTGTGCCAGTGCCACCTTCTCCTTCCTCAATTGCCTTTGCCTTTCTAATATATTTTCCATAGATTTTGACATTTCACAATTTCATTTAAGCTTGAATTAATCTTAAGAAGTAATAGTTGTTTGTAGATGGTTAAGCTGAGATACGTTGTAGATGATAAATCACTCAATCTCCATGCTGAGGTGTTGGCAGGAGGTTCTTACAGAAGCTGGGACTTTGGGTGATGTGGTTTTTCCAGTGGAATATAGTGTTTTCTGCATGGATGTATTCTTGGCTGGCTACCTGGGTACAGAGAGGAGGTCTGAGGGTATTGTCAGGGTATACCAGATAGTTCCTCCATAATTTTATTCCCATTTTTGTAACTCTTGTAAGGACATTTCTGGTCAGCTTTTCCTTTTCTTGTAAAAAAGGGAAATAGGGTTACAAACTTCAACAAGTTAAACTGAGTACCCAAAGAAGACTGGGGGGGAAATGGACATTTTAAATAGCTACTCCTACTGACAGAACAGCTAATTGCAGGCAAATTAAACCCGAGGTGCCATCCAGTCCGTGAGCGGGACCCGTTAGTGCCCCGGGGAGGGGAGGGGAGGATGTGCGGGGCCGCTCGGGGCCGGGGCTGCTCCTCCCGAGGACAGCGAAAGCTGTGCAGAAAGTGAGTCCTTATGGGCGCCGTGCATGCCCGGCAGGGCGGCTCTGCCTCTCGGGGTGCGGGCAGGGCTGGGCCCGCACACCTCGGCCGTCCCGGCCCCGCTCCGGTCCCGGTGCCGCTCCGGCTCCGCTCCAGTCCAGCTCCGGTCCCGGTGCCGCTCCGGCCCCGCTCGGCCCCGCTCCGGCCCCGCTCCGGTCCCGGTGCCGCTCCGGTCCAGCTCCGGTCCAGCTCCGGTCCCGGTGCCGCTCCGGCCCCGCTCGGCCCCGCTCGGCCCCGCTCCGGCCCCGCTCGGCCCCGCTCGGCCCCGCTCCGGCCCCGCTCGGCCCCGCTCGGCCCCGCTCGCCGTGTCCTCGGTCGGGTGCTGCCCTCTCCCGTCCGGCGCTGGCCGCACGGACCCGCGGCCACCGCGGCCACGGCTGGGGCCGGGGCTGGGGCCGGGGCCGGGCCCGTGTCCCCCGAGCCCCCAGGAGCTCTTCAGTGCAGCACGTGTTAAACTTGTGCAAAGCCCAGGGATGACGATCCGGCGATGTTTTCTCGCTTGCCACAGAATCCAGGCGTTTCCCTGTGCCTGGTGTCTGTGCTTGGCATCGCAGCCACATCCCAGGCATGCCCCGTGCCTCTCTGCTGTCACGATGTGCCACCTCCCTGTCCCCCTGCCAGGTCTCACTGCTGTGTGAGAGGCATGGAGCAGCCAGGATGTTCCCAAACAGGACTTTCCCCAACACCTAATGATCCAAAGAAGCTCCCAAGCCACTGCAGTCACAGCAACACGTTGACTGCAGTTGTAATTCTGAAGGTTTTTACTTTGTTTTGCCGTCTGACCTGAAATTTGAGGAAATGTCCTCATGCTTTCTTTGTTTTTCCCTACGGATACAAAAAATTGCTGCTCACCACCAAGTGGGGATTTGTAAATGCCGCTCAGAACTATAAGAACTTCAGTTACGATAACAAACTTGCTCTGTTGTTGCTATGACTGAAAACCCCAGCAGCTACAGCAGGCTGGTGTAGCTGTGTGACTGCAGTTTGTGGAAGTCAGGCGTAAAATCATCTTTTGGCTTTTCAGTTTATCACTCTGATGCACAGAACTTTTCCTGCCTCTTCAAACCTGGGAGATGCTCTCTGCCTCCTGGCCACAGGCCTCCACTCTGCTCCTACATCCTGCTGGTCATCATCTTCTGCCCGGGTTTGGCTGAAGAGATCTCAGCTCAGTTGTGCCCACGCTGGCTGATGGGTGCCCTAGTTCTGCAGGTGGCACATGCTGGGACAAAGCCCCATGCTGCACCCGCTGTTCACTCTGTGCGCTCTGTGCCTGATTATTGAGCCCTGGGAGAGGCAATTGCCCACAGGAGGAGGTGCAAGGGTTGGATCTTGCCCTGGGCCTGCTGTTGCTCCAGCCATGCGGTGCTCAGGGCTCTGTGAGGCTGCTGCTGGTAACGGGGACCCAGCCCAAGAACTTTCCCGTGTTTTCCAGTATGATCTGATGCTGGTGAGCTGATTTGGTTACTGGGAGTTACAGGAGATGCACTCTCAGAATGGATGGAGCCATCCCATAGGAAGGGAATGGAGCTCGATTGCCTCCTCATAGAAATGTAAAGCTTCTCCCTTTGCAATTCTCCTTTCTTGTGCTTTCCCACTAAGGCAGTAAAACCATATACTTCCCATGCCTACAATCCCATTTGTTTTCCTTTTTTCCTCTGAAGGCGACCTCTCTGAGGAGCCCTTAACCTCCCCCCTGCCTTTTCCTCTTACACAGAGCTGCGCTCTGCTGTTTGTCACCCACCAAGCGAGGTGCAATGAAACGCTTCTTGTAACCGCTCAATTGACTGGGACAGCAAATTCGGTAGCCAGGCGAATAAAAATATAAATAAACAGATAAAACCAGAAATTGATAAAGGTTTCAATTTACACAATGACCTATCAAACTAGTAAGGAGGAGAAAATTGCTTAATTTTATGTGCACCAAGTGACCACCTTCACTAGAATTATTAACACCACACTCCTGGTGCGTTTAACGCCAGGGAGGAGAGGAATTACCCCATCTGTTGTTAAACCATTATCACAGAACAACTTAGAGATCAGGTGGATGTTTATTATCATTCCTTGCCGTTCCTTCCATAGCTTCTCTAAGCGATTTTGTATTAATTTTTAAAATTTTCTCTGGAATAGCTGCATACATAGAGTGGAATAGATCTTTTGGGAAAAGTACGTGCTGTGTTTACCTCCAGCCAGTTCTCTCACTGCAGTGCCCGAAAGCAGTAACATCCACAGTACTGAGGCTGTTGAGATGATTTAATCTGAATTTTTATCATTTATTCAGCTACATTTGCAAACCAGGTTGGTTCTGGTATGTGGGCACTGGGTCTCGCTCCCCAGGTTCCTGCGCCTGCCAACCCACACGGGCTCAGGTGCTGCACAGCAGAGGTGCTTCCAGCAGCACCATTGCTGGTAAAATGCAAACTAAGCCAGGAGTCGGGTGTTTCCTTAGGATCTGTTTGTTGCTTGAAATCAAATCCCCTTCAGTGTTGTAGTTTGGTCCGTGGCCAGCTCAGTGGTGTGGGGGCAGCCCTGGGTTTTGTCGTCTTCAGCGTCGAAATGTGCTGGGTTTTGTTATCCCCAGCCCGGACTTTGTTCCTGCCACAAAGGGGCTGATGGCTCAAACGGCGGGGACACAACAGAGCCCCGATTGTCATGAAAATGGGCAAAGCCTCACTGGAGCATGGGGAATTATGAAACTCTGGCCGTGGGTGGGACAGCAAGAGCTCAAGGAAGGGCTGCCCCTGTCCTGGGGCCATGCGGCTCTGCCAACCCTGCTCTGCCATAATTTGGGATTTTCCTCAAAGTTTTTGGTATGGGCTGTGGCAAGTGATGGTATAGGCAGAGAGTGTCCTGGGAGAGCTGTGCTGGCCTGGCCTAGCACTGTTCAACCCATGTTAGTACTGGCTCACGATGCCAGTTCATCTCTGGATTTCTGAAAATGTCACGTGTTTTGAGAATTCCTGATCTGTGGAACAGTGGTCTCATGGCACATGACCAGGGAGCACTCAGGGAGAGGGGCAGTATCTCCTCTTGCTTCCTGTGCCTGTCCTTCTGGCTTTAACATCAGGACAATAAATCCCTTGTAGGCAGCAGCGCCACTTGCCCACTTTTGGGCAATAGGTTTGGCTTTTACTGTTACGAATTGGTGTCATTCTAAAATTTTAGATGTTGGTCACAGTAGCATTAGGTTTTTCTGTGTGGGGTGGTATTTGGCTGATCCAGGCTAAAATAAGAACCAGCTACTTTCTTTTTCCTTTGTCCAGACTTGCTGCATGGCTGTTTGGGTCAGACAACAGAACTCATTTTTCCTGTCTCTTTGCCTGCCCTCTGCCCATTCAGTTGGTCTCTGATTTTACAGAGTAGTTCCTATCTCTGCAATTATTTTTTGCCCTTAAGGATTTGTTATGGATAAACTGACATGTGTATTTAATGTGAGTTTTGAATAACTTGGAAGATTTGGGTTGTTTGGGCAATTACAGTTTTTCCCATCCAGGTTTTGTCTATAATTGCAGTTTCAGAATTAGGAGGGGGTGGGTTTGGGGTTTGTTTTGTGGGGGGGGTTGGTGTGTCTGTGTTTTGGGTCCCAACAGCAGTTGTGGGAGCAACTTAGTGTTATCTGTAGATTAAGTTGCTTTATTTCAGCCCGCTGTGTCCACACCACACTGCGGCTATACAAAATAAGCACTCTGCATTCTGGTCACACTTCTCCGAGGGGTGCCGGGAGCCAGTGAAGGGCTCGAAGGGCTCGCATGGGATGAAGAATGTGGAGCTTTGGGAGCAGCACAATTGCAAACAGCTGTGTCAATAGTGCGGCCAGGGCTGGCTTACCTTGGCCATGCGCTGCGAGGCCAGTGGCACCGCTCCTCACCCAGCCCGGGTTTGGTGACTGCGGCGCTGAAAAAGGGAGGTCAGGGCAATGAGCGTCTCACGGACTGACACAGAACTGCACAGATCTACAGCATCAGCAAAGCAGATACTGGCCCGGTGCAGGGTGGGCTTGCGACAGTTTGCTCCTGCAAATGCACCTGCTGTGCAGAAATGCTGGGCTAAAAACAGCATTGTGAGTAGAGAGAATCGTGGAAGGGTTGGGGCTGGTGTTGGGGTTGGCAGGGACCTCTGAGACCGTGTGGCTGGACCCCTGTCCAAGCGGGGACAGCCAGAGCCGGGTGCCCACGCTGCCAGGAGGACACCACTGAGCTCTGCCCCTCATGCACACAAGGTTACTTGCGTTGCTGGATGTCACCAGAAAGCAATAAAATTTCAGGCTTGGGATGGAGTGAAATATGACCTCTTTTGTTGCCTCTGTGCCTTGTTTATTCTAAGCCAGCCATTTCTCAGAGCATGGCTGGGCGCTGCAGTCCTCAGGATGAGGAACAGAAGCAAAATGTGACTTTTGAGCTGAGCCAGTTTTGAGACAACCAAACATCTGGAGGACAGGTTGGATTGGGCATCAGCAGAAATGCTCTTGGGCCTTCCTTTAAATACTGTGGTGTGATGATCGTTGGTTTGGGCAGGTCAAACACAGCTGAGCACCAGGACAGTTTATTGGGCACTAAGGACACATGAACTGCACTGTAGCCCAGGCTGAGTTCATCCCAGGGGGAGGATGAAGGGGCAGAAGAGCTCCATGAAAATATTTTCTGGTGTAGCCACCCGCGGATGTGTCTGATGAAGAGCTCACCATGATCAGTGCTGCCAGTGGTACCTGTTTTCAGGTGGGCAGCTAAATCAGTCATGGATTTATTGCGTTCCATTTTAACTCCAGAGTCCCACTTGTGCAGATCCCTGTGAGGAGGGCTCCAATCCCCATAGTGACCCCATAGTGACCACCACCAAAGCAGCACCTGAATTCCCAGTCCTGGGGGAACTGGGAGCCCAGTCCATGTTCACAGTGCTCTGCCAGGCATGGGCATGGGAAGGGCCTTCCTGGAGGGCACTGGCCTGAGCATTGTGAGCTGTGCCAGTGGGCTGGTACTGCCTCTGTCTGTACTGCTTTTCACCACTGATTAAACATAAGTTTTTGGCCAATACTTGTTATTAGTTTAAAGAAATAATTTTCACAGAGTCACAAAATCTCAGAATGATTTGGGTTGGAAATGACCTTAAAGCTCATACTGTTCCACACTCTGCCATGGACAGTGACACCTTCCACTGGACCAGTTTGCTCCAATCCCTGTCCAACCTCACCTTGAACACTTCCAGGGATGGAGCAGCCACATTTTCCCTGGGAAACCTGTATTTTCATCCTGGGGATCCCTGGATTTGTTCATGTGTGTGTTGGTGGGACCTGCTTCACACCACAGTGAACAGCTCTCTCAGCTTCCCTGGGAAGTTGGTGGAAGGACTGTGCCAAGTGGTGATGGCTGATGGCCAATGGCCAATGGTTTATGGTGATGGTCAGTGTCTAATGGCTTGTGGCAAGTGCCCAGGCCATGTCTCACAGCAGGGGCAGCGATCAGTCAGTCTGTCAGTCGGTCAGTCGGTCAGTTGGTCTGTCAGTCACTCGCTTGGTTGGTCGGTTGGTCTGTCGGTCCGTCTGTTGGGCCGGTCCGTCGGTCTGTCGCTCGGCCGGTCGCTCGGCCGGTCCGTCGGTCTGTCGCTCGGCCGGTCCGTCAGTCTCTCGTTCAGGCTGTCGCTCGGTCCGTCGCCGGTCGGTGGGGCGGGGGCGCGGCCCCCCCGCGGGCCGGTGCGGCGGGGGCGGCGCTGACATCACGTCGTTAGCATAGGGCGGCCCGCGGCGGCGGCGATGGCCGAGCCGGGCTGCCCGCCCGCGGCCGCCATGAGGCGGCCCTAGGAGCCGGCCGGGGATGAAGCGGGACTCGACCTGCATGGAAGGTGAGCGGGGCCGGGCTTTTGTCCGGGCGGTGCCGCCGGAGGCTGCGCGGGCCCGGGGCCGCCGCCCCCCGCCGCTCCCGGGCCGGGGCCGCCCCGTGCGGGGCGCGGCGTGCGGGGCTCGGGCCGCCGTGCGGGACCGCCCGGGGCCGCGGGCAGAAGGAGCCGTGCGGGCTTTCCCCTTTTCCTGCCTTTCACGGCTCCCGGGGTGCGGCGGCCGGGCAGCGCAGCCCTGGACTGCGAGCAGGATTATGCAATTTAAAAAAAAAGGCATTAGTTTGTTTTGTGGCTTAATTTGTTTATATTTTAAACTTCCTAATCCCTGCGACCATCTGGAGGAGCTTTTTTTAGTATCGTTAATTATGGATCGTATCGGGGTCACGGAGGCGCTCGGTAGCGCCCGCCCGCCCTCCCGGGACCGGCTGCCCCCCCGGTACTTGCAGCTTTCTTTCCCCTCTGTGACTGGAGACAGCGGTAAAGCTCATCTTCGGAGTAAGGATGAAGTATTTCAGGAGAGAACATTGCGTGTTTGGCAGCACACGTTGGAGAAGTCACTGTTTAGTTGTGCCCAGGCCCTGCTCCCGCAGCCCGGACCCCTGGGGGTGGGGTTAGTTTCAGATTTTCTTAATTCCGCATCGTCCTCAGTGGTTGCACATCTAGACAGCTTCCACAGGGCCAAGAGAATAGGTTTTAGGCGGGTAGGTCAGGTCTTCATCTTATCGCTTTGTAATGTATGAATTGAAACGAAACACTCCAACCCAATCGTTAATTCAGAGTGTGCGGCCGCGCCGGAGCGACGGCAGGGACCGTGCACGGAGATTTATTTCGCTAAAATTAGATCAGCGAAAGTTAATCACTTTCGAGAGCGACTGTAAACGCGGAGTCAGTCTGTGAGCGTGGGCAGCGCGACCGAGCCCCTCGTGCCTGTCCGCAGGCCATCGGGCACATTTGGGTGTGCGGGCTTTTGTTCCAAACTCTTTGTGCAACAGCTGGCTGGGGTGAAGGATCCGCCGTGTCCCCGTCCCGACAATGGAGCGGGGCGAGGGTCCCGCAGCGCCCCGGGTCCCTCGGCAGCCCCGCCCGCCGTGCGTGGGCTCCGCGGGGCTGCTCTCGGGGCGAGGCAGCGCCGGCCGGGGCTCCCTGCCCGAGAGAAGTGCATTGCACAGATGAGTTTTTGATATGCAAATAGAGATATGTCCCAGGCAGGGGAAGGGTGATGGGTTTCATCAGCTGCACGCTCTTGATTTATACCGAGCCGAAAAGGAGCAGCTGATGATTTCTGGAGGTTTTTGATGAGGGTTTTCTTCTGGTTGAACTCTGCTGGGGCAGAAACAGAATCAGGGTGGAATAAGACCGTGAGTTTGGAATTCCATTACTGAAAAGGGAGAGCAGAGTGAGATGCACTGGCCATCCCTCTAGTGCAGCATTTCTCCTCTTTTCTTCCCAGTACTCACTACTTTTTAAAATGAGACTCTCTGAGTAGAACCATATTTTACAGTACAGAGAATAAGGTTTCAGGCCACCTCTTTCTTTCCCCTCCTTTTTTTTTTTTTTTTTTTTTTTTTTTTTTTTTTTTTGAGGCTTGTCCATTTAAATTAA
Source organism: Acanthiza pusilla (assembly GCA_036630365.1). Classification (NCBI taxonomy): domain Eukaryota; kingdom Metazoa; phylum Chordata; class Aves; order Passeriformes; family Acanthizidae; genus Acanthiza; species Acanthiza pusilla. The sequence continues at coordinate 1,028,089 of JAXCHO010000028.1, forward strand.
CCTTTCTCCCGGCTGGGCACACAAATGTTTTTGTTTTAGTTCACAGAGGGTTAATTCTATTCAGCTCTCACCATGGCCGGCCTGATCAGGGGCAGTACAATCTGCTCTTTGAGCCGGGCTGGCCAGGCCTGCCTCCAGCGTGGGGCTGGGACCCCCATCTGTGGGGTCGATGGGGAGCAGGAGTGAGACGCCCCGGCCCTTTGTGCGCCCAGCCACGGGCTCTGCCACCGAGCTTGCTGCTGTCCCGAGCAGGGGCCAATGCACAGAAAATTTAATCCCTGTGTTCATCGATTATAAGTTTAAAAAAAAAAAAAAAGGCCCCTGAAGCAAAGGCGCCTGGTTTGGGGGTGGGCTTGTTTGGACAATGCAGCGCTCCACAGTGAGGGGGGAGTTCCTCCAGTTCTGGGGCTTGAATTTCACAGGATGGTTTTCTTGAAACTAAAAATTGACAATGAAAAACATCATTAGGAAAAATAAAAGGAAAAAGAAACCCCAACATGTTTGTTTGTGTTCGGGGCATCATCAGAGGAGAGAGGGGAGTGAGATGCTGTTGGGATTTAAGTAACACATGTGTGAGATCTCCCCCTCCGCCCCCCTCCCCAAACAGCTGGTATTTAGCAGCTTGAGATTTAAACCCAGCTAAAGGCTGCTGCAGGGGGCTGTGATAGGGTCAGTTAATCAAGAAGCAAATAACTGGCACACAGCTGAAAAGATGTTGAATATATTAACGAATTGCAGTGCTGAGTGTCACCTGTAATTTTTTTTTCAGCTGTAAAAGATTTTCCTAGCTGTAAATTCACCTTCTGTTGTATAAATAGGAAGTTTTGCCGGCGGCAGCTTTCTGCCTTCTCCCTCTTGCTTTCTATTCAGGCCAAACCCCAGCACCGTCTGCTCTGGGGTTTGGGTGAGGGGTTTGTGCCTTCGCTCTTGATCTTACTCTTGGAAATAAAGTCTTTGTTTCTCCTCCATCGTAAAGCACCGATATGGAAAATCCCGCAAGCCGGCTGCTCCAACACACCGTCAGATTTCCAAGGTAAATCTCACAGGGAGCTGTAGTTGCTGTAGAGTTTTAAACTGGGTCTGCAGGGGTGGGTGTGAGCCCCTGGCAGCCTGGGGACCTGCAGACACAGCCAGCACCTGGTCCCCTCCCGGAATGTGGCACTCCCAGCACCGACGGCGCTTCCTGACCGCCGCTCAGGGCGTTTGTCCACAGGAGTGGCACAGGTGGGAGCAGTGACAGGGATGTGCTGGGTCTGTCCCCCCGTGCTTTAATTCATTTGCTGTGTATTTTATAATCTCCTTCATGTGCTGTAGTGCTTGTTCTATGGGTCTTTGCCATGTGTTTCAGCAGGATTGTAAGATATTTGCTTTTGGAAATTTATAGGAATTTTCTTCTAAATATTATCATGACTCCTCATTTTGCTGAGGGGAAGAGCAAGTTTCTTGAAAAATTAAATGTATTGCTTTTACTGTTTGTCCTATAAAACATAGATGAGGGGAGATTTCTTCTCTTTTTCACTCCATCTTCTGTGTAACATCATCATATTCGTGGAGAATTTACATTGTATGTGGTATGAAACCTACCATGACCTCTGAAAACAATACATCCTTTAATGTGGCTTCGGGGAGGGGCTAGCGAGGGAGTAGCCATAAAAATCTTCAGGGTTCAAGATGAGGTTGAGATTTTTGTGAGTGCTTTTGTCGTAGCAGCAACTGTTTGATTTAGTGGCCCCTGCTACAATGGGTTGGGAGAACAAAGCCAGAATATCCCATGTATGAGTTTGTTAAATGTAAGACCCGTCGTGAAAATTGGGGAGGGGGGCAGGGGGCAGCTTCTTCAGCTCTCTCTCAGAAATAAAACATGCAAGGTATTTGAAGAAATTTCTTATCAATTGCTTTGTGTCCTAATCTGTGTTGTCTTGTGCAGCTTTTGAAACCAGAGGAATCAGTGAGACAGAGGTGACAGAGACAGGGAGGAGGGAGGGCTTATTCACTTAAAAATTGCTATTCTTATAGTGTGTTTTGATATTCTAGTGAAATTTCAAGGTTAAGGGAGTTCAGAGCATCCTCCTTGCAAAACTGCTTTTGATTTGCTCGTACTTTACCATTTCTGTGAAATTCCCTGCGGTTCTGTCCCGTCTCGCCCACCCTTCACCCACACCAGGCACTGCATTATGTGGGGTGAAAACTGGCAAAGGTCAGGAGCAGCAAACCCCTGGGCACAGGGGAGCACTGTGGGCCTAGCCGTGCTCCCTGCAGGATTTTTTAAACATCTAAACTGCTAAGACTTTCTGTAGGCCATCATTTTTCATCTGCCAGTTTTGTTTGAGCGAGGTTTGTGGGGAGCACGGGCACCTCTGTGCTCCCTGGGCTCTGTGCCTTTGTTCACAGTGTGTGCCGCTGCTCGATGGCGAATTTTAATCTGGAAACGCACCCAAGGAGCAGTTTCTGCTGGAGGTGTGCGCAGTTCCTGTGGCCAGGGAGCCTCACACCATCCTGCCCGTAGACTGGGGAGCTGGGGATGGCAAGGGAAGGATTCTGATTCCCCTCGCTTTAACCACCCAGGCTTTCCACGTTGGCTGGGTGACGCCTCTATTCTTCCCACAACAAAAAAGGCTGTGCCTGGAGATGAGCCCTCATGGCATCCTCAGGCAGGGCTGCTCGGCTGAGGAGGGAGTCCTGCGATGGAGCCACAGGCACCGTGCCGTGCTGTGCTGCTGGGGCGGTCCAGGTGCTCCGTGCCTCTGGCCGTGTGTGGTTCCCGCTGCTTGCCTGGCTCCCATCCTGCCCAGCCGTGGCTCCCCGTTCCCGGCAGCGAGTCCAGCCATTGCTGCTGACCCCCGGATCCCCGGGATTTATGGCCCTGCTGTGGGAGCAGGGGGAGGGCCAGGAGCTAAGCTGAGGCTGACCTAAACCCTGCAGATAGAGGGCTCCTCTGTCCTGACTAATCCCCGGCCCCCTCCCTGCATTTATCAGATTGCTGAAGGTGGAGATTATGCACTTAGTGACTACAAAGTCATGTTTAGTTGCCTCCCTTCAGAGATGCTCAGATAGCCCCACTCCTGATCCGTACCCACATTCCTTTGGGTTCAGCACATACCTGAGGTGGCCTGTCCTGTAAAACGGGGAATGTTTTGGTGCAAATCAGGAATGTTTCTTCACTTAAAGTTTGTGTTTCCTTTGTTCATCCCTTTGTTTTAATGTTTTGTAACAGTGAAATTTGCAGAACAGTGTAAATGTGCATGCTATGCATAGCAAACCTTTTAGAGATTAACATAGATTGGTTCTGGTTTCTGCTGGGTTTAAGCTCTGGAGAGAGCTGCTGGTGAGTAGGAGCAGCTGGTTTAGATTTTTACTTGGCTTGTGTAACTGAAAACTGGTTTAATTTCTGATCCCAATACATTTGGCTCATTCATTTCTAGTGCATTCACATGTTCTGCAGTAGTGAGAAGTTACACCCTGGTTTGTCGGCTTGCTTGGGCTTTATTGAGGCTGGAGAAGACTTCACTGTGACTCTTGCCCCCTGCTGCTCCAAAACCCCATCCTGTAGATAAACACCTTTGTCTCAGAGAACTCCCTGGTCAAATCTAAATGAAGAAAGTCAGGCTTGGTGTTGTCATGCCGAAGTGAGTTTGACTCAGCTCATCTTCACAAGCCAGTGCCGTCCAAAGGCTGGGCTTTTTCAGGGTCTGTATCCAAATGGGGCAGTGAGTGTGGGTGGCACCCCAGGCCCAGGCAGCCATGGACAGCCGGTGCCGCCTCAGCCATGAATGTTTCTGCCTCTTGGCAATGGCACTGTCCTGCCCTCAGGCCAGCAAACACCAGAAACAATCTGGTTTAACCAGCACGCCTAGGAAGATTGTGGTGGAGTGAGAAGCAGCAGAATGGCTCCGTTCTATTCCTCGGTGCCTGGCTCAGCCAGGGTGATCTGGCCCTCTGGGTAATGCCTGCTTGACGTTTTGCTGAGGGGAATTTCCCATGGAAGTTCTCGTTCCAGTATTCCCATGGGGAATACTGGCATACTGCAGATTTGTGTGTACCTGAATGCACTTGAATAGCTCCCACCTTCACAGTGCAGATCTGTTTGCAACTGTTGGGATTTTAATGGGTTAAAACTCGAGGTGGGGGCTGGAGGCAGCTTGGCCTGGCGTGCAAGGGGTTAAACTGTTGGGCTGTGGAACATCTGCTGCAGCAAGAGCTGCTGGTGCAACTTGCAGGCATTATTTTAAGCACAGCTGATGGCTGGTGTGAAGCAAGGTTTAGGCCTCCCTCTGCAGTATGAGGTGATGAGATTCTGTGTTAACTACCTGGGTTTCTTCACCATCAATTTACTTTTTCTTTTCTGTTTGACATCCATGTCTGGAGATCTCACTGAGCCGAGCATCATCTCTGCTCTCTCTCCCAGGCAGTGTTAGAGTCTTAAAATACTGAATTTAATGTGACAGCTCCTGTTGCAGAGAGCCCTGCAATTTACATTTTTAGTCATCCAAAGGCCTTGCAAGGATTTGGAAAAGGATCAGTAAAATCACATCCCTGTGGCTTAACTGTGTGATGGTTTCTGTAATGCTGTTCACTTGTGTTCTAGGCGGTGGCTTGTACAGGGGGGCTTTTGAAGCCTGGAGATGTCCCTAGAATCTGTGAGATGTGACAGGATTTCACAGCCACTGGTGTCTGCCAGGTTTCTGTATTTGCACACCCTGCTCTGTGCGGTTGAGGTGGGATATTTTAGACCCCTTTTTTTGCCCTCAGGGTTCTGCTAAGAGCAGCAGGAAGCTCAGGGAGGCTTCTGGAGAGAGCTCCAAGGGTCCTGCCTGGCAGTGGGGCAGGATGGAGCTGCCCCTGCAGTGCTGTGTGATGGATCCACACGGGCTGACAGCGGCTGCCCCTCAGTCAGACTGCCCTGACAGAAACTCCAGGGTGGTCCTCAAAGCCTTTTCTCTTGCCTTGCAGATGAGCGGGTGGATCAGCGAACCTGCCTGATCTGCGGGGACAGGGCCACGGGGCTGCACTATGGGATCATCTCCTGCGAGGGCTGCAAGGGGTTCTTCAAGAGGAGCATCTGCAACAAGCGGGTGTACAGATGCAGCCGCGACAAGAACTGTGTCATGTCCCGCAAGCAGCGCAACAGGTGCCAGTACTGCCGGCTGCTCAAGTGCCTCCAGATGGGCATGAACCGCAAAGGTAACGGGCACGGGGCTTCTTGTGGGGCAGGCACAGCCTGGGGCCAGTGTTAGCCATGGGGGTGGCCTCAGTTGCCATCTTGTATCGCAATTCTGCCTCTAGAGTTCTCTGCAAAAAAAAAAAAAAAGTGAAACTTCAGCAAAATCAAGCATGAATTAGAAATTATGCACAGATACTAAGTTCTGAGTGACTTCATTCCTGTATTGGAGGAGCAATCTGTATGAATTGAAAGCCTGTATAAATGTTTGGAGAATATTTGTATTTTCCCTGAGCAAAGTAGTCACTATTCCTATGCTTCAATCTGCTAATATGGCAAAAACTAAAGCATTTAGGCTTTTAAAATCTCAAGAGATGTGAGCCAGATGTTTGCTGTTGTGGGAGCTTAGACCAGCTACCCAGGGCTGAGGTGTGAGGGTCTTCCCTGACCACCTGCTCAGGTTGAAACAGTTGTGAGCTGGGTTAGGGACAGCCACCGCTTATCCCCACGTGTGCAGAGGGCATGAAATTCTGTGGTACTGTCTTCAGGATGGAAAGTCTGAAGTAACTCAGAAATTAGTAATAAAGAATGGGCTGTGGTTGATTTCAGTGTTATGTCTCTTCACTCCAATGTTCTGTTTAACCTCTGGAATTGCTGTTAAAGGCAATTAAAAGCAGGGATTTCTTGGTTTGATGGCACAAGCAGGAACTGGCTGTTCTCTCCTGGCCATGAGTGAGGCATGGAGTGACCCTTCATGCTGCTTGCCAAGCCCCAGCGTCCCCACATGGGTTTAGATGTGCCTGTGATGGCCTCTGGGCCATCGCTCTCGTGAAAGCCGCCTGTCAGAGGCACTAAAACTTCCATAAATTCACTGCAAATCCACCAGGATCTTCCTTAGAAATGCATCGGGGCCGAGATGGAGAGCTGGCCTCGGCCCCACTGGGATCGTCGGGGACCAGGGGCTGTGCTGTGGGTCTGGGGGCTGCTCGGGGCTGTGCTGTGGGTCTGGGCTGTGCTGTGGGTCTGGAGCGGCTCGGGGCTGTGCTGTGGGTCTGGCGGCTGTGCTGAGGGTCTGGGGGCCGCTTGGGCTGTGCTGTGGGTCGGGGTTGTGCTGTGGGTCTGGGGCGGCTCGGGGCCCTCAGCTGTGGGTTGGGGTTGTACTGTGGGTCGGGGGTGGGTCAGAGCTGTGCTGAGGGTCTGGGGGCGGTTTGGGCTGTGCTGTGGCTCAGGGCCCTCAGCCGAGGGTCTGGGCTGTGCTGTGGGTCTGGGGGTCTGGGAGTGGCTCGGGGCTGTGCTGTGGCTCGGGGCTGTTCTGTGGGTCTGGGGGCTGTGCTGTGGGTCTGGGGGCTGTTCTGTGGGTCTGGGGGCTGTGCTGTGGGTCTGGGGGCAGCTCGGGGCTGTGCTGTGGCTCGGGGCTGTGCTGTGGGTCTGGGGCGGCTCGGGGCCCTCAGCTGTGGCTCGGGGTTGTACTGTGGGTCTGGGGGCAGCTCGGGGCTGTGCTGTGGCTCGGGGCTGTGCTGTGGGTCTGGGGGCAGCTCGGGGCTGTGCTGTGGGTCTGGGGGCAGCTCGGGGCTGTGCTGTGGGTCTGGGGGCTGTGCTGTGGGTCTGGGGGCTGTGCTGTGGGTCTGGGGGCTGTGCTGAGGGTCGGGGGCGGCGCTCAGCCGCGGGGGCGCAGCGCCACCTGCCGGCCGCACGCCCGCCTTCCCTCCCTTCCTTCATTTCCTCCTTTCCTCTTCTCTTCATTTCCTCCTTTTCTCTTCATTTCCTCCTTTCCTCTTCTCTTCATTTCCTCCTTTCCTCTTCTCTTCATTTCCTCCTTTCCTCTTCTCTTCATTTCCTCCTTTCCTCTTCTCTTCATTTCCTCCTTTCCTTCTTTTTCCTTCCCCGAACAACTCCGTGAATTTCGCTCATCGCCGATGTTTCTGCCAAGCCAAGGAGGCTGCAGGCAGCCCTGAACTCCTCAGTGTTGGGTTCTGGAGCTTTTTCTTCCTGCCCTGGTGCCCAAGTTATGGCATCGCTGGGTTGGAAAATGCAATAATTTTAAAATTCAGATACGGTGCAGAGCTCAGCATTGGTAGGAAAATGCACTTTGAGAAGACTGGCTGTCTTGCAGCCCAGTACCAGGATGGGTACCCCAGTGGGTCCATCTCTGTTTGAGAACCACTCAGGTCTCTTGATACCTGTTTGATGGACCACCAGCAAAGCATTCCTACATTTTGTTGCATGTATAAGCTATTGTCTGCTTCTATTATGCTCTGAAATCAAAAGACATAGAGAATTTATGCCCATGGCTCATAATGGAATGAGCTGAAGAGAAGTTTCTAAATCAGTTAGTAGCAAAATTTCTTGGAAAATGGGAGAAATTCCCTCAGAATTCCTGTAGTTCCATTAAGTTAAAAAAACCCAAAGGGGTTAACAGCTAACTATGACAGGGGTTTTTTTACATAATTTTTTTTTTGTGAGAAACTGATAGCTTTTTATAAAGAGCTTTCATAGGAAATAAACAGCCTTGTTTGTTAGAGTGAGCTTCTTACCTTACTATATCATAAGAGATTTACGTGATGTAAAAGGTAATCACAGCTGTTTTGAATCCTGTGCTTATGGCTTCTCCAGCGTGCTTAAATGAGCGTTATCTGGTGTTTGAAATAAAAGCACTAGCTGTTGCATGGAGGGGATGGGCTTTGTGCTAGAAGAATTAAAACAATTGCTGGTCCCATGGTGTGGTGGTGGAAGGGTCCGTTGGCGTCCCTGCCCTGCTGGTGGAGGGTCAGGCACCAGGACCCTTCCTCCAGAGCTGTGCATTGCCTGGGTCAGTGTTTGGGCTTTGGGAAGCCTCAGTTCAGGTCCCATGGCCTCTCCTCTGCCCTGCTGAGGTGCTCCCTGAGCTGCAGGTGCAGCCTCGAGGCACACGAGGAGCATTTGAGCTGAGGATATCTCAAACCAAGCAGCAGCGTGGCTTTTCTGGGACAGAATTTTTTTTCTTAAGTTTTGTGTCATTTTGTGCTGCGGGAGGGCCTCCTGCAGCCCCGTGTGCCAAGCAGGGTGAGGCTGTGCAGCAGCAAGGTCACCGTGCAGCTGGGGAGAGCCTCCTGCCAAGTCTGGCCAGGTCGTGGTGGGAAAGAGATCGGGCGCTGATAAACGGGGGGAGCAGCCCGGGAGGGGAGGCACACGAGGAGCAGGGCTGCCCTGGCCTCTGCAGAGAAAAGCAGAGGGAAGAGGAACGTAGAGAAGCTGCTCCAGGTTAATTCCCTTAATTGGGCTTCACTGGAGCTCCCAGGAAATTGTTTGAAGAGCCTTAAAAATGCAGCTGCTGTACTTAGAAATGAGGCTGCCCCTCTGAAATGCAGCTGTGCAGCTTGACGTGGTAACTTGAGTTTTAAACAACAGCTTTGCAAGCGACCAGCAGGGTCAGGCATGTCCCCTCCATTTTCTGTAGTGGCTGTAGGAGATGTGACCCTCTGAGGTGACAGCAGCGTTAGCAGTTGACAGCTCAGTGCTTTCAGTCTGTGTCGATGGCAGCAACACTGGTTGGTGCCTCTCTGGGTGGGCTCTGGTTTGTGATGCTTCACGGGGCTGTGGGCAGTGGAGTTGGACATGCTGGCCTCCACATCTCATTTTCCAGCAGTCCTGGGCATTCGTTGGGTTACTTCCAGTGGTAAAATAGGGTTTCTTACCGTGTGGCACTTCTCACATTATGCTGGAATAAATGGTGATAAAGGATTGCTATTCCTTTATTACCTGTCACTCAAGGAGCACATGAAGAAACTGAAGTCCCTGAATAATGCTCGTAGCCTCATCAATGTGTCCATGCCTTTTGGGGTGAGAACCATGGTGTGTGCTGCTCGAGCACTGGAGGTTCCTCTGTAAATTTCTTTAATTAAAAAAAATGAATCCTTTAAGGTATAAAATTTTTTTTAGAAATAAATAGGTACCTTCTTGTGTACTTTGGGAATACCCGACAGCAGTGTTCCTCACTAAGGTTTGGTTGTATCTTTCAGCAATCAGAGAGGATGGCATGCCAGGAGGCAGAAACAAAAGCATCGGACCTGTCCAGGTGAGCATGTGTGGCTGACCCTCCATGGTTCTCTTCAGCTTTTGGTTTCCTGCCTTGGCTGGGCTGGGCTCAGACTGCAGCAGCAGCTTGGCCTGGGCTGGGCTGGTTTGGTTGAGCCTCCACCATCCCTGCCTGTGCCTCCCACTGGTGTGGCAGGGCTCTGACTGTCAGAAATGTTTTGTGAGCTGTAGATTTGGACACAGAGCTGGGTGCTGCCTGTCCCAGGGTGCTGCATGGACACATGGACAGTCTCGCAGAGCCCTGGCCTTTGTGAGCCACACAAGGACGTCTGTCCCTCCGTGGCTCCCAGTAAATCTCCGTCTGCCTGCTGCAATCCCTTCAGTTGTGGCAAGCAGGGCACCAGTAAATGTCTCTCTGATTGATGGCGCAGCTTGTCCAGAGATGCCTTGTAAAGCGCGAGGTAATTCAGCACAGCAGCTTGTGCCTCACGCCTGAGAAATGATGGCCATTTCCAGCTTGCTTCTGGAAAAGGGGTCTTTTAAAAGTTTACTGTTTATTTTAGCAAAATAGAAATAACACTGAAAGCAATTTCTGTGAGTCTGGGTGCCTGGGAAGGAGGACTCAGCCCAGCCCAAAGCGTGAGGAGCCAAGCAAGTGCTGCTCTGACCTACTGGGCAGCCAGGTGCCTGTGGTCAGTGTCAGACACAGCCTACCCAGAACCACAAAAACCTGTTTCCTGCTGTTCACATTAAGGGACATACACAGAATTTTTTTAAAAAAGAAGCCTCTAAATTTTTGTTGCATTTTCCCCATTAGTGGTGGAACATTCCTCCAGCAGCATGCCCAGCACTTTCTTGAAACTTTATATTTCAGTGAACTTAATTTTAAAATTTTTTAGTGTTTTTAAATATATTTTAAAAATATACATTTTAGCTTTGTGTATATTACTTTCTAGAACTTAAGTATTAGATGCTTAATTGCTACTTGAGGTGCCACTTGGTTCTTATATGGAGGAAAATAGTGAACAGTGTCTCCCTGTAAATGTTTTCCTGACTGATTTTATATATGTCACCTTGCCTCTCTTGATTGCTTTATCAAACCAGAGCCTGCCCTACCTCCTGTTTGCCTTTCCCTCTGCCAGTCCTGAGTGATGTTCCCAATGCACTGGCCTCAATTACTCCCAGGTTTTTCACGGTGTGACAGTGGCTGATTTGCAGCTCGTTGCCGTGTCCATCTGACATCATCTTTCCATGTGTCAGTTCCTGTCTGCTGTGCTACCCTCACAGGAATGGTACTGCAGGAGCTGGAGGTCACCGTGATTACCTGTAAATAGAACTTTTCGTGTGCTCTGTGAAATGCAGAGGAAGGATGTGGTACCTGCAGGAGCAGCAGGGGGGTCAGCCCTGTTGGATGGGACTGAACGAGGTGTTTGCAAACAGAGGCTCTGCTTTTCTGTTCCCAGCCAAAGTAACCATTGTGTCCTGTGTTTGGCAGATATCAGAGGAAGAGATTGAGAGAATTATGTCTGGGCAAGAATTTGAGGGAGAGGCAAACATGTCATGGAGCAACAACGGAGACAGTGACCATAGTTCCCCTGGAAATGGAGTTTCTGAGAGCAACCAGCCTTCACCTGTTTCTACTCCATCTTCAAGGTGGGAATGACCCCAGGAAGAATCTGGTGTTACAGGAATCTGGGTTTTCTTTCCCTGAGGGATACTTGGGGTCAATGTAGGGAAAACATGTGAGGCCAGGCTGGACATGCAGCCAGTGCACACTCAACTCTTTCCAGGGTAGGGTCTAAACAAAAGGCATTTCTGTTCTGTTCGCTTTCCCTATTTTTGTTAAAAAATGTGTTTGTTTCTCTATTTTGTTTCTGATGGAGCCGGATGTGATGTTGTAATAAAGCAGCTGGAGTTTTGGCGGCATACTAAAGAGCTTTTCCTTTTCCAGTAGGTCTGTGGAGCTGAACGGGTTCGCTGCACTCAGGGATCAGTACCTGGGCACGCCGGTGTCCACGCACTACCAGTACCTGCCGCACCTTTTTAGCTATTCCGCCCACTCGGCCCTGGTGCCGCCGCAGACGCGCAGCCTGGACCCGCAGTCGCACAGCCTGATCAACCAGCTGCTGTGTGCCGAGGACCTGGAGCCGCTCGGCACGCCCATGCTCATCGAGGACGGGTGCGTGGGACACGCCACGGGCAGGGAGGCACGGCCTGGGCGAGATGCAGGCACAGTGCAAGCAGCAGAGCAGACTGCATCCCGTGGGTGCCTGTGCCCTTGCCCGGGGGTGCATTGGGGTGCACAGGCCTGGCTTGGGGTTCTGGGCTACGTGGTCTGTCCAGGCTGGGCAAGGGCTGACCCCAGGGGTTGGGGGGATTCCCCTCAGCCCTTGCCCAGGCAGGGAGGGTGCTGACCATCGCGGCTCCTGTCGCCAGGTGACACCCTGGGCACTGGCAAATTCCTTTGGCATTTGCCTTGTTTTCAAGTGCCTCTTCAGATGATATCATTCAGTGTTTTTAATGTTTTTTCTTCTTTTGTATTAACTGTGCCTACAGGTACAAAGTGACTCAGGCAGAGCTGTTTGCGTTGCTGTGTCGTCTGGCGGATGAATTGCTTTTCAGGCAGATTGCTTGGATCAAGAAGCTGCCGTTCTTCTGCGAACTCTCCATCAAGGACTATACCTGCCTGCTCAGCTCTACGTGGCAGGAGCTGATCCTGCTCTCCTCGCTGACTGTTTACAGCAAGCAGATCTTTGGTGACCTTGCGGATGTCACCTCCAAGTACTCTCCCTCTGATGATGAGCTGCACAGGTGAGACATTGGACTGAGCCCAGGGTGAGGCAGTGAGATGTGGAGATGAGGAGCCATGGAGAACCCAACAGCCAGGTGTCCTCTGATCTTCTTTTGGAACAGGTCACTTTGCCTGTGGCTGTTTTCCTTTTCTATTTTTTAGGGAACTTGTTCCAGGCTTAGAAAGCACATCATGGTTAGTCAGTGCTGGATCACAACTTCCTTCTGCAGGGGAAGGGCATGGTCCTGCATGGGGCTGTTTGAATTTCATGTAGCAATGCTGTTGTCCTTCAACACAGCTCTACAAGCCACTTTTTTATGAGCAGGGTAAAACTAACCAACGCTTTGGGTAACCCTGACACACAGGAAAGAAAATCTTATTTAAAAACCTTTTGGGCCCGTGGAAAGGTTGTTCACGAAGCTGGTTGTCTGTATTATCAAAGTGTTCATTATTAATTGCTATTTCATTGTTTTGATTACATAAATTGAAAGATGTTGCAACTTAGCTCTTTTTTTTTTTCCATGGTACAGACTATCTGATGCTCTGAGGAGCCTGCCTTTCATTTGTCATTTTGGTCAGGGTGTTGTTTTTAGGTTTGGATATTTTATTTTGTAGTCTTGGTGCCAGACAGATTCTTCTTTTGGTAGTAGAGTCGCAATCTCACAATACTATGGCAGAATAGGCAGGATTTAGGGAAATTGCTGCCCATCCTCCCTTTAAACACCTCCCCTTGCTCTCTGCCCTTGCTGGGCTCGCGGTGCTGGTGGAGTCACCAGGGATCCAGTGTCTGATGAGCAGAGATTTAAAACACTGCTGTGGACCTCGGCCATTACAGCAGCTCCTGGTTCTTGAGGGCTCCTTTGTGCATCTGCTGAGCCCGTGGTGGGGGAGCGGAGAGCTGGACCCAGGTGTCTCATTTCCTGGGACAGGTTCCTCCGCGGCGCTGCTCTGCACAGCCATTCATCGTGCATCTGGTGCCGCTCCTGCGAGGAGCACTGAGGGTCATAGAAAACCACAATGACACTTGTTCCTGCATTCAGCTGTCCTTTTGTTCCTGCTGTCCTGGTCAGAGCCTCACAAGAGAAGTGTTTGTTTCATTTGGAGTTTGTGATAAAATACGAGCGAGAGGTAAGACAACGAGACAAAGGAGGAATCCTCGCCCTGCAGAAACCGGCAATTCAGAGCTGGTCGCCTTGAAGGTCCTTCAGAGAAGATCTGTGCACGTGGATGAAAATAGGTGTTCTTGGGGGAGGAATGCTTCTGCAGTCTCATCTTGTGATTTGGCTTTTCAAGTGTCATTAATTGTCATTAGTAACCTGGGAGAATGCACACCCAGAAAGCCATTTAGCAGAAAGCTGCACAGATGAGGGGTCTGGAGCTGGGTGGCTCCCTCCCACTTGTCTTCATGGTCCTTCAGCCATGGCTTGACTGTCTCCAGCAGCAGTGGAATAGCTCATGGGTATCAATCTCCCTGCCCAAAGAGCTCATGGAAAAGCTGGTCCCTTTGGATTTGAGAGAGGCTCTTTTGGAGAGGTGTCTCACTTGTGGGCATTCTCAGAGACCCCCCAGCTCCTCTGGCATTGATCAGGAATGACTGCAAAGGGAGCTTCGTTCAGGCTCACAGCTGGTTGGAGAAATCTCACTGAGCAGGGATGGTCTGGCACTTCAGGGTTAATTTCTGCTATTACTTAGCAAAATGACAGGAGCAGTGCTAAAGCAAAGGTGACAAACAAAGGCATAGGATGAGCTCCACAGCCCCTGTGTTCTAATCGCTTCTAACAACTGGCTAAATGTTCTGTTTGCCTGCTAGATCAAATGTTTTCTTTTATTGTGCTGTTTTTCTGAAGATGAATATGAAATGAATAGACTCCTGACCTCCCCCAGCACTCCTGATAGCGCTTCCCTTCCCCCTCCTCCCCAGCTGATCCCGGTAACTCCCAGCCAGAAACTTGCCTGGTGTAAACCGCGAGGAAAAAGTGTGTGGAGGAGTCAGTCCTCGAGAAGAAATAGGGCTGTGAAAAACAGAACAGCTTTGTTTGAAAGGGGGAGGAAAGTATGCGCAGAAAAGTAAGACAGTTCAACTGCAGGAATGAGAGAAGAGCTCTTCTGGATTTATGAAGTGATGAGTGGCTGGTAAAAATGTGCATGCTCTAAAAACAATTAAACCCAACAGATGACTGAGTGGTCTTTGTGCTCATTAACTTCTTGAGCTTTGCAATCTTGCACCTGCAAGATTTTTAATGTCAACTGGAGAGCAGGAAAACTTGTACAACTTTAGATTAGCCGACAAGGCTTTCATCGCTTACAATATTACTTTCTTGAAGAACTGACCTGGAGTTCAGACAGCTTGTTTTCACTTCGCAGAGGTCAAACTCCACCATGCATTTTACAAATAACTTTGAAGTAAACAAACACACATGCCAAAATAAGGTATTATTCAGTGAAAAAGGTTCTATTTCTGTTCTATTCAGAGATGGCTTGCTGGCTGTGCTCTTATTCTTTGTGCTGCACAATGCCAGAGCACGCTGAAGCTTCCCGAAACACTTCTGTCCCACTTCTGAGCGCTTCTGCAATATGTGGTTTCTTTGAAGCCGGGGGTAGTGCTGTGAGATGTGTTCCCAAGAGGCTGTTCTGACTGTGGGCAGGCGTGGGATGGTCTGGAGGTGGCTGCAGACACCCCCAGCCCTCCACGCCCTCCTGCTTCGCTCCAGCCTGGTCCTTCCCCGTGGCTTTTCTGTGGGGTGTGACTCCTGATGAAGCCTGGCACCCTCTTTAGCAGGAGGACCTCATTCTGCACCCACAAAATCTCCATCAGGCAATTTCCCAGGAGGTTTCTGGGGAGGTTTGTGTTCCCTGTGCATCAGTGTGCCCTGTCCAGCCCATTTCTGTCACTGGCTTTGCTGCAGGTTCCTGGCTCTGTTAAACCTTCTCAGCTGTCATAACAGGCTGGTCATTAACTGAATCACCAAGAGAGGGTTTTTTCCTGCAAGTAACTGTAGATTGTGGACTCTCCATCCCTGGGCCAGGCTGGACAGGGCTCTGAGTAGCATGGTGTAGTGGAAGGCGTCCCTCTCCATGGCAGGGGAGGGGGACTGGATGAGTTTTGAGGTCATTTCCACCCAAACCTTTCTGTGGTTCTATGATTCTACATTTGAGACATTTTCCTCCTTATTTTTGGTACCAGCAGACTTCAGGCAGTTTTGATGACAATTTTTAGAATTCTCTTGCAAAATGTTGAAACTCTGAAATTACTTTAATAAGCTTCCTGCCTTCGCTGTGCAGTCCATGTGCTGTGTGTGCTGATGTGTGATCTCTGTCCCCCAGGTTCAGTGAAGAGGGGATGGAGGTGATGGAGCGGCTGATTTACCTCTTTCGCAAATTCAACCAGCTGAAGGTCAGCAACGAGGAGTATGCGTGCATGAAAGCCATCAACTTCCTAAACCAAGGTGAGTCGGCAAAGAGAAGGGACCAGCCCCACTTGTTCATTTTTGTGCTTCAAAGGGTAAATTTTTAACACCAGTCCTCCCTTTTTTTAGAGCTTTTCTGACTCGTAAAAATGTTTACCTTCAGGTATATATCCTTAGGTCACTTTGGGTCCCTGCTTTTCAGGTTCTGTACCTAAATCTGACTCTTCACAGTGAAAGGTAGTCACAAATGAAGTATTTACGTGCAGGCCATGAATTCAGCTGAGGAAAGGGCTGTATCCTCCTGTTGATTAAGCAGCATATTAAAGCTGGCAGTTCAGGCTGCTTCAAGACCCTGGCCATTTCAAAATCCATGCAGAGGCAAATCTCAGTGAATATTGTTCAGCTGTAATTTTGGAAATAAATGTCCCCAAAGTCTTCTGTACTGTGAAAGATAGTTGCAGTCTGTAAAAATGTGCTGCAGGCTCCCTCCTCCCCCACTCATTTCCAGAGGGAGATAATGCTGACACTTCAATCTGTGCTGGGCTGAGGTTCCGGTTTGCTTCCCTGGGCAGTTTCCTGACACTGGATAATGCACTTCTCGAGCTGTCTCCATTGTTTTCCAAAATGTATTTTCATTAACTTCCTGTCTTCTTTTATTTTTAGTTGAAGTTTGCAATTTTTTATGTGAAATACCTGAGACTTATTTTTAAAAGTCAGCTTTTAGGCAGTAGATCAATGCCTCTTCCGTCAGATGTCTCCCAGCACTGAGCCTGCTCCAAGGCTCTGCAGCTTCCTCGCTCCTCTGCTGGATCCTCCCCAGGACCTGGCAGTGCCCATGCTGCTGGTCACACTGCACGCTGCCAGTGGGACTTCCTGCCTGTCCATCTTTCCTTTGTGTGCTGCCTGACATGGGCTAAGCTAAATTTAAAAATATGGACTCGACAAGTTTATAAAGCTTCTGTGACATAATTCATGAGCAGATGGGGAGAAACGTGGTGATACCTTGAATTATGGAGCTGAGTGCTGTCCTCAGCCAAGATGTTCGTGTCTGAGGAGGTGTTACACTGCTCTGCTGGAAGGACTACGCCCTGGCACCCAGCTGGGTTGTGCCAGGCAGGGATTTCAGTACCCTGGGGCTGTTTTCTCCAAGAGCATTCAGCAGTGTAGGACATTACAGAAGCTGTTCTCTTCCTGGCCTTTTGTGGAGGGAAATCCGGGATCCAGACACGCCTGTAAGGACACATCCCTGATGCAGGCACAGCAGGAGGGGACATGGGAATTTCAGTATTGGTCTAACCGCGTGCTGGAAGCTGCTCTCCAAAGCAGGGACCCAGATCAGAGTGACAGAAGTCAGTCTGTCCAGAGGAAGTGGCAGTAAGTGCGAGGCTGCTGCTCTACTGAGGTGTTTTTGTCATGTTTTCATGACTCTAATTGTATTCCTTTGCAGATATCAGGGGTCTGACCAATGCATCCCAGCTGGAGCAGCTGAATAAGCGGTACTGGTATGTTTGCCAGGACTTCACGGAGTACAAATACCCCCATCAGCCAAACCGCTTCCCTGATTTAATGATGTGTTTGCCAGAGATACGCTATATTGCAGGTAACTTCCTGAGCACTTCTCCTGCTGGGAGCAAGTTACAAAATTTGCTTTTAAAAGATAATTAACTTACAGCAGTGAAATTCTTGTGGACTTTGGTCAAGGATGTTTGCATGGGACCTTTTTCTATCAGAGCTTCTGTCCATCTTTAAGCCCACTCTGTTGCCCTGAGCTCACCCAGTCAGAGGGGCTCTTGGCAAGGTGTCCTGGTGATGCTGCTGGGCACAGGGTTAGTCCTGCTCCGGGAAGAGGTGACTTGCTCTGACCTGGCACCCTTTGAGCACATTGTTCAGTCTCTCCTTTTCTTCTTTCACTCCCAGCTGGGGGGAATTTTGTCTCAAAAGGATGTAATCCTGGTTTGGGTAGTCATCTCATGAGTTAGAGAGATCCCTGAACTAGGCAGAGTTCAGGCAGACCAGTGTAACCCCCAGGTTTCTGCTCACCTGGACCTCGGAAATCTGCAGGTGAATTCTCAACTGCAGTCGTGTCGCTAATCAGATCTCCAAGATCTGGTGTTACTAACACTGTTTGTTCCTGAATGTTATGGCAGAGGGTTATGCTTGCTGTGTCAAGGCTCCGTATGCTTCATCCTATTCCATCATAATTAACTAGACCATAATCTCAGAGTAGCTCTCGTAATTTACTCATGGAGATCAACAATGGAGTTTGAGGTGAGACGGGATTTGGTCTTTCCCAGTTTCTATAAATACTTCTCCATTGTGGAGAAATCATTTTGATCTGACTTTGCCCATTTATTTTGCTTTCTATTCAGTAAATAATAAATCATATTGTGTCCAAATGAATATCGAATGTCTAATGTACTGTAGGATGATTAACTGTTTCTGTGAGAGGTTCAAGGTAAAACCATCTCCAGTGCTGCTGGCTTAGGTGTCTCTGAAATCTGATTCAGGAGTGGCTGCTAATTTCGGGTTTTTTTCTTACCAGGAAAAATGGTGAATGTCCCCCTGGAGCAGCTGCCTCTCCTTTTTAAGGCCGTTCTACATTCCTGCAAGACGAGTGTGAGCAAAGAGTGAGCGTAGCTGGCCCCGGCCGGTGCCTTACGCTGAGCCTCGGGCCAGGAGAGGGGCGAACGCCATCCAGGCAGGAGACGGGGCAGTGGGCCTCCCTGCCCTTGTAGCAAGAATCTTTTTTGTTTGTTTTTGTTTTTTTACTCTTTTTCCTATATATTTATTTCACGACAGAGTTGAATGTATGATCTTCAACACGATGCACATGGTTCTGTAAGAATGCCGCAGATGCATTCTCCAGCGGTTTACAGAATGTGAAGATGTTTAATGTTACAGTGTTTGTTAGGGTTAGTTCTTTTGTATTTGGGGCTGGGGACCGAGATGAATAAGACTACCTCAAGGAGAAGATGCTGTTCATGCACTGCTCTTTCCATGATTTGCATCCCAAAGCATTTGTCATAGAGAGCAAATGTTGGCAGAGCTGTTAGTATCCCAAAGGGACAACTTTGGAGAAGTGGGTGCTAGAGAAGTGCCAAGCTTTTTCTTTAATTTTAAAAAGGCAGGGAGTGGAGAAGGAGAAGTCTGTCTAGGCAGTTGGTTTCTTTTCCCCTGGCAGTTTCCAGATGCAGGTTTCCCAGTGGGATGGCAGTGCTCTGAGGGGCTCGCTGGCCCTGTCCCCTCTGGGGAGCTGCAGGTGGGGTCTGCCCTAGCCCCTCCTGGCCAGCTGCCCTCTTACTATTGCCGTAACACCTTCTGATTGCTCTGAAATTGTGTTCCTGCAGTTCATAACAGGCTCCTGGCATTACACAAAGGTGTTCCTGTTGGTAGAGAGCTGCAAGGACTTTTTCATTACTTCTTTAACATCCATTTTAGGTTTACAAAAGCAGGAAAAACCTACTTAGAGAAGAGGCAGGATTGCCCTTGTTAGTGTGTTCCTCCAACATGGTACGTGACTCCTGAGGCTTCTGCATTGCAGCAATCCCCGTTTTAGAGCAGTTCATGCACTGTGTGTTAAATGGGACCTGTGTAATGGGGTGAGAGACTCCAGTGTCCTCTGGCATGGCTTTCTCTGCTGGACTCAGGGAATGGGTGTTCCATAGTTATATCCTGCCAGGACTGTCTTGTTCCTTGTGGAATCCCAGGAAAAGCATTACTGCTGTACTTGGTGACCTGCTGGGTTCTAGGTGTTGCAAGGCTTGGATTTTCCATCTCACAAGCTCCCCACCAGTCCTGATGGAGAAGTGTTTTAATGACAACTGATGAGCTGATTGAGTGATTGCTAAGTGCTGGTGTTTAGCTAAACTTGGGCATTCTCATGAGTGACCTCATGGTTTCCTTCTTGTGGTGGGGAGGTTGGATGAGATGCTCTTGTTCTCATCTCCTTCATTAGGAGTTAATATTCAAGGACTCAGTCACTCTCCTAGACAGCCTTGGCTGGATTTCCTTCCCTGTCTCCTTAGATGTGAATCTGGCAGTCACTTAGCAAGGTGACTCGTTGATAAGTGTTTGAATGCTGATTTAAAAATGTTTGGGGAAACAGCTTTTGTTCCTTCAGGGTGGAGGGACGAGTCACTACCTTGTGTCTTTCCCTGGTGACAGCTGTGTGGCGCAGAGCGAGCACAGCTCAGCAGGGCTGCAGCTGCTGTACGTGAATGTGATGGTGAGCAGGAGGAAAATCCCATTCACCAAAGTCATGTTTCTCTCCCTCCCGCTGGCCCAGCGGGTGCTCCCTGGGCTGCAGCCCGAGGGAGGCTGTGCCCTGCTGCTTTGGCACGTCCTGGTCAAGCTGTGGCAGTGCCAGTGCCGCCGGCTGCAGTCACACCGCGCCAGGGCCCTGCTGCTGCCTCACCGCAGGCATCCCACTTGGGCATCTCCCAGCTCGACGGTTTCCCTTCTCTAGAAGTCCATAGCTGTTCATTTTTCATTATTTAAACAGGATGTTACGGGTAACAGCTGCTGGGCCCAGCAGCAGCTCAGCTCGGTGGAGCTTCACACCCAAAGGTGATTCCATAAATCTCATTTGCTTTTTGACAGTACAATGAGACGTGTGTATTCTCAGGAAAGCCTTCTGCATACAGCCGATACCTCATGTGTTCAGGGGAAGATTTTAGTGTACCTGTTTGTAAGTTAGAATGTATTTCTCAGCATCTAAGTTTAATTTCCAAATAGCTTGATATGATCTTTTTATTACGGGTTATTTCTGGCTTGCTGTTTCATACACTCAAGGAATTGTTAAAATTGCATAGGAGTAATTTGATTCTACAGTTACTGAATAATTATAATCTGTTGATGAATAAGTGTTTTAATTAGTGTACATAAAAGCAGTCATCTTGTTGCCAACTATCCAACAAAAATAATCCATTGGATAATCTGTGGTTTTCCAAAATAGCCTCCCAAAACTATTGCTGTACCAACAACAACCAAAAATCTAAATTCAGTTACGATGACAAACGGACGTGAATGTTCTACTTTCTGTTGTAAAAAGCAAATTTTACAAAGGTTGATTGGCAGCAGTATCCGTTCCCAAATACCCGTTTGCTATAGGGAGTGGAAAATGCTTCCTGAACTGACAGGTAAGGAAGCAGCAAACAGATCAGACAGAATCACCGGTCATTCCTGATATCTTCTGCACCAAGTCCTCTAATGACTTGTATTTTTTAAACAGGGTAAAGTGAATGTGTTGCATTGCAAACTCAGGTATTATGAGAAGGTAGGAATGTAGCTAGAGACGTAGAGACGTTAGGTAGATGTATTTGTGAATTTGGTTTGAAGGACACCCTGGAAAGGTTGAGATTTTTGTTCCATTCTTCACGTAACATTCGGTTTACAGGGACTCATATTTTATTTGTGCTTAATGCTAGTAGGGGGAAGTTCATTATCTTTGGTATCTATCTGCTCTTGCTTATCTGACCTTCTGTCATAGAGAAATCAATCAACAATAATAGTCTTTGGTAGAATTTTCTGCCATGACAAGTCAATTTTTATCTCCGATTTGAAAGATAAATTGGCTGGCTGACCCCCTCCTCTCCTTCAAAGCGTCAATGCAGATAGAAAGCTGAAGAGTTACTTTTAATCCGAGCAGAGATTTGGGACATAAATTTGAAGCACTCAGGCTCACGTGCTCAGAGGAGGCTGCCGAGGAGCCCTCGCACCGTGGTGCAGCTGGAAGGGGTCCCCACTCCCAGGGCTTGGTCCCAGTGCGACCGCCAGAGCCCGGGGCCTCAACAAAACCTTCTGGAAAGTGAGTTTTCTTTCACTGTAGCTCAGGCTCCTGCCGAGTGGGCTGAGCCTTGACCCCGCAGTGTGGGTCAGTAGCAGTCCCTGTCCTCAGCGTGTCCAGCCCTGCAAGAGGGCAGGGGGATGAGGGGATGAGGCACGGCCAGGATGCTCAGGGTGCCAGGTCCCCGACACTGCTGGGCTCTGGGCATGGCAGAGCTGCTGCAGCCTCCACTGCCCACGTACCCTGGATGCTGCTCAGCCGTGAGCTGTGCCAGTGCCCGTCCGTGTTCTCACCTCTGCAGAGGCCCTGCATGCTTCAGGTCATCAGGGAGCAGCTCTGGATTCTTCTGTAATTCTTAAATCCGGAGATTTATTCTTAAACCTTTTTCCATCTCCCGTTGCACACAGGCTGAAGGGGGAACATGGCATTTTCAGAGTGACCAGCTGTCAGTGGCATTGCCAGCTGCAGGGCACCTGCACGGGGGGGTGCCACCCCAGTAGCACCCTTTTCCCAGTGTTTCCCAGTGCTGAGGTGCTGCTTTGAGGGAGCCCACGAGAGTGAGGGGTCCCAGGTGTGCCAGCAGGGCTCCTGGGCTGCTTTCACTTGCTGGTGGGGCCTCGGTGGCTCTGTCCATGGAAGGCTTGAGTGCCTCTCGCAGCTGTCCCTCCCTGTGCCAGCAGGATCTGCCCTTGCTCCCTAGGCTTCTGCACAGACCCACAGCCACCTCAGGTAAAGGAGTTTAAGTCTTGTCCTTCAAACCAACTTTTTAAAAAAAACTTGAATTTCTCTTTTCTTTACTACATTTTTTTAAAGGAAAAAAAGAAAAAAAAATTCTCCTGTGAATGTGCTATTTCCCATTCATTCTTTCTTCCTTCTTGGTTTTGATTTGAAGCTATGAAGCTTGGTGTCTGTGAAAATGTTGTTATTTCTCAGGATAATAAGCGGCAATCATCCCTGCCACATGAAAGGCAGGAGAAAGGGGGAAACTTGGGGAACTAGTTTAAGTATGAAACTAATTTTTAAGTTGTAGATGATGTGTAAATGGAGGGGAGTGCATAGCTGTCAGTATCAAGCTGTGGTGTTTCTCTGGGTTCACAGTGTGTTGTTTCAATGCACAGAAGCTCAGGGATAAGTATTTAAAATGTGACCCAGAGAAACCCTAGTTTTGATTTTGCAACAGTTGCTTCTTTCATGACTTGTCTGGAGGACCTGCTGAGAGCTGACCAAAGCCCCACATGGGGATTTTGGGGGAAAAGCCTTGGGAAGTTTGCCTGCTGAAGGCTCAGACATGGTCCCGCGGGCAGAGCGTCCCAA
Source organism: Acanthiza pusilla (assembly GCA_036630365.1). Taxonomy (NCBI): domain Eukaryota; kingdom Metazoa; phylum Chordata; class Aves; order Passeriformes; family Acanthizidae; genus Acanthiza; species Acanthiza pusilla. The sequence continues at coordinate 1,050,558 of JAXCHO010000028.1, forward strand.
AGGTGCGTGGGGCTGTATGAGGCTGTGCCCTTGCACCCCCTGGCAGCTGGGGCCCAGCTCTGCCTGGGGGCTCATGGTGGCTGAGGGGCTTTGGAGAGCAGGGGGGCAGCCAGGGCCAGTCAGGGCAGTAGGGACCCCCGAGCCCAGCACTGGCCATGGCCCCTGTGCCTGCCAGTGCCCGTTGGGCAGGGAGATGGGGAATTGCAAAATGCCATCATTTCTGGTGCTCTGTGTTCCCGCTGAAGCACATCAGCTGCTGGGGCTGGGGGAGGTTGGTCTCTATTTCTGCATTACCTCATCCTTCTGCCTTTGGTGTTCAATATGGTGAAGTGTTCATGGAGAAGGGGAAACAGGAATTTCTCATTGTATCCCTGGCAGCCAGGCCCAGGGCTCTGTACTCTGTTTGTTGCTTATTCTTAATTTTCATCAGTACAACTTTCTCACTGTGGTTGTAGGCACAGTCAGACAGTTTGAGAAAGGCACTGATGTGTGACTCTGGTTGGGTTACAGCTGCTATGAGTGTCCAAATGGCCCCATCTGGGCACAAACAGGGCCAGCACTGAGTGAGAGTCAGAAAAAGTTCGCAGGGCTGAAACCCCGTCCCAGCGCCCTCAGCCAGGATCTGCAAATCTGAGTTTAAACAGCCCCGCAAAAAGCTGGGGAGGCCAATCCTTGCAGTGTCTTTCCCTCAGAAAAAAAAATTTAAAATAGCTCCTGTGAGCTGCCCTCTGACAAGTCTGTGAAAGAAGCAACATGGTTCAGTGGAAGAAATGCCCCCAAGGGCAAAAAGAAACAGAAATTGAGACCAGATGACGATCAACCTTAACAAAGCCTTTTGTGATTCATTGTTTTCTTTCAATTTATAAAATGTCTTGTAATAGTTGATAACATTATTGACTCAATTTCCATAACTAAACTACCTCGTGTGACATCCTGTTTATCATCTCAAAGGGATTGTGTGAAAAACTAAATATTGCCAGTGTCTGTTGCCAGCGAGGAGCAGGGGCTGTGATTGCTGGAGTTGTGTTTCCCTTCCCATGGGCTGGGGCCTGACTCCTGTTGCTGCTCTGGTGTCCTGTGCCTGAGGCTGGGCTCTGGTGTCCCTCCCTGGGGAGGACGTGGCTCATGTCAGTTTGGGTTTTGTTGGTGCCCATCAAGGCACAGGCCTCGTTCAGCTCAGTCCTGGTGCAGAGGGACCTCACAGGACCTTGCAGCTCTTCGTAAGTCCATCCTGGGGAGGCAGTGGGTCAGGTTTGCTGCTTGAATCAGCCTGTTGCTGGCTTGAGGGAAGTTTCCAAGAGGGTGAGTCCTGTTGCTGGGTCCTTCTTGGTGATGCTCCAGGTGAAGGTTTCTCCCGTTCATTTTTCCCACAATCCCTTGTGTAAATCAGGGAAGCAGGATGTTGCCTCGGCATGACACACGGTGAACATTGGCACACTCGGAGCCGGGGCTGGGGCAGGAGGGTGTGTCTGGCTGTGCTGCACCCCGGGGAGCAGGCACCAGGAGCTGCCCCCCCTCGCTGCGCTATGACCAAATGAATGTTTCTGCCGGCGCGTCCGTGGCACCGCTGGTCCCCTCGCGCGGCAGGACCAGCGCGGGTCCGTGTCAGCCCGACCTGCCCCCGCTCCGCTGCTCTGCTCTGGGACTTGACTACCTGTGGAAATGTGACCAATAAGTGTTGAATGCATGTTTAGTGAGTGTTTAGCTGTATGAACTAATAAATGTGAAATGTTCTGCACTCTGGTGTCTCCTGTCTGCTTGTGCCTTCCCTTTGGTGGTGGCTCTCTCTCAGGGTGGGGGTGCCCAGCGCTGGTCTGGAGGAGGAGTAATCCAAACGAGCAAACACACCAGAGATGCTTGACCAGCACACTCCGGAGTGAGGAGCTGCAGGAGTCGTTCAGCGATCCCTTGTCTTGCTGAGGTGGGTGTGTGTTAAAAGCCTGAGCAGCACTCTCCATATTTATGTTCCTGTGTCTCGGAGTGCACAGGAGGCCCACGCGGGAGTTGCTGCCATGAGGGCAGCTCCAAGTGAGCAGCCAGACCCCTCTGCTGCTCCTTCCCGCAGGGCCTTGTCTCAGTCCCACGCTGCCCCACTCCCCAGCTGAGTGCTCTCATGCCTCTTGCCCTCTCCTTGTGTTAGTTTTCCTTATTTACCTTGTTCTCCTCTGCAGAGCAGTTCCAGCAGCTTGGACACTGTGCCACCCAGGATTTACTCCCCGTGAGGGGGCCCTGAAGGTCAGCAGTGGTGGGGTCCCTGGTAGGTGCAGAGGATGCTCTGGGCACACAGGGTGATGGGTTTGTCCTCAGCTTCAAACGAAGCTGGAGCCACACAGGTGATGAGGCAGTTTTTCCACTGACCGACTGCTGGCATGAGGCACTGCCTGGAAAGCAAGGCTGGAGTGGGAAAAGTACCAGCACATTTTAATTTTCAGCTCAACCCCTACTGACCACCGTATTTTGATTAGAGCTTTGCTTCCTTTTCATCTCGGTGCTCCAGCGGGTGACAACTGCCACAGCCTCGTGTGCACGGCGCAATAGTTTATCACCGAAGGCCAGCGGCTCTATGAATTCAGAGCCAGCGCAGAACAAATCACACTGTCACTAACGTCAAACTTGTTAACCTGATCTTTGGTGGATCACTAGTGTCAACATTGCACAGGACATACATTATCGGGCCCAAGGACTTAGGGAGATGCGTTTGTCAGGCTGCTCTGTCACAGTCCCACTCTTGACCTTCACAAAGTAACTTTCAAGGGTAAGCTGCTTTCCCCTTGACAGGAGTGGCTCTTCCCAGGAAAGTGTCACCCCATGGGCACTGGCAGGGACAGGGCTGTGGGGTCAGCTGGGTCACCTCCCGGGAGTGCCCAATCTGGCAGTGGGTGATGTGCTGGGAGGGTCCTGTGGGGCCTCTTCTGGAGTTGGGGAAGGTTCTCCATTGATGTCCATCCTGCCCATGTCTGTTCTATGAGCTTCTCCCCATCTCGTCACCAACTGAGATGTGGGCATCTCATCTCTTGCCCAGTCACTGTCCTTTTGGAGTTCACACCTGAAAACCAGAGTTCTGAGAGCAGCAGGCTGGTGGGTCACCACTGGCTGGTCCATCACAACTCTCTCACATCTCAGTTTGTCAAGTGTGGATGCTTCTGATGGGGTTGGGCACCACTGCAGAGGTCAGACAAAGGATGGGTCGTCATGGCTGGGCTGGTAAGAGCATGGAGACAAGGTGTGTGCTCTGGGTAAGTTCCTGTCCAAGCTCCTGTGGTCACTTGGATTTTGCGGTACTTTTTTTGGGGTGATGGATCCCCTCCCTGCAGCCTCCACGAGTAGGAGGGGAGCGGTGCCCGAGGCTGGCCTGGGCGTGCTGTGGGGCTGGGTGCTGGGAGGCCAGCAGGTTGGGCTCTGCTGGAGAGGATGTGGCTCATGGCTGGAGGGACCCCAAGGCGAGTGCTGGGTCTGTGCTTCACGTCGCTGTCCTCGTGGGCTGACCCTGCTAATCAGCTGTGAAAGAGAGAGAGAAAGCTGGAGAGAAATCTTTCTCTCTGCTAACCTCATCACAATAAAGATTCCTGTAAAGAGCTCTTATCCTTGAAGAAAATGAGGTACATAAGCAGGAATAGTAAACAAAAGGCTGTCATTTTGACCCAGGAGTGCTTCATGTTGTTGGCAACTGCCAAGAGGAAACATAAAGAGAGGCTGCATCCAAGTCCCAATTATGCAGAACTATGTGACTGATATGTCAATGAGTCCCCCCGGGAGGAGACCACCAGCGCTTCCCAGTGCTGCCTGCACAGCATCTGCACCCGCCGCCACGGCCGGGCCGCCCGCACCCCGAGCGAAGGCGTGTGTGGCATCGGAAGAATGCGGGGGACAAGGTAATGTCATCGGGAACGCTATCGCCAAAGTCCTCGCCGCACGCGCATTATCGGCGCGGGCCCTGGAGTCAGGGACTGCGGGCAGGCAGCGCGTTTGGCAAACAGTAGTGCTGGCCACACCTGCTGCAGGCACGCTCCGGGAACGTGGCGCAGGCAGGAGGGCTGCCCCGCGCCGATAAGCTGAGTGGATGGAGATAAAATCCGAGCAGGAGATATGCTTTGCTGAGCATCAAGGCTAAGCACCAGCAAGGAGCCAAAGCACGCTGTGGACTGCGGCGGGTGGTGGGGAGCTGCAGGCTCCGGCTGCACCGCGGCCGTGTGAGGACGAGATGGGGCAGGGCAGCCTCCAAACCAACAGCTGAAGCTCTGGTGACAGATGTCCCAGTGCTTGGGCCCATCGAGGGCACAGAACGGTGCTGCTCCCTTGGCCATAATGGCACTGTATGAGGGCAGCAGCTTTGGGGCCTAACCCCAGCCCTGAACATCCCCTCCCAACACATTCCATGGCGCTGGCAGCCAGAGCCACCTCATCCTTCCCACGTAGGTGTTGTGGCCTCCAAAATGTCACCCGTCTGTACCTGTTCCCTGTGCACAGGGACCCCCGAGGCTGCAGGGAGCCAGCTCTTCCCGGTACTGCAGTGTGGCCGTCCCAAATTCACTGTCACCACCTCCCTCACGGCACCCGCCAGGCCCTCCGGCCTGCGCCGCGGCCCAGGCGCTGGCCCTGACCATGGCCGCACGCCCACGGCAGGAGCCAGGCCGCAGCCTTGGCCAGGGCCCGCGCAGAGGAAAGTGCCCAAGGCCAGCAGGGACGTATTTACCCCCAAAAGCACCTTGCTGCAAAAATAGCAAGTGGCCGGTGTGAGGCCGGGGCTTCCCAGGGGAACAATGCCTGGCAGGAGGAAGCGGCCGCGGCCGGCCCGCAGCTCTGTCCCGCCTCGTGCGGCGCGGAGCCGCGAGCCGCTGTGTGCCGGCCCGGCAGGGACCTTGAACCTGACACAGATTTATTTTCTCTGACATTGGCATCGCATCGGAACATCTGGCATGTGGCTGATAATTGCTGGGGATCGGGGCGGAAGCCACTCCGGGCCTGGCGCTTCTTCCAGAGCTCTGTTTTCATTAGTTTTTCTCCTCTCTTCAGCTGCAGAGCAAGGAAAAAACAAGCAGGGCTTTGCAGCCTGTGCTCCCACTCCTCTCCCTGCAGCACCAGGGGCTCGCTGCTTCCCTCACTGCAGGGCATGGCACTGCTGCACCATGTCAGGGCTGTCTTGACACTGAGAGAGGACAAGCCTTTCCCTGAGCCCAGGACGGTGGGTCCTGCTGTGCCACCCTGGCCGCTTGGCCCGAGCAGAGCCGTGACACAGCCCTCACTGTGCTGGTGTGGGGCCCAAGGCCATGGCAGCCACCCCATCTCGAGGCTGTGGTCGCTGTGGGATGAAGCAGAGAGCGTGACACTGTGCAGACATGTGGGGAGACACGGTGGTGATGGACGGCCAGAGCAGGGCGGGTGCTGGGAGCAGATCCCCCCTCGGGCACTATGGGAGGGTCTCTCACACAGCCTCTTGCCTCGGCATTGCTGTTCCTGTGCTGCACAGGGCAATCGGAGCCCAATCTCTGCCGGCACAGTGCCCGTGGGTAGGACTGAGCATGGCCCTGGAACATGGGGAGTCACTCATGGCAAGCAGCCAAAGCGTGGCTGCCTAGGCCTGGGGGCACTGGCTTGCTGTGAGTGCTGTGCCGGCACAGAAGATCCACAGGCCGTGGGTGCTGTGAGCCCCAGGGACCCAGGAGTGGGGCCCTGAGCACGGAGGAGCCTCCTCCCACCCTCCCCTGCAGTGGAGACCTCTCAGGGCTGAGGAGGCCCTGGCTGCGTCCTGGTGCTGGGTGGGTGAAGTGGGCTCACGTTCCTCCCAGAGGTGTCCTGCCCCGTGCCCTCAGCTCCCTCTCTCCCGCCCTGGGCCGTAAATCAGGGTGGCTGAGGGTGCTGGGGCACTCTGGTGCCCCCCACCTCCCTGCGGGGTCTCACTCCCGGGGCACCTTATCTGCTGCAGGGGTCCCACTTATCTTCGCTGTCACTTTCTAATGCTAGTTTATGGGCAGCGTTTTGTAGCTTAATTATGATGTTTTTCAGCACGGTCACGTGGCCACAGAAGCCAATAAGGCACCGAAGTGGGTCCATCCTGGCTGAGCCTGGCCCCCATGGGGAGGAGATTGGCCGGTGTCCTGCCCGGGGCAGTGTGTGCGCAGCCAGAGCCCCGACACCTTCCCAACAGACACAGGTCCCCATAAATCCTCCAGCCTGCCGTGGACAGGGCAGCGGCACCCGCACCCCACAGAGCCTCCTCGGGTCGCAGCTCCTGGCCGGTGGCCGACTGAGGCTCTCCCACCCGCCGGCCCACGCGCCGCAGCCGTGCAGCCGCCTCGCGGTGAGTACGTGTCCGTGGGGGGAACGGCGGTTCCCCCATCCCACCCATCTCCCGGCCACTGCCGCCATTCCCTGGCATGGTGGCGGCAAGGCCGGAGCTGGGGACGCAGCAGGGCTTGACGAGGAAGCAGGAGTCGTGTGTGGGCCTCCGCTTCCCGTCCTGTCCCCGTCAGCGGGTGTGGGGATGGCGGCTCTGCAGACCGTGGGCAGCAGAGCGAGGCCTCACCATAGCCTTGGCCCCTTGGCCAAGCTGCTGCTCGGAAATGACATATCTGGCTGCTGAGGGGCTCTGGGAGCACATGTGGGGGTGGCTGGGGGTCCCCGGTCACCCAAGGGTTGGGAGTTGCCCATAGGAGTACAGGCAGCCTCCGCCCCATGGAGTATCCAGGACCCCTTGACTCCTGGGGTTGACTGAGCCTGTGTCCTGTGTCCTGTGTCCTGTGTCCTGTCCCCATCCCGCACTGGCAGGGATCGTAGCCTTCGGCTCTGTCTTGCTTCTCTTCCTCACAGAGTTTGCTCAGTTCTCCCAACCCAGGGTCCCTCCCGGGCTCCTCTTCCTGGGTGGCAGGTCCTGCTCCATGGCTGCCTGGCAGCTCCCCGGAGAGCTCGTGGCAAGTGTGGGGGCTCTGCCAGCGGTGGGAGCGCTCCTTCCCAGCCGAACAGCATCTGACCCGCACTGCGGACTGCTCTGCTGCTATTCTTAGCCCCGGCTCCATTGCTGGTGGCTCTGGAGTGATGCTCCGCTGAGCCCATTTCCTGTTTGCCGCTCTCCCTGCCAGCGCCGCTTCCTACCCGCTGCACCCGTGGGCAGCTGTTGTGTGGGGCGAGAGTGTGGGATGAGCCGGGTGGGATGAGCCCTTCAAGACAAGCCTTGCAGGATCAGCCGTATGGGGCCATCAGCCATGGCTTTTTGCAGGGCACTGACAGCAGCACAGTCCTCAGCTGTGCTGAAGCTCAGGCACACAGAGCCTCGGGCCTCGGTGCTGCTGTGCCAGCAGCAGGCTCCTGCCATGCTGGGACAGACTCTGCACCAGCCGAGAATTGTCCCCTGACCCAGCAGATTGGCCCTGCAGGATGGACTCAGCTCCAGCGCCCGGCTCAGAGCTGGAGCCTCAAGCTCCCGATAGCCAAGTCCTGGGCCATGGTGTGTGGCCTGGGAGCGTCCTGATAAACAGGACATGCCAGGAGCCAAAGTGCTCCTGTGCTGGTCTGCTGCCATCATAGAACATTTCATTAAGAAAGCCTAATTGTAAAGCATTGATTTAATACCTGCCGTCTGACAGGCAGACCAGGACACCATTGAGAGGGTGCTCCAGGCAGGGTGGCCAGTTCTAGGTCCAAACTGTCACCTCGGCGGTGGCCCCAGAGGAGATGTTAGGAGCTGCTGCACACCCCAGTGTTCCCCACGCAGCTCTCCCTGGGCTGGCAGGGGCGGCTGGTGTGGGGTAACAGTGTGTTCTGACAAAGCTGCTGGTCCAGGGCTGTGCATCGAGCAGAGCAGGCTCCTGCTCAGACATGGTCAGTTTTGCTCCAACCCCAAGACTCCTGGCTCTCAGCTTTCAGGCCAGACACCCTGGAGGGGCTGGGGGGCTTGTTGTTCCCCAGAGATGCTGGGGGGGAGCGAGGAGGGTCTCGTGCCCCTTCCCGCAGAGCGATGCCCCTTGCCTGTCCCTGAGGGAGTCCCTGGGGGGATCCCCGATGCTGTCGAGGCCTGGCCAAGCCGCTCCCCAGCCCGGCTGCCGTGTCCCCGGTCCCCGGGCCGGCGGGTCCCTCCGCCCCCGCCCCGTCCCCGCCGCCGCCAGCCGCTCGCTCTCCCAGAGGAGGTTCCCCAGCCCCGGGGGGCTGGCCGTGAGCCCGCACCAACATGGAGATGCTCTTCCAGGCGCTATAAAGAGCTCCGGCTCCCGCACCTGCCGCTCGATCTCCACCGCGCCCACTCCCGTTCCGCACCCAGAGCCGGGGCTGGGGCCGCCCTCCGTCCCCGTCCCCGTCCCATCCCGTCCCGTCCCGCTGACCGCGGCTCGTCCCGCAGCAGGGCCGCTGGAGGGGATGGACTATTCCTATGATGAGGACCTGGACGAGCTCTGTCCGGTCTGCGGGGACAAGGTCTCCGGGTACCACTACGGGCTGCTTACCTGCGAGAGCTGCAAGGTAGGCTCGGCCGGGGCGCGGGGCTCGGGGCGGCGGAGCCGGGGCTGTGCGGGGCCGGGGAAACGCAGCTGGGGCCGTGCGGGGCCGGGGCTCTGCGGGGCCGGGGCTGTGCGGGGACCCCTGCACGGGAGAGAGGGGTGTGGGGCTGTGTAGGGAGCGGGGAGGGGACTCTGCAGGGGCCGGGGTAACGGGACCGGCTGCGGGGCTTCTCTTGCCCGTTTTCGTTAGCGGCGGATTCGCGCCCGGCGGCGGGAGGGGAGCGCGGCCGCGACGGGAGCCCCGAGCGCGGCGGGAGCGGCGGGAGCTCTGCCGAAGGGGACGGGGTGCTGGTGCCGGGGTGCCGGTGCCGGTGCCCACCGCATCGCCGCCGCCCGCCGCCGCAGGGCTTCTTCAAGCGCACGGTGCAGAACAACAAGCACTACACCTGCACCGAGAGCCAGAGCTGCAAGATCGACAAGACCCAGCGCAAGCGCTGCCCCTACTGCCGCTTCCAGAAGTGCCTCACCGTGGGGATGCGCCTGGAAGGTACGGACGGCCCGGGCACGGCGGGGCGGGGGTGGCGGCGGGGCCGGGGACGGTGCGGGGACTGTGCGGAGGTGGTGCGGGGACTGTGCGGAGGTTGTGCGGGGATTGTGCGGGGACTGTGCGGGGACTGTGCGGGGACGGTGCGGGGACGGTGCGGGGACTGTGCGGCTGCCGGGACCGGTCGCGCTGCCGCCGCCGCCGCCACCTCCCCAGGCCGGTCAGTCCCGCCGCCGCTTCGATTCCATTTTTCCCTCCCAAGTTAAGAAAAAAATCGTTTTTTCGCGTCGTCTCCTGCTTTTCCTTGTTTCGTTTTGTTCGTTTCCCCGGGGTTTTGGCTGCTACGGCTTCAACTTTCCAGGATTTTTTTTTTTTCCTGGCAGGAAGGTTGGGAAATAGCAAATAAATTATTGTTTTCCTTAAGCACATAATTCCAGAAGCCGAGACTTAAGGAAAACGTTAAAAATTATGGGGATCGCAATAAAACTGCCGCAGACCCACCACGAATTATATTTTTCCTCTCGGTGACATTTAGTATAACGGATTACTGACCCCCGGGGGGGCAATTCCAGCCCCACAGCCACCGCCTCTCTCCTGTCGGCGCAGAGGATCCCGACATCAGAGTCGGGTCCCGACAGCCCGTGCTGTCGCGTGTTGCGGGCTCTGCAGCGCTCAGCATCCGGCAACGAAATATATTTGGGGGGACAGGTCGTTGGCACGGGATGGAAGAGCAAAAGCAGCGGCAGAAGGAGACCCCCACCTCAGAGTCGGCCGCCCCCTCCCCTTTTCGCCCTTGAAATCGTTTGTGTTTTGCAGCTGGTGGGAGAGGGCTGAGTCCTCCCGCCTGGCCCTGGCCGGGCTGAGCCGCTCTCCTGCCGGGCTGAGCCCCTCGCCCGCCGGGCTGAGCCCCTCGCCCGCCGCGCTCGCTGCTCAGGACACGGCGCGGTTAATCGGAAAGTCCTTCGCGTTCTGGCAGGGCGGCTGCTCGCTCCGGGAGCGGGGTGGGAGCCTGCGAGCAGAAGCGCAGGAGTAAGACACAACATCGAGCTGCAAATTCAACCCCTGCAAACTCCCGGCGTGGGCTGGATTCCAAACAGATCCCAGTTCCACTCTCCTCCCTGGGCTGGAGTTACTGGTGCTCTAAATCCCTCGGTGCATGCTCTGGCAGTTTTGATCGATGTCACAAGGGGATTTGGGCGCTGGGGACCCTATGACAGGAGGGCAGGGAAAGTGCTTGGGGGAAGAGGCATGGTCTCAATTTGCACCTTTCCAGCAGTTTTTGTCGTGCTCACCGTGAAGGTGCTTTGGTCCCAGAGCTGCCCCAACAGCCTTTTCTTGTGTATTTTCTTGCTGTTGGATCCTTAGCTGGGCAGACAAGGCAATCTCCCAGCCAAGAGTGATATTCCCATGGAACTGTCTCTTCTGAGGTAAAGAACAGAGAACACCTTTTTTCAGCTCCTAGTAATTTTGGGAAAGGTATCTGAGGTGATGCTTCGGGGGTGTCTACAGGTCCACATGACAAGAGAAACCCAAGGTGATTGATTTTGGGAACACAGTGTTGACGCAGGCACCCCTCGAAGTGCCTGAAGAGAGGTGGCAGCGAAACTTGCCTAGGGAGAGCAGCACAGCCCTGGCCCAAGGCTGCCTACAGCCCAAGCAGCCTGCAGACACTGCCCATGGCACCCTCTGTGTCCCTGCCCAGGCAAAGAGAGTGGCCAAAGGAAGGCAGAGCCTAGCCAGCAGCCTGCCCCAGCCAGGGCTCTGCACTGGGACGAGGGCAGGCAAGGCAGTGGGAGTGGGAAGGGGGGCTGTAGGGTGCTGGAGACCCCTCCTGCCGCCATGTGGGTTTGTGCTTTGGGGGTCTGCTGCAGATGGCTTTGGGGGTTTTGTTGGGGGCACAGGCACTTCCTGGGCTGCTCCACTTGTGCCTCCTTGCCCTGGAGGTCAGGGTACATTGTTTGCTTCTTGGCTTTCAGATAGAACACAGCAAATAGCAAACTGTTCTCAATCCCAAGCATGGTACAAACGGCAGGGAAAGCAGAGCAGAAGGGAGTTAAAAGGCCTCTTCTCCCTTTGTGTTCTTGCTGGGAGAGGGGAGGAGGTGTATGCAGTTGCCTCTGGAGGGTTTGTGAGACCGGCCTGTGAGCACATCTTGCTGTGTGGGGGTGCACAGGCAGAGCCAGGGGAGTCCCTGCCTGTGCTCCCTTGCCCAGGGGCACAAGGTCCATTTGGGATGTGATCCCTGGGCATCACTGGGTCCGACCTCGAGCGGTGTTGGGAGCACGTCACTTCGAGTGGGTGTGAGATTTGGTTTTGGGTGTGCTCTGGCTCTGGGCTGTGTGGCCAGGGCTGCCAGCCTGTCGTCCTGCATGGGACCCGGGCTGGGGTGTGCACACCGTGCCGAGTGTGGGCACCTCCCTGGGTCCGGAACTGCCCCGGGACAGCTCTCTGCTGCCCAGGGGGGCGTGGGCCGCCTCTCAGGAGCGGGGGCCACATCACCCTTCTCTTCAGAGGCTGCCGCTGGCCGCCCGCTCCCAGCGAGATGCTGTTTTCATGAATAAAGAATGAGGGAGGAAGCCAGGGCGGCTCTCCTGGGAGCACATTCCTGCTCGTCCTGGAAATGCTGCTGCTCCCGGCCACGCTCCCGCCTTTCCAGCCTGCCTTGGGAGCGCTGGGGAGGTGCTCCGGCTCTCCGGGGGGGCTGGCTGTGTGCCCCAGAGCAAGTAGGCAAAAGAAAGGCAGAGGTAACAGCTGAGACGCAAAGCAGGACCCGCTGGCTGTCAGCAGGAGCACACCCTAGCCGAGGGATTTTGCCTTTGGTGCTCGCTGCGGGCTGTTCTCTGCGCTGCCGTCCAGCCCCAGCTCCTGCCTTCCAGCATCTGAGGCTCTTCCGAGGGGAGAGAAGCACCCGCTCTCTCGCGTGTTCGCAGATTCTTGGGTTTCTTGTGGTGTTTGGGGGGAACATCTGCCGTGCTGCAGCCGTCAGAGGAACTGTGCCGGCAGGATGCTCCGGCAGAGCCCCTGCCGAGATTGGCACCCCCAGGGCTGGCAGGCTCCTGCCTGAGGCCAGGGCAGCCCTGGCGCGGGGTGAAGGGCACCCTCTGAGACCTGGCAGCCCCACGAAGGACAGAGATTCACAGAAAAGCAGCACGTGCAGGCTGGATGGAGGGAACCAGGGTCTCCAGGGGGCTGTGGGGTCCCAGACTCTGCAAATAGAAGGAAGTCCCAGGGTTAGTCCAGTGACTGGGGTCGTTAAAATTAAAGTGGGTTTCAAACCCCCTCCTCTGCTCAGGCTTTAAGGGCTGTCCCCTCAACTCACAGGAGATGAAAACTGCTCTATCCCCCAGCTTGTTTCGTAGTGAAAACCAAATGTCTCTTCCTTTCCTGCAATCCCAGGAAGCTCTGAGGGTGACATTGGCTGGGCTGGGAGTGACACAATTGCCTCTGGCTCTCTAGGAAGGTCTCCCCGGTACCCCCAAACCCTTTCTGTCACTATGCCCCCCAGCATTTTCCCTGTGCCCTGTGGAAGCCCTGGTCTCTCTCCTGTGGGTTGACGGCAGACTTTGCCTTCTCTCTGTCCCCAGCTGTGCGTGCAGACCGGATGCGTGGAGGGAGGAACAAGTTTGGACCCATGTACAAGCGGGACCGTGCCTTAAAGCAGCAGAAGAAAGCTCTGATCCGTGCCAATGGCTTCAAGCTGGAGACCGTGCCTCAGATCATGTCCCCTGTGCAGAGTGACTACAGCCTGTCCTCCACCATCCACAGCATCCACGCCATGTCCAAGACCCTGCCGCCCAACCCGGCCGCCCTGGCTCCCGTGGATTACGAGCGCAGCCCCTACGGGACGCCCTCCTTGGGAATGACTGTGCCCAGCCACGCGCCGCTGCCCAGCTACCACTACCCCTCCTTCCCCAACCGCACCATCAAGTCGGAGTACCCCGACCACTACACAAACGCCCACGAGTCCATGCCCGCTTACATGTACCCAGAGACCTACCCCGGCAGCTCCCCGCCCGACATCCCCGAGGTCATCCTGAAGCTGCTGCAGCTGGAGCCCGACGAGGCCCAGGTGAAGGCACGGATTCTGTCCTGCCTGCAGCAAGAGCAGGGCAAGGGCCGGCACGAGAAGCTCAGCACCTTTGGCCTCATGTGCAAGATGGCTGACCAGACCCTCTTCTCCATCGTGGAGTGGGCACGGAGCTGTATCTTCTTCAAGGAGCTGGAGGTAGGAGCTGTCGGTGGGGATGGATGCTGCACTGGGGGGATGATGGGAGGCAGGTGGGGTTGAGGCTGCTGTGATGTGGGGAACCAAAGTGGCTGTGGGCAGGATTGAGGGTGAAATGTTGTGAGGACAGGGCAACACCCGTGGGCACAAGCCTGGGGCCATCACTGCAGACCTGTTGGCACATCCCAGTCCTGCTCCCAGCTGCCTGCACGGCAGGGCTGGAGGTGCCAGGGCCTGGCTGCAATGCTGGAGTGATTCCCACTGTTGTGTGGGGCTAATGATTTCAGATCCATCACGGCAGGGGCAGGTGTTGTGGCAATCGCCGGCAGAGTGACTGTGGTGTCAAGCTCAAGATATAATTGAAAAATGTAACATTGAGGAATTATAGTTGAGACAATTCTCTCCTCTGCCTTTAGGAGGAAAATCAATGTGGTCAGGTGGGTGCTATTAGCACCAGGCACCAGGGCAGGGCTGGCGGGGGCAGGGGACACCCCCGAGCTCACTCCAGAGCCACGTCTGCTGCCAGCCGCCCACGAGTGTGCCCAGCTGGGGGACATAGAGCTGACCTCCATCCTACCAAGGTACCCCCTCTGGCAAATGTCTCTGAGCATTTACTGGAACATGGGGTGTGGCAGCAGGGCTGGGGCAGCTTCTGCCATCCTACACACCTTGCCAAGCTTTCAGAAATTTTCCATTCATGTCCTGGGCTGACTTAAGACCCCAAACTGGTGCAAAAATGGGAGATAAAATTTTGCAATATGGCCAAAACCCAGAGAGCAACATCCTGGGGCAGCTGTGAGACTCAGGTGCTTTCTCTCATTTCCAGCATGATGCTATGCTGCCTGGCCCTGGCCAAAATCACCTTCTTCCAGTAGGGCTCTGCTGTGGGCCAGGCTCTTCCCTGGGCCATGAGTGCCATGGGGCTGAGTGTAGCCAAGCCTTGCGGCTCAAAATAGCCCCTGGCTGCCAGAACAGTGTCAGGAAACGGCATTGTGGGGGTGGGTTGGGCTTGTTTCAATCATATCAGTGTCCAGCCTGGATTTTGGGAACAGGGTGGTTGTTGTTTTGCAGGAGATATTGTAAACAGTGTAAATTCAGTTCCCGGCTGTATTGCTGTGTAGCCTTGTAACTCCATTGTCAGCCTGATTGTGCCACCAAAATAGGCTGTTCCTGTGTGAATCGGTGCTCCTCCTGCCTTGGGGCTCTGGGGGGATGGCAGTGCCTCACCTGGACAGAGCTACCAGCGTCCTGTTGGGAGCAGGGCACGTGCCCTGCCGTGATCAGGACATGGGGTTCGGTGCTCAGCTGTACCCTCACCCATCACTGCCACCCTGGGAGCTCATACCTTTTGCCTTCATCCTCATGGTGATCGTGGGGTGCATCCCCAGCATCCAGCAGGGCTGAGGACTGCAGGACAGCACAGCCCACCCTGGCTCCAGCAGGAGCAGGAGAACATTGTGGAGCCGTCCTTGGCTCTCTCCTGTGCACAGCCCACCCAGGCAGGTCTGAGCCCCAGCACAGAGCGGAGGTGTCCCTGTGGGTGATGCTGGGGCTGCCCCCTGCCCACCCCGCACGGTGCTTTCTCCCTGGCCAGGGTGGAGGCTTTTCCTCGGGCATGGGGGTGCCGCCAGTGGGAAGCAGGAGTGGGTCTGAGATCTTGAATCCCCATTTCTGCTCCTGCTTGGCACATAAAAGCAAACAGCTGCTGGGGCGGTAAATGAACTCCTGCTAGCGCAGAGTTTATGGCTCTGCCCTAAAGCCAGCGCGGAGGAACATCGCAATCTCCGAGATCGATGGGACCAGCAGTCCCTGCTGGGCGCTCGGGGCTCCTCGGGGCAGGGATGGCAGCAGCCCTCTCCATCTCCTGGGAGGGTCTGTGTGAAGGTGATGGTTCCCAGCCTCAGCAGGGAAGGGCCTCAGGGTGAGAAGGCACCGTGCTGGGACACCGCTCTGGGGCATTGTGCCAGGCTGACCCTGCACGGGGAGGGGGTGCAGGCAGCCGACAAGGGGAGCTGTGGGCAGGCTGCCCCATCAGGGCTTGCCCTGCCTGAGCCCTCCCAGCACCCCCATGCTCCTTCCACAGGGCTGTTTGCAGAGACCTGGCTTCTCCCTGGGGCCTCAGAGGGCGCTTGGAGGGGAAGGAGCACATCCTCAGGGACATGGGGAGCTGATGTCTCTCACCTGGTTTGGATGAGCCTTTGGTCCCTGCCCAGGGAGAGTGGGAGCAGCTTCCCCCAGAGCTGGCTGGTCTTGTTCCCATTCCCATTCCCACCCCAGCAATCTGGTGAGGGCCAGACTGGGTGCTTTGCTGTCTCCAGCACTCCTGGCAGGGTGGCTGGGCTGGGGGACATCGGGGAGAGCCCCCCTGGCTCCACCACTGCACCCAGGGAGGGAGGGGGCCACGGGCTAATGGCCTCTTGACATCGGCTCACACGCCACGTCCGCCCGCAGGCGCAGGGCAGTCAGATTGAAAACAGATTTAACTTCCCAGATATATCGTTTCATTTAAGGGCCAGTAATTCTGTCAGTCTGCCACTGACAAACGAGGGTCCCCATGCCAATCCGCCGGGAGACTGATGTCGCGGCGTTCATCTCGTGTCACCAGGAGGAGAATTACGGACTGCGCTGGCCTTCGGAGGCAAGACTAATAACGCCGCGCGGCAGAGGGGATTTGGGGGCCCGCTTGTTTATCGAGGGCCGGCCAGGCAGCCGCGGCGCGAGGCCGCGCGGGCGGAGGTGGAAGAGGTCAGCGCTGACGCCCATAAATACGAACTTTAACTGAGTCTAGATGAGATGTGTCAGGACTGAGGGAAGATTTGCAGCATCTTTTCAGGAAGAAAAATATGGGCCGGGGGTGAAATATATTTTGTTGGGTCGTGAGTCTCAGGCAACTTTGTCCTTTCAGATGTAATTTTTATATATATATATGGAGAGAGACAGACAGAGGGATGTGCACACATGTGCACTTTTGCACACTCACATTATGTCTGCTTTTGGTGTGGTTTATGCACACACGTCTTGCACAGCCTGGTTTATATAGGTGTCACTGCCATACCTACATATCAATATCGTGTACACAGGGTTGCAGTGACCTTTAGATTGGGATGAGCAGCCAGGAATGTTAAACAAATTGCCACGGTTTCAGGCCGAAGGCCAGGCTGGGCTGGGTGTGTGGCGGGTCCCTGCGCTGGTGGAGAGGCACAGCGAAGCTGCAGGATGGTGAGATGATGCTGAGCCCTCCTCAGCCCCTTCCTGCCAAGAGCCTGGGGCAAAGCACCCTCCCATCCACCGGCCAGCTCCAGGGATGGGGGATGCTGAGGGCAGCACCGTTCTCACGGACCCAGGGGTCCCTGCAGTCACTGGGTCTGTCTGCTGGGCTGCTCTCCCTCAGTCGTGCTCAGAGATCCCAGAGCCACGACACAGCCGATTTGCAGTCAGTTGCTTCTCTGCTTTTAACATGTGGGTCATCTTGACCCCATCTCCTGGCTAATGGCCAGAGCGTTTTTGGCAGATTTCAAATCTCCTTCTGGTCATGGATGCTGCAGCAATGTTTAGCATCCCATGCACTGGGGGAAATGTGACTTCCCTGTGTGGCATCCCAGCCAGCGCAGCCCTCCCTGCAGAGCCATGGTGCCCACACAGCCTGGGCTGCAGCAGCCTGGAAGCCAGCAGGGAGAAGGGATCCTGCTCCAGCCACACTGGTGTTGGTGGTTTTTTGTTTCAAAGTGCTCATTGTGGTGGTATCTGGGCAGGGCAATGGGGACCTTGGAGGTGTGTGGGATTTCGGCTGTGGGTGGCTGGCAGACACTGATCCACTTTTGCCCTTCTCAGTAGCCAAGGTCCTCAACTACTGCGCTCAGTAATTGCTGGGGCTGCAGCTCAGGTGCTGATGTGTGCCATGCACCTGCTGGAGGGCAAATCGTGCACCTGGGATTTGGGAGGAAGCCTGGAGGGCTTCTGTGGGGTTGAGGGCAGGCTGGGGGCATCCAACTGCTCCTTGTGCCCATGGCTGGGGATGGATGTCCTGGGACCAGCTCAGGGCTTCCTGCCAAAGATGGGCTGGGGGGTCCCTCTCCTTCCTGAATCAGCGGTGCCTGGGGCAGGGAATGCCTGGGAGCAGGGAGCACAGCAGGACTGCGCTGTCCCTGAGCGGCCTGGGCACATTTTGGGGAGCCCCAACACTCCTGGAGGCTTCCTCACCTTGTATGTACGAACCCATAGGGAGGGCTGCAGAAGGTTTGAAACTACACCCACATGCAGGTCCTGCAGCCCTGTGCCCAGGCAGAACCATCCCTGCCTCTGCACGTCCTGCCTCTGCTCTGGTGCCATCCCAGACCCCTTCCCACAGACAACTGCATTTTCTGTGGGTTGCAGCCCATCAGGGATTGCTCTTCCAGTGTGGGGAGGGTTTCACTGTGTGTTTTGTGAATGGGTTAAATGCTCGCTTTAAAAAGAAGATAAAAATTGCCTCTCAAAGACAGCTTGCATCAGGCCCTTGATAAAGCACTCTGTGGAAAAGCCTTGACATTAAAAGAGGAAGATCCTTTGCTTAACTTTTAACGGCGAGCGTGTGTGCTGCCGCCTCGCTGGGAGGATTGATTGCCTCTGAGTGCCCCTCCATTAGCAGCCCTCTGCTCCGGCAGGCCAGGCCAGAGCAGGGCACAGCCCCTGAGCCCAGCCGGAGCCCCTGCAGCGGAGATCAGTGCTGGAGCAGGGCTGTGGGGGCTGCTCACTGAGGCACGGGGACACCCAGCTTGGTGCTGGGGACCCTGACTGCCCCACTGACCCCCTGCCCACCCCATGATGCTCCCAAGTACATCCTCCCCATGCCATGGCCATGTGGCTCTGGTGCACTGCGACGCTCCCAGGGAGCACCGCAGCTCGTTGGAGTGTGCTGGTGAGGAAACAGCCCTGCAGCAGCCATGCAGGGTGAAATGTGCTGCTCAGGGGCTTCAGCAAGGGCCCCAAACCCCCCACAGAGTGCAGAAGAAGCTGATCAGCAATTTTTAAAGGAAGAAAATAAGGTTTCAAAATTGTTGAAGTGCGCCCTTTGGAAAAGCTAATTTTTAAAAATTATTTTCAAGGCAAAACTTTCTGTCTGTCTCTTCTGGAGCTCATCCCGCTCAGGAATGAGGCACAGGAAAGAACTTCCAAAACAACGCCCTGAGTGAGCCAGAGCAGAGGCGCTTGACACTGGCCAGGATCGTGCAGCTGGGCTGGCCCCAGCTCCCTGCCGGGGCTGGCCACCATCACAGCCGGCCACTCGCCTTCTGGCAGGGGTCACTAGGGATGCAGAAAGTCTCCATTTCGCTTTAGTGCAGAATGAGCTTTTTCCCAGCGTTTCGTTGAGCAGCCGAACAGGAGCCCCGCGCTGCACAGCGCTGGGCCATGAACCGTGGCTGCTGCCCTGGCTGGGGATGAGCACAGCCCCAGCAGCTCTGCGGTGCCCTCGGCCCTGCCCTGCACGTGGGTTGGTGCCAGTGGGCAGCGGTGGTGGCACAGCCCAGCCACTGTCACCGTTCCCACCTCATCTTGCTGTGACCGGCTCTGGCCACCCACCTCAGTCGAGAGACAAATCCCAGCAGCTCGTGGGGAGCGCCTGCTCCGAGACCATAAAGCTCTTTCTCATCTGGCTGCTATTCCTTTTGCAATCTCCCAGTGAGGGTTTATTGCAGCCTCTTCAGCAAAACGAGGGCATTATCCAGCCCTGTGATGCTGCATCTGTCTTCCCTCTATTAAAGGGGAGCACAATGGCCCTGCAGAGCTCGGCTGCTGGCACTGGGTTTGCTCTGCAGGGAGGTAGCAGAGGCAGCACCGTGATCCCAACCCTTTCTCTGCACTGGCCCTGCAGGACAGAGGGGTCCAGGCAGGGCAGGAGTTCAGTTCTTTGTGGAAAGGAGTTGGGGTTCAGTGGGGAGCAGTGCCACAGGGATGAAGCTCCTGTTGTGCTTCTCGGCAGGGCAGTGGGGCAGGCAGCTCAGCTCCCCGTGCCAGGACAGCAGCACGCCCTGCATCCTGCCCCAGCTCCGGGCACAGGGGCCTGGCAGGGCTTTAAGCTCTCCCAAATGCAGCTGTTGGCTCTGCAGCTCTCCTGCCAGTCACTGGTGCTGCCTGCAGTCCCCAGTGCCCTGTGAGACCTTCGGGACCCTTCCAGCTGATGCTCTGGCTCAGCTCCTCACAGGGACAGTCCCAGGTGCTCCTTTGGACACACACAGCAGCACAAGCGCACGTGATCACGCGTGTGTTGGTGTGTGGGCCGGGCAGGGCTGGCAGCTGCAGGGCACAGCGATGTCCCACGCCCGGCAGCTCCCCCTCAGCCGTGCTGCCCCCAGACCTGCCATCCTGGGCAGGGAGTTGAGGATGGGCACGGTCTTCTTTCGTTTTAAAGTATCCAGAGGGGCTGTCTGTACACACAGGCCCTTTGTGCAGCCAGCACGTGTCCCTCCCTCAGTCATTTTGTTAAAATTTTTGTGCGATTTGGGGAGGTTGTGCCTGGTGGGGGAAGACCCATGCTGATAAGAGCCAGCAAGTGCCACTGAAACATGCTGAGCTGCTTTGAAGCCAGCTCTGTACAGCCGCCTTCCCCTCTCCTCCCCTCCAGCCCAGGGTCCCCTTTCTGGGGTGCAGCTCCGGCTCTCCTGCTCACCCCAGGGACGCCCCTCCCGTGGGATGTCTGCCAGGCACAGGGGGTGTCAGCCATGCTGCTCCTGCTCTCTTTCAGGTGGGTGACCAGATGAAGCTGCTGCAGAACTGCTGGAGCGAGCTGCTGGTGTTTGACCACGTCTACCGGCAGCTGCAGCACGGCAAGGAGCACAGCGTGCTGCTGGTCACCGGCCAGGAGGTGAGACACGGCCTCTGGGACTGTGCTGGTGCTGAGGAGGGGCAGCTGGGCTGGGCAGGGCCTGCATGGGGGAACGGAGGGACTTTTTCTTTCTTTTGTCCCAGTGTGGCCAAGGCGGCACAGGGCAGGCAGGTGGTGTTGTTTCACTATGGGTCTGCTTGTGCAGCAGGTCCCATCCTGTCCCATCCTGTCCCATATGGCCCCTGGTTGTGGAAAAGAAAGTTTCTTATGGAAAGATCAACAGCCCCAGCTGCACTCTCAGTGGTAGGATGTGAGGAGGGGCCCCTGTCCCTCCCTGGGGGTGGCTTTTGGAGACGTGGTGCCTTCAATTCCAGCACTCTGTGAAGGGCCACCTGTTTAAATGGTGTTCCTGTTTCACCTATCGGCCTTTGCTTGGCCACCCCTCGCTCTCAGTCGGTGCTCAGGGCTGCACCCAGCTCCTGCCCCGTGTGGGGTGCCCTGCAGAGGCGGTGCTGGGGCTGGGGCTGCCGGAGCTGATGCCACTGCTGAACTCGCAGGTGGACATGTCGGCCATCGCGGCCCAGGCCGGCTCCATCCTGAACACGCTGGTGCTGCGGGCGCAGGAGCTCGTCCTGCACTTGCACTCGCTGCAGGTGGACCGGCACGAATTCGTCTGCCTCAAGTTCCTCATCCTCTTCAGCCTCGGTGAGTGCAGCTGAGGGGGCACTGGGGAGAGGGACAGCCGCTCGGGGGTCTCGGCCGTGCTGCTGCGGGTGGGGTCCGGGCTGGGGGCACAGCTGGAGGGGACACACAGCCCAGGGTCCGGCTGTGCGACAAAGGGGCTTTTAGCGAGGAGCCAGCAGCGAGAGCTGGCACCTGCCTATCCTGTCCCCCCTCACCGGGGACCCAAACCGCCTCCCGCGGCGGGGCTGGGCTCTGCTCCAGCCGCAGGGGACACTGTCACCCCGCCGGCCGAGCGGAGGCTGTTTTGGTCACTGGCCCATCGCAGCGGGCAGGGCACAAGCGCTGATACGGCCGAGGCAAACAGGGCTGTTGACAGCGGCAGGCGCAGCCCTATCTCCGGGCTGTGCGTCAGAGCGAGCGCCGTGCCCCGCGCTGCCGGGGCTGCCCGGGGCCCCCCGGCCCCACCGCCCCCCCCGAGCCGCGGCTCGCACGCTCCCACCTCACCCAGACTAAATAACCCCGAGCCCCGGGCGCGGCTGCCGCAGCCTGCAGCCTCCCTGCCGCCCCTGCCCCGGGATCCTGCGGCGGCCGAGTGCTGGTGCTGGTGCTGGTGCTGGTGCTGGGGTGGTGAGCCCCCACTGCCTGTGGCACTCCTGTCCCCATCCCATCCTTGTCCCCATCCCTACCCCGTCCCTGTTCCAACGCCTTGCTCTGTGCTCACACTTCTGCATCCGTGGGGTCCCATCTGGAGAGCAGCGGTGGGAGCGGCACTGCTGTCCCGTCCTGCACCTGCAGCATCTCCTCCCTCAGCTTTCCTTTCCTCTGGAGCTGTTTAGAAATCCAGAGAAACGAGACGCGATAATTCACTGCTCAAACAGTGATAAAGGTGTGGCACAAACAGTGCCCAGGCTGGGAAATGATGGAGCTGGGGGGGCACCCGAGCCAGGACCTTCCCTGGCCGCTGCCCCACGGTCTCAGCACCAGGAGGGCCAGGTCCCCCCATGCTGCCCCGGGTCCCCTGTGTCCCCTGGCATGGCACAGCACAGCGAGTGGGAGCAGTGTCCTCCCCGATGGCTTCCACAGAACAGCGGCTCTCAGGGAGGGCGTGGAATCCGATGGCTGTGTTTTCCCATACATCATTTTGCCCCAAATGCAACTTTTTCTCTCCATATTGCAGAGCTCACTTGGAGTAATTTGCCCTTCGCAGGCTCAGCTGTAGAGGATGGGATTGTGTATTATGTGCAGGATGTAATTGCCTTTAACAAGAGAATTTCCACATTTACCACTCTGCCACAGCACAGTCAAAGCCAAGCCCTGCTCACAAGAGCTGCCATTTGAGTTCTAAATAGATTTCTCTCCTGAGCAGGTAAAGAGATTTAATTAAAATTAGGGCTTCTCAAAATAGCAATATTTATGAGGACGGCACAGGTTAGCTTTGTTCTACAGAAGGGCTTAATAGAGCCTTAATGGATTGACCTATCATTCGATTTCATGACTTACATTCATGAAGCAGCTACTCTTGGGGAGGGGAGGAAGAGAGGCTTTTATAGCCCACATTCCCTTAAGCGTTTGCAATTTATCAGCAGCTTCTCCCAAACAAAAGGAGCTGTGAATAGGAAGAACACTTGAGGGCATAGAAATAATCCCAGGCATATCTGTATGTGTGATGGGAGGCTTTGTCACAGGACAGTCTTTGCAACTGCTGCAGTGTCTCTAAATGAAGTGAGTCAATGTTATTTGGACAACATTCTTTATTCCTTGCAGGAATGAAAAGATTATTCAAATATTCAATTAAACAGTGAATAGGGTCTTTCAGAGAACCAGGTGAGTTCATCAAGTAGAACTAGCTATTGTTGAGCCAACTCAGGGGATAGATTTGACATTTATCAATATAACTTCTTTTTTTTAATGACATGCACAATAACCTTATGCAGATAAAGAGATTTCATAACAACAACCCGGGTAGCAGGAGACAACAGGAGCAAATCTGCCGTCAGAGTGAAAAGGGAAGGGTGATCTGATACACTGCATTTTGGCACAACCTGTGCCCTTTGTGCCTGCTCCCGCAGTGCCCATCCTGGCCGTGGGCATGGGCTGAGGCTGGGGCTCCCCAGGGGCTCAGAGCCCCCGAGCTGTGCTGTGCCTCCCCTTCCTGGGGCTCCACAGTCCCCCCAGCCACGCCTCCGCTCCTGGCTCTGACCCCTGGGGGGCTCCCAGCTTTGCTGGGCTGCAGCAGCCTTGGGTGCCACAGTCCCTCCAGGGAGCCCCAAACTCCCACCCACCTTGGCCAGAACCTGTGCCCAGATTTCCCTATTTCCAGCCAGTGAGTGGGAACTCAGCCGTGAATCAGAGGCCGTGGGCAGCAGAGCCAGCAGGGCTGTGACTGAAATAGCACATCTGAGCACCTTGTCCTGCACAGCAAATCCACTAAATCCACTTGCCCTGGGTGGGCTGTGCGGGGCTGGCAGCGAGGTCTCTGTGGGTGGTGACAGGGAAATGCCCAGCACTGGTTCTCTAAACCCACCAAAATCTGTGCAGGGACAGTTGACCCTGCTGCACCTCAGTGCAGACACCTGCACTGTCTGCTGAGCTGCTTCCCACCCCCGGCAGCAGAGCTGGCAGCAGAGCTGGCAGCAGAGCTGGCAGCAGGAGTACAGGAAGGTGCTGTGGCCCTGGCGAGGCACGGAGGATTAGGGTTTCCAGGCTGGTGAGCCTGGTTGCCACATTGGAAAGGCCAGGTTTATCAGGGAATTAATTCAGCCGCTTCCTCGACCTTCAGGAATTAGAGAGAGCTGATGGCAGCGACTCCCAATGTGTTGTCACAGCTGGCAACACCTTCTGCCTCTGCAGCTTCCTGGGCAGCGAGGGCAGGGAGACACCAGTCCTGTGCCAAGGGGGTTGGAATCTGTCTTCAGCATCGGGGGAGGCCTGGGGTGTAGGGTAGGGATGGAGTGCCCGTGGCTGGGTAGGGGCAGGGCGTGGATCCTTCCTGCACAGTTTTCATGTGTGAGGGACATTGACCCAGAAGTGTGGGGCCCTCCTGGTCCACCCAATGTGGCACAGATGGGGCGGACGTGAGTTTGGCACAGTTTCATGCCCATCCTCCCCCTGCAGACGTGAAGTACCTGGAGAACCACACGCTGGCGAAGGATGCTCAGGAGAAGGCCAACGCGGCGCTGCTGGAGTACACGGTGTGCCACTACCCCCACTCCACGGACAAGTTCCGCCAGCTGCTGCTGTGGCTGGCCGAGGTGCGGGCGCTGAGCCTGCAGGCCGAGGAGTACCTGTACCACAAGCACCTGAGCGGGGAGGTGCCCTGCAACAACCTCCTCATCGAGATGCTGCACGCCAAGCGGACTTGAGCGGCCACCAGCACGAGCGGCAGAGCCCCAGTGCCTCCAGCAGGGCAGGACTGGCTCAGGGCCTGCCTTCCTCAGTGATGCTATTGAACCTCTGCTATTGGAAGGACAGCTGGACAGCAAGGACAGCTGAGGCTGCAGGGCTGTGGCTCGGCTGCCAGCCTGCCCTGCTGGCAGTGCTGACCCCAGCTCCACTGCACTCCTGGTGCCCAAACCTGCCACTTGCCAACCCACGAAGGGTAAAGCCTGTCCTGGCTTTTCTCCTATTTCTGCTCCTCTCCTGCTGCCCCCACCAGCCATTTCTTCACTGCTGCCATCCCTCCAAGCCTGCCCATGTCTCAGGGCCCCTCGTGCACAGGGCAGGAGAGAGGGGAGGTGAACCTCCTCCATATTGTGGTTTTATGGTGCTTGAGGTGTCTCCAGGCACCAGGGAGCGCACAGAGGTGGAGGATTTCTGCAGGAACCACACAGAATGGTGGGGCTGGGCTGGAGGTGTTGGCCCCACGCAGCTGTGCCAGGACCCCAAGGTGCAGATGCTGGGTCCCAATTGCTGCCAGCGCTGTGTCCTGCAGCTGCCCCAGCCAAGAGAGGGCAGGCAGGGATGGGCAGTGCTGAATCCTCACTGAGGTTCATTTTCCTAGTGCCTGCTGGTGCTGGAGGCAGCAGTTCTGGCTTTGCAGCCTGTGGCAGCCACAGTGCCCAGAGCCCACAGCTGCCCGTGGGCAGCACAGCTCTGTCCTGTCTGCAGGTGACAGTGGCAGAGCAGCGGGCAGGAGGGAGGTGCAAGCTCCAGCACATGCCAGGAGCTTGGGGAAACCTGGGGAGCTCTGCAGCCCCCTGCTTTTGTCTGCTAAGTGAGTGGGTGAGGAGGAATAAGGACTGTCCTGCACTTCCTGCTGGACCTCCCAGCCCCTCTTGCCCTCTGCCATGTCCCCTGTGCCAGCCACAGGCAAAGAGCTCTCTGTCCCTCTCCCATCACGGGACAGGGGCTCACGGACAGGACTGGGAGCACTGGGGGTCTCAGCCCCCACACTGGGCTGTGCTGGACTCTCACTGCTGCTTTCTCTCGCTCTCAGCCGTGCTCTCCTCTCCTCTGCCCCAGCACTGGGCAGTCCAGCACAGCCCTGCCCCAAGAGCCCCGGCTCTGCAGGTCCTGCAGCATGGCCGGGGGTGTTCAGGTTTGTTCCCCAGGGCGGGGATGTCCCTGTGCCCAGGGGCCACTGCAGCTGTGCAGAGCCGGTGCCTTGAGGAGCCACAGAGGCTGCGCCTGGAGCCGCGCCGTTTGTGAAGCTTGTTAGACACAGAAGAGCATGTTTGTCTCTGCTTTGACACGTTTGTGCATTTTCCTCCTGAAGTCTGTAGTTTGGTTTCACCTTCTTTTTGTGAACTTAAAGAACTGGAGAAAATGTTTTGGGAGGTAAAAGATGTTTTATTTTCAGAAAATGAAAAGTGTCCTTAAGTGTCTCTCTCCGTCTCTTGCATCCTTTTCTCCCTTTCATCCCTGCCCTTCCCCCTCCTTCCCTTCCTTCCCAAGCAGAAGGTTACCAACTTCCTTGTCAGGAGCAAACCACTGTAATAAATTTTGCAGTTCATTTAAAACGGCAAACTTTGTCTTTTTATGTCTGTCTTTCTAGTCCTCGTGGCTGATGCTTGGCATGGGGAGGGCTGGGTGTCCATGGGTGCACTCCTGGGGTGCCATCAGCCTTTGTGGGACCAGGACACCATGGCTGTGGCAGGGGCTGATGCTGCCTTTGGTTCAGGGTATTGAGGTTGCCAGATTGGTTCAAAGCACTGCTGGGAATTGCCATAGTGACTCTTAGAATTTTTCCAAGTGAGTGCAGGAACAGAAACATTTATGGGCAATCAGTGGGCAGTGTCCTGGTCCTTGCGCCATGGCCAAACCCCTCGGCTGGGCTCAGCCACCAGAGCTGGACATAAGCCCTTCCCTCGGACGCAGTGCAACAAGGAGAGGTGGTTGTCTTTGAAATCAGCATTTACTGTCATCATAATCAGCAAAAACCCACTACATTCTGTATGTTCTAAACACTACAGAGGTAACGGGAGAACAGGGAAGGAAAGCAGCTGGCGAGGGGCCAGGCCAGCCGGGCGGGAACTCAAGCAGGAGTGGGGAGAGGATTTTTGTCCTAAGCAGCAGAAGATGCTGTGGATGTCAGCTGGTTTAGAAAAGGCTTGAAGCCAGCTGCTGGCTTCCCTAGTGCATGTGCTCCGTCCCCAGCCCTGCCCCAGCTCAGGAGTGCTTCCTTCCATCCTCACCGGCACAGGAGCATGGGCACGGCTGCCACAGGCACAGCTGGGCTTGCTGCCACCCCCTGCTCCAGGCCCCCCGGGCTAAACAAGCTCCTTGGGCAGCAGCAAGGGGTGCTGGCGGTGACGCGGGGCAGCAGTGGCAGCACTGCCCCAGACCAGCCTTGGCTGCCCCAGCAGAGGCACAGGAGCCGTGGGACCCCAGAACACGAGTACCTGCCTGTCGAGCGCCCGCCCGGGAGAGGAGCAGGGCAATGTCAGCAGCAGACGAAGCCCATGAGCCCCAGGCTGCCCTGCCTTGGTTTGGCTGCACGTGGTGCTGGGAAGGAGTGCAGGGAACAGCTCTGGCCGGGCTGGAAGCTCTCCAAGGGAAGCCAGCTCCTCTGACCTGCCATCCTGCCTGCTGGAGGAGCCTCTGCATCGTAGGTTTGTCACCCAGGAGCTTCTCAGAAACCTGAAGCAAAAGAGAGAAGGTGTCAGCTGTGCTGGCAGCAGGGAGGGCAGGGTCCCTCCCAGGGCAGTGGGAGCACAGGCAGGGTCCCACAGTGCACAGCCCACAGCCCAAACCTGCCGCAGGACAGGGCTGTGGGTGCAGGTGGCACTGGCGTGGCACAGCCAGCCCTGCCTGTCAGTGCTACAGCTCTGCCACCCCAGGGACCTCCCTGTCCCTTTGGGGCTCTCCGGAACACGATCCTTACTGCAGGGAGCCAAAGCACAGGGCCATGGCTGTGGGGAAAGCTCTTCTTCCCTTCCCTCACCAGCCTGAGAACAGCACCCAGTGCTGAGGGCACGGAACAATGAGCTTTGAATGGGATTTAAGGAAAATGCCAGCTCTGCCATGGCAGGAAGCACCGGTGCCACACGGGCTGCACCTCCTCCTCAGGGTGCCCAAGGGATTCCTCAGGAAGGGCCATGGCACCAGCGGGGATCCCACCCCAGGCAGCCCAGCAGGGCTGGCACGGAGGACTCTCCCCATGGCACTCAGGTGCTTTGAATCCCAACGACTCATAAATTCCTTATGATAGCAAACCGATTTTATTTAACACAATATGGTGAGAGTTGCAGAGTTACTCAGTATCGATCAGAGGAAGGCTGGGCCATGGAGACAAGATCCATGTTGCTATGTGTGGCTTAGCAACATATAAATGTATTCAAACAGAATAATGAAATTATCGTGGGGAAACAAAGCAGCCATCACTTGAGGAGATGGAGGATGTGGAGGCCTCTTGGAGCCCTTGTTTGCCAAGACAAGGAAGATGGGACTTATTGTTTCTGCAAACACGTGAGCCCCCCCAGCCATCCCCGGCTCACAAAAAGTGTGTGATGAAGGCCGGCAGCTCTCTGCACAGTGCCGCTCCCTGCGCCTGGGCTGGAGCTCATTTCTGCCCAATTTTCCCTGCACTGAGCCCTTGTTTGGGGAGGCCATGCCTGGCTCCTGCCACAACCACACTGCAAAACTCCTCATTTCTCCAGTTCTGACACTGGCCTGGGATTTACCTGGATTTTGTCCTCACCCATCCCACCTCCCCAGGGACCCAGTGTCTGTCCCTTGCACTTGGAGCCAGAGCTCTCACAGCAGCGTGGCTGAGGCCCTGGAGCAGAGAAGGGCTGGACCCCACCCTGGATCCAGCACAGCTTTCCTGGCAGGGCCGGGTGGGCTTCTCCTGGGGCTCTGCTGGAGCCCCTGCTGCCAGCAGCACCATTTCCATCAGCTGGCTGGCAGCTTTCAGATAAAGGTATCATCATGTCTCTTCCTTAGACTATTTGGGACACAGCAGATGGAAGTGGGTACAGTCTCTGTAGCTGGAATGATCTGTCCCCGTTCTGGCACCAAGAGCTCCACAGAGCTTTGCTCTGTGAGCAGAATATGAGGGCACACAGCCTGTGTGAGGCTGAGCCACCCTGGGTTCCTCCAGCACCCTGCAGCTGGGCATTGCAGCCTTTTATTTCATTATCTGGTTCTGTGGCTGTGAGCACTCGTGGCTGAGCCCGGAGCAGTGCGCTGGGGCCGGCCGGGGCTGTGCCGGCTCCATGGACACAAGTGTGACAGGAGAGCTCTCGTGGTTCAAGATCTCGTTCACCCCAGGCTCAAGGACTGCCCAGCCACGGGGGCAGGCTGGGGGCTGCAGGGAGGGAATGTGCACAGCATTCCCTCCATCCCTGGCTGCTCCTACGGCACCAAGCCCAGCCTGGCGTCCCATCACCCTCTGTGCAGCCCTGGGCTTTAAAAAACACACTGAGGGCTCGCCTGAGAGAATAAAACCAAACTAAACAGCCCACGGCTTTCACAGCTGGAGTTTAATAGCACATGTAGGTGCATATAAAATACGCAGAAGCAGGTGAGGGTGGGTGGACAGAGCACAAATGCACGTGCTGGGTGTAGGTCTCGCTGCCTCTGACACCCCTCTCCCATGCCCGAAATGCTGCTGCACAGCTACTCCTGGATGTCACTGTTTCTGCCTTTCTTATGTCTCCACTGTGGGCAGGAGAGCTGCACTGCTTCTGGGTGGCATCGTCTCGAAAATAGTCTGAGGATGCTCTGCTTAGACACTTCATGTGGAGCAAAATCAGAAACCTGCTAATGTACTGCTTGCCTTGACGAAAGAAAATGTCACAATGCAGAAAAAATATGATCACTCCATCCCTGGTGCAGTCCTTTCTGCACTGTCCACCTGAGGGTCTCCATCCAGAAGCTGCACTGGGAGCACTGGGAGCACTGGGAGTACCCAGCAGTGGTTGGTAAAGAAAAGAAAGCTAAATATTCTCCATTTATATCCTGAGGAGCTGCGGACTTGCCCAAAGCCAAGCTGGGAAGCTGAGGAGGGAGCAGGGAGCTGCCATCAGCAGAGGTCTGGGGCTTAGGAGGGATTTCTGGTTTTAATTCTACCCACCTCCATGGTGACATTGGCCTTTCTACAACCTGAAACAGAAGGAGCTAAATGGCTGCTTTTAAGCTCATAAATCCAGCCCTGTCTGAACACCCCATCTTCCCCAGCTTCCCCTCTTCGGGATCATGGCACTCCCAGCACCCACAGTGCTCTCTGCCACAGCTGCTGGTTTGGAACAGCCCAGGGCAGAGAGAGCTGCAGCCCCGGCCCTGCCCAGCAGCAAGGGGTGCCAGTCCCAAGGGGTGCCAGTCCCTGCTCCACCCCACGGAGCAGCAGGGCTGGGGGCAGGCAGAGAGCTCAGCATCAGGAGCCTGCAGGGCCCCCTGCCCCTCTGCCCCCTGCCCATGCCTGCAAACCCAGCTCTGCTGGCACAGCGGGGCCCCAGGAGCTGGGAGCTGGCACGGATGGGCAGCAGGAAAGCTGCAGAGACATGGGGAGAAGCCAGGCAGGCACTCTGGGATGGGAGCCTCAGCTGAGCCCCCAGAGCTGCCGGGAGAGGCAGTGCCGCTGGCAGGGCTGCTGGGGCTCTGAACGCCTCATGTCCTCATGTCCCCATGTCCTCATGTCCCCATGTCCCCATGTCCCCATGGCCCCCTCATCTGCTCAGGAGGACACAGAGCTCCCAACAGCCTGACCAGGACAGGACCCACCAGGACAGCTTGGGAAGAATACGATTCCTGAAGCCTGAGCAGAAAGCAGCTGCCCTCTGGGCAGCCCTCTGACACACAACCACAGAGCCAGCACCGACAGTACCAACAATCACAGAAAACGATGTCGGCAAACGTTACCTGAGGATTTGAATGCTGTCAGCTCTACGGCCTGCAGGAGGGGAGAACAGAGGTTAGCAGAGGGTGTGGGTCTGATGGCCTGACTGCTGATGGCCCCCACTAGGGCCAGGCAGGGCTCCCCTGCACTGACCACCCGCTGTCCCTGCACTGACCACCCGCTGTCCCTGCACTGACCACCTGCTGAACCAACACTGACCACCCGCTGTCCCTGCACTGACCACCCGCCGAACCAGCACTGAGCTGCTGCACAGGCTGGGAAACAAAGCCTTCGTCCCAGCCCCGAGGGATGGCACCTGGCAGAGTGTCCCCAGGCGCCTCTGGGCAGTGGGGAGCTGACACCCTGCTCCAAACACCCACCCTGGGGACCCTTCCAGCCCCATGGTGACCCACCAGGCTGGACAGCATGCTGGGGACCACGGGCAAATCCAGACCAGGGCGAGAGAGCTTTGTCCCCCTGTGCTGTGGTGGAAAGAGCCCACACTGTCTGGACTCTGCTCAAGGGATGGTTAATGCTCTGGCAGATGTGAAATTCCTACTTCCAGTCCAACAACAACAAAGATCACCCAACAACATCTAAAAAAGCTGAAACACGAAGAACATCTTGTCTGTGTTTGTATCTTCATTCACCCAGTGTTTTGTCATTTTAAGTGTTTTCAAACGCTTTTAAGTAGCATCTTCTCTTCATCCAAACTATTGTGCAGCTGCCAGTGACATTCTGCATTCGCCGCTGCTCTGCGAGCGCCGTGACTCAGCGAGGCAGGGAGCAGCAGAGCAGCCCTGGCTTACATAACCGAGGGCACCGAGCAGCCCCAGCCTGGCACAGCGCAGGGCTCAGGTGTGCCCAGCCCCTCTGCCGGGCAGGGGGGCCATGGACCCTCCCGCTGCAGTGACAGCAACCCTGTGCCACCCACCTCAGCCAGAAAGGGAACAAGAACATTAAAAATGCAGTGTTTATGCACCGGAGATACAGCAAAGCCCTCAGTGACCCTCACACCGAGGGAAGCACTTTCTGTCTGTGCCTGCTCAGAAACGCCACGGCCTTGGCATTTAGGGGATCTGCTGCTCCTAATGCCCTGCCTCAGGGAGCTCGGGTCCTTGGGCTAATCCCGGTGGCCCACGTCTCAGATCTGGTGCCAGGAGCTCAGCCCTGACCCTGGCTCACACTGCCAGCACCTGCCTGGCTGAGAAAAGCATCACCTGCCAGCGAGTCCTGGTGCTGCTCAGCACGAGGGGTCTGGCGCTGCAGCATTAACCACAATATAAATCACGAGAGATGGAAATATGGATTTTATTGAGTGGCTCCAGAACGATATGCCAGCTATAGAAGTATTACCTATTGGATAAATAAGAGCTGTCTATGTGACACAGGTTTTCAAAGGATAAATATTAGAGAGGGAGAGAGAGATCCTTCAGTGAGAGACTCATGAAAGTAGTGTTGGATTTTATTCTGAGGAAATTACAGCACTTGTATGACAAGTGCACAAGGATTGATGATCATTTCAATAGCAGGAGATGGAAGTGGGAGCAGAGTAGTCAAATGTAAATTGTTCCCTGCTTTAGGCCATGCCTTGCTGAGCTCTCCATCCCAAGGCAGGCAGCACAGCCCTCCTGGGAGCGATGAGACCTGCCCTGGCACCTGCCCCACTGCCTGACTTGATTTGCTGTCCCTGGGAAAGTCTCCTGCCTCATTCCACACTAACCCCAGTTTAGAGATATGGCTCGAATTCAGTGTCACCTGGTGCTCCTGCAGGGCCCTCCTGGTGTGGCAGCAGGGCTGCTCCCCTGGGCTCAGCCTGAGCCCTTGCCTTGCAATTCCTCTGCTCCAGGGCCACCTCCTCTCCTGCCCTTGGAAATGGCCCTGCCCTGGTGTCCCCCAGCCCAGGCCCAGGGGTGTCCCTACATAGCTGCTGGGCTCTGGGGGCAGAATGACACAAGAATAACACAAGATGGTACATACCGGTCTCTCGGGTGACATAATTGATGAAATTCCCATGGGAATTTTGGCTCCAAAATTTCCTAAGGGGTGAAGCAGCACAATGAGTTCATAGACCAGAGAACAGAAATATTAATGCTTTACCAAGAACTTGGAGCTTTGTGCCCCCCACTGAAGCAAAGGCACCAAAGAGGTTTTCTGCATCACTGCAGCCACAAACTGATTGAGGAATGCAAAACCTGCTTTTCCCCAAAGCCAAAATCCCTATTTTTTACTGCCACCTTTGCCTCTCCTTCTGCAGAAAACTCATTTTAAGACACAAACATGGATTTTTGCCTCAGGAGAGTGCAATGCTGCCTCACAGGCTGATGAGGCCCCCTGCCCCTCCCAGCCGGGCTGCAGGCATGGCCTGACCCACTTTGGGACCCACATGCAGCAGAACTGAGCCTTCCCCTTCAGCAGCAGCAGCAGCACAGCCCCTGTGCTCACACAGGCACAGCGTGCGAATGAATTCATGCCGTGCCACTGAAATGAAGCCTTGGGAAGAACATTTTACTGTGGTGCCATTGGCCAGCCTGGGCTGGCAGCGACAGCAATCCTCCCGTACCTCTGTGGGTGATGCTCCTCACGGGAGGCTCTTTCTGCACAGGGCTTGGCAGGGCACTCTCGGCTGCAGGACTCAGCTTCCCTGCCTCCCAGGAGGTCGTGTTCCTCGGGCTCGACAAGTAGTTGATGGGATGAGAGCAGTTCTGCAATGACAGGCGAGAGATACAGGACAGAGAAAATTGCAATGAGTGTTCACTACACCCAAACCCAACTGTAAAGATTGATTTCATCAGCGCTGCTTTGGCTCCCGTCCTGGCCTGGCACAGCAGGCTGCTGCCTAACAGGGGAGATTATCTTTGGGTCTGTGCAAAGGAGGGACACAAAAGCAAACAAATAAGATTTCTTTCCATCATCATCTCCTCAAAGCAGGCCCACGGTACTGCTGGGACCCTCCTCTGGTGGGTGCCTGATGGGTGAAGGCACTTACTGTGAATGAGAGGGCTTTCTTCTTGTCCTTCATCCTCTGGATGGCATTCCTCACCTGGAGCAGAGCAAGGACATGACACAGGGCCACAGCAGCCCTGGCACAGCTGGAGATCCTCCAGCAAGCCATGGAGAAAAGCAGTCAGCGTTCCAGGGGCGGTCAGGGCTGCACTGCCACAGCCCAGCGAGCCCCAGGTGCCACCAACGCTGCTGTGACAAGGGACAGAGCCCAGCAGGGGCAGCTCTTACCTCGCTGTTATAGATGGCGTAGACCAGGAATATGTAGAGGCCCTGGGGAGGAGAGCAGAGGGAGGGTCAGAGAGGCACAGCAGTTTGGGCTCCTCTGCACGGAGCACGGGGGCTGGGTGGGCACTGCAAGGGTGAGACTGGCACGGACGGTGGGCACAGCACAGCCAGGGACAGCCAGGCAGGACTCCACCCTCGAGAGCAGGCTGGTCACAGTCTGCTGCTCTCACACACCGAGGGCCAGCGGGCAGTGACACCTCGGTCACCACCAGACGCTGGGCACAGCTGTGGGAGGGACAGCTGTGCCCAGGGACAGTGCCCAGGGACAGTGCCCAGGCCAGCCTGGGGCGAGCACAGCTCGGGGGCCACAGCCTGGGGCTCATTACAGCTCCAGACCGACGATTTTGGCCTTAAGGCAGCCCTATCTGGCGCAGCAGATTTATGTTATATCTGTGGGGTGTTTTGTTATCGCGGCTAGATAAATCAGCTGCAGCAAGAGATGCAATCCATCTTGTCCTCAGCGAGCCTTGCTCTCATCTGCGCGCTCTTGGCAGGCGCGCTGGCAGCAGCCCCCGGCCCGCGCCGTGACCTGTCCTTCAGCCAGCAGCGCTGGTCACTCCCCCAGAGCAGATTGCTGGCCAGGCTTCCAAGGCAGGTCTTCCTTGAAAGAATCATTCTGGATGAGCGTGGGGAGGGGAGCGGAGAGGTCTGGGAGGAGGGCGAGGAGGAGAGGAGGCCCAGCTGCAGCGGCTGCGGGAGAGGAGCCCATCCTGCCCCTCTCCTGCCCCACAGCTCCACAGCCTCCCTGCTGCTGGCAGCCCTGCCTGGCTGCAGGAGGAGCTGTCACCTTTGGTGCCAGCACACAGCTGCCCTGAGGACAGGCTCGGGCTCCTGCAGACACAGGGAGAGCAGTGAAATAAAAACAGCCCCAGCAGCAGAGCAACTGCACAGGAGCCACCCGAGAAGAAATGCTCTGGCCTCAGAGGAAATTCCAAATGATCCACAGGACAGCAAAGGGGCTGAAATGGGATGGCTTTCTCACAACGCTGCAGTTTCTCACCAGCATTTATTTCTCCTCTGGGGCAATCTGCACATTGTCCTGAGCTTGGTAATGAAGGGGCAGAGGCAAACGAGTCCAGCACAGCCATTTCTGTGCACACAGCCCTGAGCCTGCAGCTCCCTCCTGCTCAGTAACCAAGCATGGCACGAGGGGACACGGGGAACTGGTGCTGTGTTTAACTATCGCTGATTCAGACCTCCTGCCACCCTCCTGATGTCCTTAAGAGCAGAGATGTGGAGAGGCAGCCCTTGTCTGGCCTTGGAACACCCCATGGGATGTGCATGAGCAGCACCCGGCCGTGGAGCAGTGCCAGCCACCGGCAGGACATCCCTGAGCACCCATCCCTGCCACCCATGGCCCCTCGGGACCGTGCTGGGAGCAGCGGTGTTTGGGGTGCGTTCAGGGGTGTTCAGGGGTGCTCAGGGCTGTTCAGGGGTATCCAGGGGTGTCCAGGGCTGTTCAGGGGTGCTGTGGGGTGCTCAGGGCTGTTCAGCACTGTCCAGGGCTGTCCAGGGCTGTCCAGGGGTTCTCAGGGGGGTTCAGCGATGCTCAGGGATGCTCAGGGATGCTCAGGGCTGTCCAGGGGTGCTCAGGGGTGTTCAGGCCTGTCCAGGGCTGTTCAGGGGTGTTTCAGGGGTGCTCAGGGGTGCTCAGGGCTGTCCAGGGGTGCTCAGGGGTGTTCAGGCCTGTCCAGGGCTGTTCAGGGCTGTTCAGGGGTGTTTCAGGGGTGCTCAGGCCTGTCCAGGGCTGTCCAGGGGTGCTCAGGGGTGTTTCAGGGGTGCTCAGGGGTGTTCCATGCTGCTCTAGCTCCATCTACAGCTGCCTTCTCTCAAGGTCTGCAGGGCCTCTGCTGATGCTCTGAACCGCAGGTGGCAAGCACATGCTCCAGGACCCTTTGTCACCGTGTGTCCCTGAGTTCCAGAGATCCCCAGGTCCTGGGAGCAGCCCCAGCTTGGGGCAGGGCTGAGCACTCGTGGCTGCTGTGGCTTACACAGTTTGCTTTGCTCTCTCAGCCACATGCAGGCTTGTTAAAGCTTTAAAGTCTTTTGATGAAAGCAGTAAACTCAGAAGCAAATATTAAGTATTGCTTTATGCACCAGGTGATGATGTTACTTTCTGGATTCCCTATCAAGGTTAATTTATTAACTGCATGACACCCGTCCTGGAACACCCCATCCAAGCAGCAGTCACGCACACTGTGGCTGCGTGTGACCTGTGACAGGGACATTGGCACCCCAGCCCAGCCCTGTCCCGCAGGGAAGAGCTCATTTCCCAGATACACACAGCAGGAGGGATGTCTGCCCCATTTCACTGCACAGGTGCCACTTTAATTACCCATTATCCCATCAAATAAAAACCCTAATGAGTTTGTAACTGCCATTTTGAAACCACATCGATGTCAGAAATCCTAACACAAGGAACGAGATTGGAACCGGAAAGCTGTGGCACCAGACTCGTGCTGAGGCCATTGGATGAGCAAGGTCTCCAGAGCTATGTTTTGTATCTCGGAAGGCTGAATTGAATTTCCTCAGACAAAACAGCCCAGCGGCTTGGGAAAGCCAGGCTGGCTTCAGAGCTGAGTGTCCCTGGCTGCAAGGACAGGCAGAGCACTCTGAGGCACAGGAAGCTGCCCGGCTGTGACCTGGGGACACAGCTGGGGTGGCACTCACCTGAAGGGAGTTGAGCACGATGAAGACATAAGCCCAAACGATGCTGAGGTGGACGAGCACCCCGCAGACCCAGGTGAGCCCCAGCACGGGCAGCAGCACCAGCACGGGTTTGGCTGTGGCCCTGGAGGGAGGAAGAGCTCAGGGTTACCCAGGCGTGTTTCAGAGATGAAACACCACCGAGACGGTAGCTGTGGAACAAATTCCTCTGCAAACAAAATAAGACAGCAAAAACCAAACATTTCACCTCCCAGACCCCAGTGCCAGCCTGCTCTTCATTTATCACTGCAAGTTAGCAAGAAGGGAGCCCTTTGACGTCACTAGCCATGAGAAAACAGCTATTTCCCCCCAATTTCTGCTACAAAGAGGGTTTCTCTGTTTGTTTTATTTGCACATGGATGTCACCCTGCCCTCCAGCAATGCCCTATCTTTGTGCTTCTGTAAATTTGGGGAAATTTATTTATGCTACAGGGGAACAATGCGTGTCTAGCAGGGGTGCCCGGCGCCAGCTAACAACAATAAAGATCCACAGAGCATGATAAAGTCATGACTCAGGCAGCAGTTTTTTAGAGGTCTCCCAGTATTGACTGATTACAGAAGTCCCCCCTGCCTCTTCCCCTGTGTGTGTGACCCCCACCAGCCTCACTTTCACCAAGCCTCAGGTTTGGATTTCTGCAGGCGCTGCTGAGGCCTCCTGCTCCAAAAGGTGAGATGCAGCCCTGGGCTCCCCAGGCTGAAGGTGCTGCCTGTGCTTCTCAGCTGGCACCAGAGCAGCCAGGCTGTGTGGGTGAGACACAGCTACCCTGGGGGGAGAATCCTCTGCCCCTCTGCTCTGACTCTCTCAGCTCACTGTCCTTCACCAGGCCGAGCTTTTTTGGGCAGCCTGTGCCAGTGCCTCTCCACCCTCACAGGGAAGGATCTCTCCCATGGATTTAACACAATCTCATGTATTTCACACCCAGAGCAGCCACAGCTGGGAGAGCCAGGCCCTCCCTGCTCACCAGATCTGCATTCCAATCTGGTTCTCCAGGCTGCTGTTGGGTGTCAGCATCTTGGATCTCCTGCGAGCGCTGGCCACGGTCACTGTCACCACGCGGAGCAGCACGAAGGTGTTCACCTGCCGGGGACAGCCATTGCACTCAGTGACATTCTGCAATCTCAGCTCCAGAGGGTGAGAACTTTCTGCTGGAAACTAGTGCCAGAACTTGAGGACAAAATATTACTACCGAGAAAGCAATGAAACCAAAGACTTCACAGAGCTATCTACACATACATGAAATCTAGGAAACTTATCCCAAAATGTCTCCTTCAGAACATGTTCCCTGTTAAATATCTATTCTGGACCTCTTACACATTGCACCTTTTTCTTCTGCTATGTTTTATATAATGATATTTCAAGGATATAGATGTTCCCATATTAAAATCAGACCTTTAGCCAAGGCAGTGTCACACACCACATTCCTAATTGAACAGCCAACCAAGAACTGATCAGCAGAATTTTCTTAAAGCACTTTTTCCTAGCAAAAAGCTGCTTTGACTAAAGAGATTTATTTGTGTTGTAGAAGTCTCTATGAAGTAAAACAACGTTTTTCCTATAAAAACAGCAGGCACGATGAGCTGCACCCCTGAGCAGGTGCTGACACCCCTGACTCTGCATTTTCTTTTCTGAGCCCAAGGAATGCCACGTTCCCAGCAGGGCTTGGCACTCACAGCCAGGATGAAGAGCACAGGCCCCACGAAGGCCCAGATGACGTTGGTCTGCACGTTCAGCCAGCAGTGCTTGGCTGCCACGTACTTGTCAAAGGAAGTCGCAAGGGTCACCCCCACGATGAGCACTGGGAGCCCTGCAGAGAAAAGCACAGGCTGAGCCCTGGGAGAAGCAGAGCTGCCCCACGCAGGGCACTGTGCACCAGACAATTGCTTCAACACCCCCCGAGCAGACTCAGTCCAGCAGGAGCCTCCGAAACCCCACGAGCAACATCAATTCTCTGCAGCTGAAATCTGTCCTGGCTCAACACTGCCAGATTTACAAGCTGTCAGCATCTTTCTCTAAGGTATAAAGCATTCCAAGTCCTGAGTCCTGACCAAAGCAATTTATTCCTCAGATTGCTTTTTTAACAAAATGGACAATCAAAGACATAAAACAATCCAAAATACTTGAAGTGGTTGCCCAGTGCCCAACTAGGTGTGTGTTCTTCGAGCAGCACATCCCTAGAGAGGCTCCTCTTTGGCACAAAACTCAGCTTATTCAAATGAATTCTCTGTCCCTAAAGGGCTCCCTCAGAATAAAAGGTGCTTAGTGAGGAACACATTTATATTTAATTACTGTCAGATAATAGTGATGCTCTCCAAGAACAAGAACTTACCATAAATCGCCTCCTCCATGTTTTTTTTATTGAACACTTGGATTTAGAAATATATCAAAAATGCTGCTTAACTTAGAGTATAAGACTGGCAATTTGACAAATAATTTAAGAGAGCCTCTGCAGAGCACTGGCACCCAGCTCTCACATTAAATTAAATCAAACATTCGTTAATCTCTGCTATTAAAACTTTCACTAAAAAAAAAAAAGGACCATTTTCCTGAGGACCCAAGGCAGAGGAGTGCAGATACCCCAGCCTGTCGCGTAGTAGAACTTCATCCTCCTGTCTTCACTCATGTTCACTGCCACCACTTTGCTCCAGAGCAGGAGCCCCTCGACCAGCATCCATGAGAAGGCTGCCATGAAGAAGAGGTGCAGGAGGGCAGTGACCATGAAACACAGCACCTGGAGAGGAGGGAAACAGCTGCACAATGCATATATGTGCACGTCCAACCACAGGGACACTATTCTAGATGCCAGCTACAGGTAATTAATAAAAGGTTTGTATTTCTGTTCTGTTGCTCTGGCGGTGAGGCTGGAGCCTGCTGGCATGGGCTGAACAGGACATTCACCTGGAGCTCACCTGGTTGCTCTTGGCCAACTCACTGAACATGAGCAGAGCTTCTCCTGCGGCCAGCGCGAAGATCAGGTTCTTGTGCACAGTCGTTCGTTCACTCTTGGGGACGCTGGGGAGGGACAGAGGGAGCCCTGAGCTGCAGCCACACAAAAGGGTCCATGTGTCCTCCCCTGGAGCTGCCTGGGCAGCTTCTGCTCTCCCTGCCACTCACTGCAAAGGTGACAGTGTGAGGGCAGGGGACAGCCCTGCTGTGCAAGCACTTGGTGCTGGGGACACGTTTGGGTACAGCTGCCCCAGCCTTGGCCATGGCTTCAGAGAACAGCAGTGAGGGGAGGGGCAGGGAGCCACTGCCACCCTCACCAGGCAGAGCTCTGTGCTTGCCAAGTGACACAGAAGGGCTGGCAACCAAAGAAATAGTCCTTGCTCCATTTATTTTATAAAAATTAATTCTAGCAGAGCAGCTTTTATAGTAAACATCGTTAGCCATTGATACAAATCTTGACACAGACAGCCAGGTGCGTGCACAGCTCAAGGAGCATCTCCACAGAAACAGCCAGGGCTCTCCAGCCAAAACCCACCGCTCCCCTCTGCCACACAGCCCAGGGCAGCTCCACCTCCAGCCTCTCCCCACGCCACAAAGGACACCTTGGCAAAGGCCCCAAAGTAAAATATCGAGCGAAAAATGCAGAGAAGGCTACAAGTGTCCGGGGTTTCCTTACCGAACGACCAAGAATAAAATGAAGGTGACTATCAGGGCACAGAAGGAAACTCCACATCCAATGAAAGTCAAGGTCTGCAATGTGAACTCCTCCTTGGAGGTCCTCTGCTCCAGACATGAAACAACAGAAGACACAAATCCCCCGTGAATAAACCACACCCTGCTGGCAGTCCTGGCACCCAGCCCCCAGCAGCTGAGACAGGCTCCTCACGTACCTGCAGCTCGTACACCTGCAGCAGGACAGCAAAATTCGTGCTGTGGTTGCAAAAACAGGCAGTGGAGTCCAGGCGAGACATCACCACAGAGCAGCCAGCTGTGGACCACATCCCACCAGCATCTGGGCTAACGTGCAGCAAAACCAGAGAAAACACATGGAAATTAACTCCTGCTTCCCCAGAAAGGCAGGGCACGATGGGAATTTCATTCTCCCAGAAGAAACAGAGTGAGGTCAGGATCAGAGCAGGGACGCTGGGACCCTTTGGACAGTAACCATCTGCTGCCAAAAACACACTCTTCCCACCTTCCCCAAACTGATCCATGCCTGCCACAAGTCTGGGATCCTAAGGTGGTTTTTTTCACTTGGATGACTTAATTACCAATCCATAATATATCATAGTCTCAGTGTTCTCACTGCAGTGACATTCAGCACAAACACATCCCAATGCCAGGCAGGATTTATGAGGCTGGGAGTGCTGCGTGTCTTTGGGCCATTTATCTCGGACCAACTCTTCTTTGTCACAGGCAGCAATCAAAATTAACTAGGGCTTTTCATTTTAGTTGTATATACCTCATTAAAGGCCACTTTCTCGTGAGTGACTTCTGCAAAGGAAACCTTCCCAGGAAAGCACTCTGCTGCAGCAGACAGGGCGTGTCAGCACGCAAAGGAGGCAAGAGATCCCAGATCCCTACTCTTACCACTGAATTTATATTGAGATGTTTGGTTTTCCAGTGGAAATGAATAAATCTGGGGACCCAAACTGAAACAAGGCACCTGAGGCTGAAGTTCCAGAAGGCACAGATGGGCCCCACCAGGGTATCGGGCAGGTCCTGCAGGCAGAGGGGAGAGAGGTCACACAGCTGGGCACGTGCTGGACACACGTGGGTGCAGGTCACTCCCTGGGCTGTGACAGGGTCTGTCAGCACAGGGAACACCTCCCCAGGGACAGTGCTGGACACACGTGGGTGCAGGTCACTCCCTGGGCTGTGACAGGTCTGCCAGCACAGGGAACATCTCCCCAGGGACTCAGGAGCCAAGGTGGGAGCCCTGGGTGAGGGACACCCCTCATCCCAGAGCTCTGGGGTGCCGAGCAGTGGCTGAGGACAGCCGGGCCAGGCCGTGGGGTGCCGCTGGCAGGGCTAGCAGGGGTGGCAGGGGTGGCAGGGGTGGCAGGGCTGGCAGGGCTGGCAGGGGTGGCAGGGCTGGCAGGGCTGGCAGGGGTGGCAGGGCTGGCAGGGCTAGCAGGGCTGGCAGGGCTGGCAGGGTGACAGGGCTGGCAGGTCTGGCAGGGCTGGCAGGGGTGGCAGGGATGGCAGGGATGGCAGGGGTGGCAGGAGTGGCAGGGCTGGCAGGGTGGCAGGGCTAGCAGGGGTGGCATGGCTGGCAGGGGTGGCATGGCTGGCAGGGCTGGCAGGGTGACAGGGCTGGCAGGTCTGGCAGGGCTGGCAGGGCAGCACAGCCCCTCGGGTACCTGGGCACGGTGCTGCAGGCGGTAGCGCACGGACGAGCTGATCTCCTGGTGGTCACTGAGCAGCGTGGAGGAGATCACCGCCGTGCCCACCGTGGTGCTCAGGTACCTGCCGGGGAAAGGACGCTGCTCACAGGCACGGCACCTGCAGGATGTGCTCAGAACATGGGATCTCAGTGTACAGACAGCTGGAGAGACCCCGACCGCTGCTGGAGTGTGCCAGGGCCACCAGCGAAGGGCCTGGGCACGGGCAGACGGGCTTTGGGACACCTGGCAAAGCCCAGCGCTGCCCCATCACCGCGGACAGGCCCTGGAGCATCCTGAGGCTCTGAGCTGTGCAGCAGGGCTGAGCTGGCGCAGTGTGCAGGATGTCTGGGCTGCCATCCCCACCTAGTGTTCAGAGCCCTGCCTCCTGCTCACGGAGCCACCAACGCCACAGCTCCAGAGACACCTCTGCCCAGCCAGACGGGACCCCGCAGTGCCCCTGGGGGCTCTGTCCCCTGCCACCCCCGCAGAGCTGGCAACCCCCGGGGCACTCTGGAGACCCCAGGGTGCATCCCAGTGCAGCCCCAGTGCCAGGGCTGGCATGGATCAGGGTGAAGGTGACCCCAAAACTGAGGCACCAACTCAATGCAGATCTGAAAATGAGCTCATCTGTGGTGCTGAGGGCAGCCCTGGGGGGCAGGGGGCTCTGTCTCACTCACTTCTGTCCCCCGTCAGAGGCAGCCACGTCCTGGGACACAGCGCTGGTGGCAGTGCTGGACAGGCAGCGCTGCAGGGAGCCATAGCCAAACCACATGTTCTTCACTGTGACTCTGCCGAGACCTGCAGGGACAGAGCGTGGGGACAGGCACAGAGCACAGGGCCCCTGGCACCACTGCCCTCAGCTGGGGTGTGGGGCTGGGGTCCAGAACACCCTCAGCTCCAGCTGTGTCTGCAGAGAGGCCGCACAGAACCTCTCCCACGGCACAGCTCCCTTTCACTAAGGACATCCCTCCCCACTTCTCCAGACCACAAATGCAAGGTGAACGATTGTACCACTAAGGAAGCTGCTGCAGAAATACCAGGGGAAGTTCAGGATCATAACAAACCTCTGGTTTTCAGCCTTTGTATCTCTTCGGCAGGCACTTCGATGAGGTCGTGCCTGCCTTTCTCAGGGGTCTGGATCACGTACGCCCCACCAGCCAGCTCCTGCTCGCTCAGCTCCAGCTCCCTCACCTCCACCCCTGTGCAGGGGTAAAAGCAGGGGCTGAAACAGGGCACAGCCTTCCTCCAGAGCTATTGCTGCAGCAAAGTACCACGAGGACACCACAACCCCAGCCAAGAGCCACAGCAGCAGCAGAGAGGTCCCTTTTGTGCAAACCGTGGGTGTCAGGGCTCGGTTTCTCCCGTGCCCAAAGGTTTTTACAATCCTCTTGCAATGCACAGCGTGAGAGGTGCCCTCACACTGTGACACTGGACAGAGGACACAGGGAGCAGGCTGCAGGGCTGGCAAGAGGCGAGGCAGAGGAGGAGAGGAGCCAGGAGTGGGCTTGGGCTGGGAACCAGACAGGGTGACTGATCTGGGTCACCGTGAGGCACCCTCCAGTGCCACTCACCAACATTCCTGTGCTGGATCGTGATCTTTGTCCTCCCTGCAGTCAGCAGCGGCACCAGGAGTGACACCATTCTGTCACAGAGCTCAACGAGAGCCATGGGCCCCCCGATAACCTGCAAACACAGACCGAGCAATGGAAATCAGCACCTGCACCATCAGCCCTCCCTTCCCAGAGCTCACAAGAGTTTCCTTAAATGTCTGGTCCTTGGCACAAAAAAGAGAAGTTGGGAATCAAGGCTTTGGCTTTGCTTTTCAGTGATTTCTTTATGGAGGATGTTCCCAGTTCCTTCAGCAAGGAGACGAGTCTGGCAATGAGGGCAACTTGCCGTTCTGCATAAAAAGCCATTAAAACTGCATGGAAATAAATAACTAAATGAGGTTTGGAAAGAAAGATCTTTAGACTTGACTCCCGATTTTTGCAAATGTGTAGAACAACCATCTGCTCTTCCTGGAAAAAGTTTCACCAGAAATAGACTGTGCAGATGAAGGGCAGCAGAAGACTGGCCCCATTGCCCAAGGTCCTGCTGGAGGCACAAGGGCCACCCTCTGCTGCACAGCTCCCTCCCTTCTCCCCCAGCAGACATCAGCTGCTCCAGCCACCCTGGGCCAGCGCTGGGTTTGCGCCACTATTGAGAAACTGAGTGACTGTGGCCATGGAGACCTCGGCAAGTGTGGGCAGTGAGGCAAACCCTGCGCTGCTCAGCATCCTTTCATCTCTGGACGTCCCTGGCTTGGTTCCTGCGGCACTGGCCGTGCCAGACACTGTCACGTTTTCCAGAGACAGGTGGAGAGTGCAGACCTTGCACCAGGCAAAAAAGACACATCTGAGAATGGAGAAAAAGCTCCCAGGGCTGGGATGACGGAAATCCCTCACGCAAAGCCTGACGGTGTTTGGAGCAGTGTGGGGGCTGGTGACAAACAGCTCCTTGGCAGCCCGTGCACAGAAAACAGAGCACACTGCAAAAGGAAGGACCTGGCCCTGCCAGACAGCAGGACGTGGGAGCAAGGAAACTGCTCAGCACCAGGAATCTGCAAACTCTCAATCCAGGCTGACAAAGCGGAGAATTGAAGAGAGCTGAGTCACCCACTGGAGGGGTTTGAAGGAAGGCACCACTGCCCTGCACTGTGTGCAC
This sequence comes from Acanthiza pusilla, assembly GCA_036630365.1. NCBI lineage: Eukaryota > Metazoa > Chordata > Aves > Passeriformes > Acanthizidae > Acanthiza > Acanthiza pusilla. Next base: position 1,094,547 of record JAXCHO010000028.1, read on the forward strand.
AAGAACTTGGCTGTGCCGCCAACAAACGAAGCCCCAGGAGAGCAGGAGGCTCTGATCTGAGCTGGTGGAGAGGCTCCATGCCCTGCTTGCAGCATCTTCTCATGCTCCAGAGCATGGCCACAAAGGCCACAGGTGACTGTGCGAGGACAGCATGGCCAGCCCGTGGTTGTGCAGCAGGCCAAGAATGAACAGATCTGGCACATGGCAATCAGAGGTGACACCATTACCTGGCTGATCGATGACCACGTCCCAGCATTCTGCTCCTCCAGAATTAGCTCAGTCACTTCCATGTAGTACTGGCCCAACTGCTCCAACATCTCCAGCTCATCCCCCTCCTGGACTTCCACATCCGAAACTTGCTTTAGCAGCTGAAGCACCGCAAGGAGGTCGGATGGCTCAAGCACGGGCATTTCTCCTTCTCTCAGAACAGTTGCCAAGACGTCAAGAGCATCAAGAGCCACAGAGAGGTTCATGTCTTGCACATCACTCGTGAGGATGCTGTCAGGAATCTGTCATGGAAAAGATGGTTTAGTTCAGTGCACAGCCCTGGCTCTCCCTGATCGTCAGCTGTGCCTTGGCAATGCCCTGCATGCCCTTGCTGGCGTCAGGACACCCGCCTGGCCAACAGGAATACCCTGGGGGCAAGATTCTCTTGCCCAGACTCCCGTCCTCAGAGAGATGAGCCAATCTGAAACAACACTTTGCTTGTCTGACCTCAGCCCAAATTGCAGCTGTGTTGGTCACAATCTCCAACAGCAGCTCCGGAAAGGTCACAGGCACAGCTGGTGGCAGTGGCCTCAAGCAGCAGTTCGTGTCAGCACACCCACCCCAGAGCTCCTGCCTGCTCCGGGTGCCAATCGCCACTGCTGGGGCTGCAGGACTCACCACAGGCTGCGCTGCAAGGCTGTTCACACGGCTGGCCAGAGGGTGACTGGACTCCAGCTGAGCTCTTTGCAGTTGCCAGTATGCATCTGGGAACAAACCAGAACCAGAACCACTGCTGTGCTGTCCAACAGCATGGTTAGCACATGCCGTATCCAAAGCCTGGGGAATGGTCCTCAGACGGTGGCTAAGTCTGCAGGACAGGCAGGACAAGGAGACTTCACAGCTGTATTTCATTTTTAACAAAAGATCCCATCTGGAGAGACAGTTTAACACTCCTTTTCTGCCTCTCCCCATGCTCCCCTGGCCAGGGAGTCTGAAGATGCCTGGACTGGGAGGCTCTCCACAGCCCTGCATCCAAAGCCATGGAATGTGTTCCACCACTGCCCGGCTGGGGAGGAGCCAAAACCCCTGTCAGGGAGCAGGCAGCTGGAGCAAAGCCCCAGCCCCAGAGGGTTTTGCATGCGACCCTCCCAGAGCAGGCACAGGCCTCCCGTCGCTGGCCACAGCTGGGACCTCCAGGGGTGCGTGCGGTGGAAGCAACAGATAAATAACTAACAGATGCTGTACCCTTTCTGTAGCGACAGATGAAAGGCAAAGTCTGCAAACAAGAGGCATAACTGAATCCACTGCTGCCAGCTTCCAAAACTCGGCATTCCTCAACAGGCCCTGTGGAAACACACAGACAGAAGGGCCAGCTCTCCCAGGGACACACCATCACGCAGGTATCACTTCTCCTGCAGCAATCCACAAAGCCTGGTACAACAAACACCGTGGGCTGTGCCTTCAGCAGCCCCAGAGCCAGAGCAGAGCAGGGACTGGGCTCAGAAATGGCTCCCAGCTGGAACCTCCTCTCCAGAAGAAACTGGGAGGTGGCAGTGCCAGGTCCTGAGGCTCATCAGTACTGTCACCCAGCCTGGCTGAGAGCCCAAGTCACTCCTCCCAAAGGACTGGGAACACAAATGGGCAGAGAATGGCACCCCTGCCAAGGAAGCCATTTCTCTCAGTAGAGGAGAAATCCCATTATTAGCTCAGGACATTTGAGCAGCTGTCAGTGCCAGGGTCATTGCAGGGGTCTCCAGTGACCAAGGCTTTCATGGTGACTGTGACTTCAAGTACAATTTTTAAACTGCCCAGCCCAGCTCTGAATGTGCTTTTCCTTTTCTTCCCCAAGGAGAAGCATCATTCCAGAAACTGCAACAAATTCCCTCTCTAAGGACAGGACTGGCTTCTTGTGCTCGCATGCTGACCCCTCTGCAGAGGTGCCTGAAGCCACAAGGACAGTAAGCCTTACCTGGGCAAAGAAGCTGTGTGGTGACTGCCTGGACAGTGCTCTCCACCTCCAGAGTATCTGAGCTCCACCCAAAAACGAGGTCTTGTTCCACCACCCAGCACGAGCGAACTTTCTCAATCTGCTCAGCACCGAGGACTTTCTGCCAGATGTGCAAGTCAGTGATGTTCCCACTGAAGGACTCCTTCGCCCTGAAGGTGCCCCCCAGGGAATCTTGGTCCTGCCCAATTATGAAGGTGCCCTGGCCAGAGATGGCCTTGGGGGCAGACGGCCCCACGGAACACAAGCCACTGGCAGAAGCTCTCCTTTTGCCGTCGGCATAGATGGCCCAGGTCCCATTTTCCTGCTGCCAGGTCACGCAGAAGTGATGCCACTGCCCATCAGCACGGAACACAGGCAGGTAAGGGGAGTGGTGCCCGTGGACTATGAGAGCAAAGCGAACAAAGCCTTCCTCATCCACAAAGCCGCGGAGCTGGAACTCATTGATGAAAGCAGGCACGGCGTAGGAGAAGATGGTAGCGATCTCCTGGGTCCTGGTGTCCCACTGGAGGTGGGCGCAGGCTGTGACAGCAGGCAGTGCTGGGAAGTCAGAGACCACCTTCACGTATTTTGTGTCTGTTTTGTCCCTGAATACCAGGACTGGTACAGTGTGGCCCCCTAGAAGGAGAAATTTCAATCAGCAGAAAGGAAGCACAGGTCAACAAACTGACAATAAAAAAAGAAGTGACAACTTTTCCAGTCATATTTTTCTGAATGAAAACGTGTCCAAATAGCCCATGTCCACTCATACTCACGTCTCCTCTTTGTTTTGTGCAGGACACTGTCCCCTTCCCTCAGCCAAACAGAGCTTGTGACGCGGTGGGACTGCAGCAGTTTGCTGAAGGACTCCTGCTCGCTGTCCTGGGGCTCAGAGAGCAGCTCAGCAAAGCGCTGCTCACAGTACCTGTCAGCTTGCCACCAGTCCAAAGCAGTGGCCACATATTCATAGATGTGTCTCGATGTCTCAACTGTGACAGGAGCAAAACCTGGAGAAAGACACACACAGCATGGGGGAACAGAAAGCGTCTCCAGTTGGAAACACTGCCTGGTGCACCCTGCAGAGCCGAGGGCAGCAGCTCATGCCCCCACGCAGCCCCTGGGCTGTTCGGTGGGCACAGTGACAAACTCAGATGTATTGGACCTAAACCGAGGGGCACCTGTGGTTCTGCTCCCCAAGCAACTCTCCAGCCCAGGGAGACACAAACCACACCTAGCTCAGCACAAAGGAACAGCTCACTGTGCCGTGCCCAGGGATGGCCCCCAGAAAAGCGTGTTCAATGAAGTTAGGCAAAAACAACTTCTTTCGTTTTAGCCCCACTTCCCAGCTCCTCCCAGCCTCTGGAATTGCAGATGCAATTTGCAGGCACAGAATAATCTGTTTGGTTTGCAGTTGCAGTGGGGCACAGAGAAGCAGCTGAGCAAACAGCCTAGCAAATATCAGCTCTGCAAACAGAATTTTAGGCACAAAACAGAGTAACAGAAAAAGTTTCTTTACCTTTGTTTTCACCACCAGACACCTTTTGTTTCTCTGTGCTGGACATTGCTTGTAAAACACATAGAGTGCTGATAAAAACACTAACCTTCAGAAGTCTGGTTCTTGGCAAGGGTTGAAAAGGCAAGGAGACTCCTGCACAGACCGAGCTGGTGGAGAGGATGTGTTGTAACATTCAGAGAAGCATTAATATTATTTCAAATAACCAGAATAAAACAACAGAAACTGTAAAACTCACCAGAAAGCTGAAGAACCAAGAATCAGGTCTCAAGTCTCTCCTAAACATGCTGCCCGCTGGAAAGCTTTCACCCTTTGCTAGAATGAATAATATTCTAATATAATATATAATAAACATAAAATAAATAATATAATATGTACAGGTGATACATACTGGAGACGCATCACAGAGACAGAAGCATTCTGCAGAAAGCCAATTCCCTGACAGAGCTGCCTCCCTCTGAAAGTCTCAAATCAAAAAGGAGAAAACAACTCCCTCTGAAATACCTGTCCTGGACAGTATCTTACCCAAAGTATTCCCAGCTCTTCTTGAAGAACACAAGGTTTCAGTTCAACATTTGTTTGCAGGATACAAAATAATTAAGCATAAAGCATAGAGATGTGCAATATTAACGAACAGGCAAGTTCGCAGAGCCTCTTTATCTGCGTTAACTAAATAAAAAAGCCACCGTAAATGGCATCATTAAACAGTGTTGCATCACTGGCAGCTTTTCTGGTCTCCTTTAAAACCTGCAGGAACAGCACCAGAACATACCCTGCAGAGCAGAAAATCCATGAGCCAAACGCAGAGCCCAGCACCACGGAGCCGTCCAGGGGAGGTGCCCAGCGCCAGGGCTCGGCAGTGAGACCCCACCTCCCCCCTGTGCCCAGCGCCAGGGCTCGGCAGTGAGACCCCACCTCCCACCTGTGCCCAGCGGAGGAAACCCTGAGTGCACGGCAGTAAAACATCCAGTAAAGTCACAGATGAGGGTAAAAGACACAAAGACGGGAACGGGCAATGCAAACAAGCCCTAAAGCTCTGGGCACGGGCACCGCCAGCTGGGCGATCTCTGCTCTCAGCAGGGCTCTCCCGTGCGCTGGAAAAGCACATTCAGGCACTTTGCTGCTAAGGGACTCGGAGATGCGCTCTGCTCCGGGCTCTGCGCTCACAGCCTTCCAGAGTTCAGCAGTGACTTTGGGAACACTGAGCGCAGCCCCGGGCCCTCCAGGGAAAAGTACAGCTCTGACGGGCGAGAGGGAGCCACGGCAGCGGCAACCTCCGCTCCTCAGCCTGCGCCTGCAGCCTCAGGTGTCCGCCTCGCCAAGGAGAAGAGGATGCAGAGAGGCTTGCAGAGAACCCCGGGGAGGGTGCAGAGGAACCCCGGAACCCGGGCTGGCAGAAAAACACGGCAGCGGGCAGTGCCCGGTGAGCCGGCTGGGGGAACCCAGCGCCTCCCGGGCCCGGGGCCGTCCCGGAGAGCCCGAGCGGGGCCGAGCGCCGGTGCGGCCGCGGGGGGACAAGCGAGGCAGACCGGCGGGACAGGAGCGACAGCCCTGCGGGACTGCAGACAGCCCGGCGGGACTGGAGCGACAGCCCGGCGGGACAGGAGCGACAGCCCGGCGGGACAGGAGCGACAGCCCTGCGGGACAGGAGCGACAGCCCTGCGGGACAGGAGCGACAGCCCGGCGGGACAGGAGCGACAGCCCGGCGGGACTGCAGACAGCGAGAACCGCGGCCGGCCCGCTCCGCATCCCGCGCCTCGCTCCGCACCGCGCACCGCACCACGCACCGCGCCTCGCTCCGCCGGCCCTCGCCGCCCCCCGCAGCCCCCTCGGCTCCGCGGCAGCTCCGCCGCCCCTCGCAGCCCCCTCGGCTCCGCTCGGCCCCGCGGCCGCCGCACATTAAAGCTCCGCCGCTCCCCGCACCGAACCCGCCCGGCCGCCCCCGCGGGACGGCGGCACCGAATCCCGGGCGGTGCTGGGCGCCCACCGCCCATCCTCACCCCCATCGCACACACCCTCGCCCTGACGGCGGAGCACTCACAGCCCTCCGTGCTCCGCCGCGACAGCAGCGCCGGGATCTTCCCTGGCGCTCACTGCTCCATGGAAGTGTCCAACAAACCTTCCCAGAGAATCTGGCGCATGATCACGGCAAAGAAACCAGGGAATGGGGGAGTCACTAGGGATCCTCACAGGAGCAAGAGCCCAAAGCAGCCCAGGAGTGCAGGTGAGGAGGGACAGGGCTAGAGGTGTCCTGGTGTTCCTGGTGCCAGGTCCTCACCGAGCGGCTTCAGTGCCCCGGCGGTTCCTCAGAGCGGGGCCTGCAGCTGCCCGGGGGACAGTGCCAAGGCTGGAGGGTCCATGTCACCCCCATGGCTGTGGCACTGCCCACCTCACTGGCCAGAGCTGCTCCTTTGGTTGATGCCCACTCGCTTTTGCTACAGCAACAGGCACAGAGTTCCCACTCCTCCTGTCCCAGTAAATGCTTGAATCACACCATGGATTCACCAGCAACTGCCTTTTGTTCCTTAGGGTTTTCGCCTGGGAACGAAGGCAATTTTCTCATCCCAACGTCTCTGTTCTCAGCAATAAATCTCCCACAGAAGAATGGACCTTGGAGGCAGCTGCTCTGGGCTGCTTAGTCACTGCTGCCCATTGGGAAGTGGCCTGGCAGTCCTGGCACCGTGGCACAGAGCGCCAAAGGCCTGCCAGCAGCATGGCAGCGCTGAAAGGCTCTGCTGCTCACCGTGCCTTGGCCAAAACTGCCTCCTGCTTCCCTCGGTGATGGAGCGAGCAAAGGGCAGGAGGCAGAGCCCAATTTTGCACCAAAGATCTTCAGAGAGAAAATGCAAAATTATTTCAAATTTAGGGCTGGATTAGGTTTAATGAGAGTTAGTTTCCCAGCAGACAGCAAAACTGTTTATTTGTGCCTGTGTCTTAGACAGAATGAATCACCTTTTGTAAGAGCACGAAGTAGAGTTTTCTGGTAGCATTGGAAATGGGATCCAGCCCTCAACCCCAATCCTCTCTGTAGGGAAGTTTCCCATGATCACTGAATGCCACCCATACTCCAACCTCACCCGCACGAGTTATCTGGATTTAAACATGAACTAATTTCCCTAAGTATACACTGGATTTCAAATCAGACTTGGTGCTTTGGCTGGCACGAAGGATGGCTCTAGAGACCCTGGCAAGAAAGCATCACTGGCATTTCAAAGAAAAGGTCACAGCCAGCAAGTGGAAACCAATACTTGGCATCTCATTGTGCACACTGAAAAGGTCTCAGAGAGCACAGAAAGTGTGGTTCCTTTGGACCTCCCAGCTCTCCAGAGGATTTCCATGGACATGTGGGCACTGCCATCCGTTTGCTCCTTGCCACGGAGCAGATTCATTGCCATCAGTGCTGGCAATTCCTCGTTGTATCAGCACTAATTCCCACAAAGCCAGTCAGCTGTCTCCTTAGGGCAACTGCGGTTTCTGGAATCACCTTCTCTCATACATTTTAACACAAATTAGAAATGACAGAGTTCCTAGAGTTAAGAGGTGTCCATCCAGCACATGAAGACCTTGGCAAGCAGACATACCACCTCGGGATGGTCGGATGGCAAAATCCCAAAGCACTTTTAATGCTGGTAAATCTCTCTAACAAGCAGCTGAGCAAAGGGCAAGTTGTGTTGTGCCGTTTGGGTGATGCTGTCACTCTGGGTTAGCTTGGTTTGGAATAGGTTGCAGTTCTGTTTACACTCAGTCAATTTAAAAAATCAGCTCAGGTGCATTTTAAGGAACATTTCCTTAGCAGTGAGTAAACCCTGAGCTGCCACCCTCAAGGCACATCTTTCACACAACCCTTGGAAGAGCTTCCCAGCACATGGGGGAGCAACATGTTAATCTTTATAAATCAAATATTTGCCAAATGGAGTAGAAGCCATGTGTCTGAGCAAGATGCACTGAGAAATGGAACAAGGCACGGAGCGTGTCAGAGATCACTCGGTCGGTGCAAGCCTGCCCCTTGCAGGGTCATCCTTCAAAACAGCATTCCCCTAGCCCAGCTGTAGATCTTATTCTTCTCCAGTCTTTTTTTTCCCCCTGCTTTTTGCTGCTCAGAAGTGACACTCTCTCTGACCCAGCTCCTCCTCATTGAGTTTATTGTCACTGAAACTTTCCTTAGAATCAATTCTGAGCCAAGGCAGGGTTTGCCAAAGGCTGACTCAGGAGGCCGTGGTAGAAGAGAAGCAGACTTACCTCTGTTCCCAGTGCTGGGGCTGTGAAAGTGTGTCACACGACTGCCGTATCTCAATTATTTTACACTTTCACACATCTGAATGTTTCACAAGCTGCTGCTGGCTTTTGCTGCTGAGGGATCTCCAGGCCAGCACTCCCAAAAGAAGATTCATCAGCATTCAGGAAGCAATTAACCCTGCACTGCAGTGCTCCGGTCATGGCACAGCTTCCTGCTGCTCCTGCTCCTGGGGAACCCCCAGCGCAGGACATCCCATCCCTGTCACTCCAGGCAAGCTCCCAACACGTCACCACCCTCACACGGATCAAATTAGCAGAAGCAGCAGTGCCTGGAAAAATCTAGACAGCCTGGAAAACTCTCCCAGCCCCTCTGGACAAAGGCCCAGCATCACCACCTGACCTCCACACTCACCTTGCCTACGAAACTGTACCTGCACAGCAGCCCTGGCTGCAGGCAGGAGCCATCACAGTGCACTCTCTGGGCTTGGGGTGGCAGATGCCATTTCCCATTGACAGCTCTGCGGGGCAGGGGCACAGAGGACACGTGCTCAAGCTATCTCTTCAGGTATTCAAACAAGGTCCTCCCCCTGCACGCTGAAGGAATTCTGATGTGATTTTACAGCCAGACACCCGCGTGTTTGGCAATGCCATTATTTGTCTGGTTCTCTTAGTTTCCTCTCCCCTTCTCCTTTCAAGTCTGTCACATCAGGGTTGACCAAACTTCCTGATGCTACAGGCTGCCCATCAGTAGCCTGGTAGGTGATGGATGTGTCCTCCAGGAAGCTGAGGGGAGAGGGTACAAGATCACAGGCAGAGCAATTCCTCCCCAAGGGGACAGAGTGACCAGTGCAGGTCTCCAGAGCCTGCCTGTAGCAGCCAGCTCCTCACACAGAGAATGCACAGCTCTCCCTGCAGCCCCTGACAGCAGCAGGTGACACCCTCAGCACAGCTCTCACACCTCAGGCGCCAGGGAACAGGGGCGTGCAGGGGCTCTGCTCAGAGCACAGCACTGGAGACCCCCACCCACTGCTTTGGGACAGGTGGCAATCCTGAATTACACCCCTGGGTGGGTGATATCAGATGGAGCTGATAGCAAGGAAAAGATTTCCCTAATTTTCCTCTGGCTTTCCTGATTCCTGTGTGTTGGAAGAACACCTGCACCGAAAGAAAAAATGTTTGAGACCTGCTGACCAAAGGAGTTCCTTTCTAACAGCTGCTCCCTTCCAGGTTCAGGACTGGTCACAAAAGTCATTACCTGTGCTGCTGCATTGCTTTCAGGACCTTTGTAGGGCCACTAATTTGGGAGAATTTTAAACATTCAGAGTGCAAGGAATGGAGTATTGCCCTGTGCTTGGAACTCGCATTAGCTGGGTAAAAAATCTCTTCTGGGGAGGCTTAGTCCTGGTCCTGGCTAAGCAAGGCAGAGCTCCCAGAACTCTGCAGCTCCTGAGTGCAGAACCCCATTAGGTTTAATTTCCTGTGATACACTGACAGCTACAAGACATCTCAGCTGAGAAGAAAGTTTCCTCCACAACCCCAGACTTATATTTCTAATGCAAAGGATCCTGTTCCAGTGCTATTTTGCTTTCTAGACTTGCAGAGTTAGATTTAACCAGGGTTTTATTTTCTTGTTTTTGCTTCTTAAATGCCCCCAAGTCTCAGTGAGGTTTCTTTCAACAATCTCATGTGGACATGCCAGCCTTAATCTCACTCTTGCAGGCCCTTCTCATTGTCTGGGATGAAAGCCCAGCGCAGAGCCTCCCCGCTAATTGCCAGCTTTCTGTTTGCCAGTGACAGGTGTATTGTCTGGAGGAACAGACCCAATTGTGTCCCTGCGCAGTGGGACATCAGCTGCTGATATTACAGAGCCTTTCAGGGAGCTTGGGCACGGCTGGTTATTTAGTGCCATCATTTATAACAAATCTGTGTAGCCTAGAAACTTAATAGAAAAAACAGGCGCTGCCTGTATTATTAATCTTTTTGGTGTTTTTTTCTCAAGCTACTAACTACTCCTAAATCTCCCACCCTCCTCCCAGCAAGACAGGGCATTTGGTTCTGATCCTCTTTGAAACACTAAATCTTTCTGATATCTTTTTCCCATAGTTTTCTAATGAAGGGGTTTTGCTGTTTAACGACATCACTGTGCATCGACTTGAACCTGGAATCACAGCTCGGAAAGCTCCGCAAAGTGTCATTTCTGTGGGGTGTGGATATGCACAGGCTGAGGTCACAACCATCGTGGGGAGATGGCTCATGTCCTCCAGAGAGCCTGAGGAACACTCTGAGGTGGGGTCTGGCTTTGGGGGACAGTGACTGCACCTGCTTTATCGAGTAAAACAAGGAGCTCTGGTGCTCAGAGTGAGGAAAGGCAGCAGCGAGAGAGCTCCTGAGAGATGAGAGGAAAACATGCAAGAGCAATATTAGACCCAGATTGCATCTGTCTGTCCCGTTTTTCACATTAAAGGATAAAGCTTTCCATACGTGGCTGTTGCAGAGCAGCAGAACTGCAGCCACTCCAGCAGCACCAGCGGCCAGAAACACAACACACCAGTGAGCAGATGGCCCAAGTCTTCTCTGCAGGAGCCTGGCAGCAGAGAAACCATCTCTTCACTGGGTTTGATCACGTCACTCACAAGGCAGGAGGGTCTACAACTGGCAGAAGCAGCTCCACATCAGTTTAAGGAACACAGAGGTTAAGGAGGAGGAAGCACATTGTGTCCAGCTGAGCCCTGGGTGTCTCCGCAGTTTTGGATTTCAGTCAGCTCAAGTGTATATTCCCAACCTGGATGGACTCTGCACTTCACATCCCTTTCACTGACATCCTGTCCCACGGACAGAGGCACTCTGTCCTCACATCTACAGCTCTGCCAGAAGCTGTTCCCCTTCAGAAAATGGCTCTTTCAGGAACTCTTCGGAACTTACTCCACATCTCACTACATCATCCCCTTGCCTGCACCACTTGTCTGCTCCAGCCTCAACCTCTTTTTTCGATTTTCAAAGTAGTGAAGGCACCCTCTTGGACTCAAGTCAACACCCTATTTCCTCTAATGAATTTAAATACCTCAAATAAACCTGCATTTGGAATTTTCAGTTACAATGATGAAGATCCCAGCAAGCTCACCTTCTGTCCTGACCTGGACAAGCACTTACTCCATTAGCTTTGGTTTAGCCACAGGTCGGTAAAGTTTGAGTCTATCTAGTTCTGATCTTGTCAGAATTGTATTTAAATTCTTCTGACAGATTTTTGGCTTGCAGCTTGTTAACAGATCGTTTTTGAGGCGAGATGTTAGAAATTAGAGTGGTTTGGAATGGAGAGACACATGGTGCGTTTATTCTCCAGTTCAGCGATTATCTCCCTGCCTGGCTCCGCTCCTAACACAAGTTCACCTTGGGACAGTACAGGAGCTGCTGGCTAGTTCGGCAGTCAGGAACATACACCAACGGGAATATGTGGGAATATGCCCCAGACACAGCCGTGATGAGGGGTTGGGAGCACCATCAGGGTTTTCAGCTCCTGGCCACTTCGCATGGCCTCTGACAGCTCCATTGAAAACCTGTCCTGTGCAGGGCTGCGTGGGTGGTGCAGGGCCCAGCCTCACCTGTTAAGACTTGACTTTTTGTAACTCCTTTATTCTAAAAATTGCCTGGTGATTTCCTCTAGTTTTCCTGAAAGAGCATGTTTGCCTCTCATCCTGCAAGAGCAGGTGCAATCTTTGTGGAGTAAAACTGCACAGAAGACTTTGTTAAACATTCCAAGTTACCCAACGCCTCTTCAAAAGGTCCAAGAATTTAAGATGTCATTTGGCACTCACATTTTGAGAAAGCACTGAACACAAAACTGGGAAACCAGGCAGGTGTCAGTGCAGACACCAAAATACCTGGGAGTTTATGCATTACACACACCCAGCGAGACAGACCTCAGCTCCAGTGCCCACCTGCTGAGACAACACCAAACATTCCTCCTATCCCAAGTAAGTTTTAAAAAATGTGTCTGGAGTGCTATTTAACTTCCCTGTCAGATGTCTTGTAGGATGATAAACCTGGATTGCAGCTTTGTTAAGGCTAGAAACAGATTTCAGGATTGCTTTAAAAAATGAGAGAGAGAAAAGTTTGCATTTTCAGGCTTCAGTGCAGTTCATGGTGGCAAGTTAAGGTGACCTCTGAGGTGTGCAGCCCTAGGAGCTCCCAGATGTATCTCAGTGTGGAGCTGACCTTCCTCATGTGGCACAGCCACTGCTGAACAGAGTGTGTGCTGACTGCCAGGAGACCACGCAGGCACTTCTGTATAGATGTGACCAGAACCTCAAAATCGAATTGAACCTGACACTCTGCTCCCCAGTGTTTACTCTTCTGCAAACTTGGGGACTTCCCGAGCTCTTCAGAGCAGCAGCATCCTCCAGCCCGGCACAGTGGGTGCCCAGGGGCAGCAGAGATGCCCAGGGACAGCTCCTGTTAGCCACCACTGCTGTCAGGGCTTGGGGACACCTGCACCAAAGGGCTCTGAAGGACAGCAGCAGACACCTGTGCCTGCAGGGGAGGGCATAACCCAGAGCAAAGTTTACAATACAGTGGGTGTGAAAAAGCCCATGTCAGATGACCAGAGAAGATCTTATTGTTTCGACCATCAATTGTATGTACATTAATGGGACTGGAAATAGGTGTCCCGGAAAGCTGAGGCAGAAAGGAGGATTTGTCTGACTCTCAGCCAGCCATCACCCAGCAATAGATGGAGCCAGAGGTGCACCAAGACGGCTTGGAACCAGGGAGGAGATGTACCTGCACATCTGCAGGAGGGCCAGGCGCATACCTGGGAGGATGGGAAAAGGCTCTGCATTACTAGAAGGTAAAACAATAATCGTAGGACATCTGCTTAGTTGTCAAGGACCAAGAGGGAAATAAAGCTGTTGTCCCCTCTAGCTAAAACCTGCTGTTTCCTTTTCCCCAGACTCACCACCACCAACTGCTCTACAGTTTATATGCCAACCCAATTTTGATGCCTGTAATTCACCCCAGAGACTGTTTATTTTAACTTTATCAAGTGAAGAGAAAAACAACTGTGTTAGAATGAAAAAAGAGCATCTGGCAGCAGGATATTCTGTCTCTCAAACAGCTTCCCAGCTTTACTGGTGTACAAGCACATGGGATTTGAGTTACCCAAGGGCTGAGAGAAGGGGAGAAGAGTGTGCAGAGTGCAGCTTCTCTGTGTGTTTACCTTAAGGATGGTCTTGCCTGGTCTGGTGGCTTTTTTTCTGCAAGACTGGCACAAGCAAGAAAGAGACTGTTTTGTTCTCTCCCATTGGCAAGTATTTTTGAGCATTGGAGGAAAATGTAGATGTTGCCCAATAACTTTGCCCACCCACCCCAATTTTATTGCTCATCTGGAGAACACCCTGATGGAGAACAGTAATTTTTCCACAATTAGGAGGGACAGCGCAGACATGCATGTCTGGTTGGACCCCAGGAGGGTTCATTTTCCTACAAGAGAAAGGGTGTTAAGTAATTAACATTTAGTGTTTGGAACAAATGACACTTTATTTTTTTTTTTTTAATCAATAAGATTTTTAATTTCAGGAACTTGTATATCTGGAAAGCAATTACATGTGTTAGACTTTGGAAAAATCTCACTCTCTGCCTTGCTTTAAAGCACATCCTTTCTGCAGATGTGCTGTGAGCTCTGTTCTGTGTGGATGTACACTTGAGCATTCCTTTAATGGGTCAGGACACTGGAGGAAAAGTTAAACTGGAGGTTGGATGTAGTTTACTCAAAAAATACTAAATTAATTTTAGTGACCCTGACATAAAGTGGAACTCCGGTAACTTTGACAATGGACGTTTTACTCTTTTGCCGTAGAGCCGTTCCATTGATGGCTCGTCGGTTTCGGGTCGGGTTCCGTCCCCACGTGCAGCGTCACCTTGTTTGCGGGACCGAACCACGCCCGGCCCGGCCCCGCCCATCCTCGCCCCGCCCCACTACGCTCCGCCCCTCCTCGCCCCGCCCCTCCTCGCCCCGCCCCTCCGCGCCGGCCCCGCCCCTCAGCACTCCGCCCCGCCCCTCAGAGCTCCGCCCCTCAGAGCCGGCCCCGCCCCTCAGTGCCCCGCCCCGCCCGGTCCCGCCCCTCATCGCTCCGCCCCTCAGAGCCGGCCCCGCCCCTCAGTGCCCCGCCCCGCCCGGTGCCGCCCCTCAGCGCCGGTGCCGCCCCTCAGCGCCGGTCCCGGCCCCGCCCCGCCGCCATTTCGCTGCCCCGGAAGCGCTCGCGGCCCCGCCCGCGCCCGGCGGAACATGGCGGCCGTGTCGGTGCTTCGCGCGCCCAGCGGCGGCTTCAGCTTCGACAACTGCGCTCGGTGAGGCGGGAGCGGGGAGCGGGGCCAGGCCGGGGGAGCGCGGGGGGAGCGGGGCCGGGCCGGGGGAGCGCGGGGGGCGCGGGGCCGGGCTGGGGGGCGGCGGGGGACCCCTTGGCCCGGCCTCACTCGGCCCTGTGTTGCAGGAACTCGCTCCTGGAGGCCGAGCTCGTCCAGAAGGGGCTGCGGGTGCCCGCGCCGCGCAAGACAGGCACCACCATCGCCGGCGTGGTCTTCAAGGTGAGGCGGGCGGGGGCGAGGCCGGGCCGGGCCGCGGCGGGGGCCCCGCGGTGCTGAGTCACCCCCGGTGCTCCGGGCCTCATCCCGGACCCCGAGCTGCCCCCGGGAGGGTCCCTGTGGGGGTCGAGGCCTTGGGAATAATTCTCCCTTCCTGCAGGATGGCATCGTCCTCGGAGCGGATACGAGAGCAACTGAGGGGATGGTTGTTGCTGACAAGAACTGTTCGAAAATACACTTCATTTCCCCTAATATCTAGTACGTATTTCTGGGTTTTGCTGTGTAGTAAATTATTATTGTGTACGTTACTGTGTAATGGTGTTGGTACTGGGATTTTTAGCCGTGTTCTTTACTAGCTGCAAATATTAAGCTCTGTTTTAAAATGATAATTTATTAGCAAGGCTTGGGAGTTCGTGATATTCCATTTCCACATAAGCAGGCTGTCTTGTTCATGCTCTGAAAATACCGACTGTGTGAGAACTGAATTTCCTCGATTTTACAATGAGAAAACGTCTACTTGTTGCATGAAGCATAGAGGCTTGTCTCCTTTTCCTCACTTGCTGATCCCGTTCCTCAGCTGCTGCGGTGCCGGAACAGCTGCGGACACGGAGATGACGACGCAGCTGATCTCCTCCAACCTGGAGCTCCACTCGCTGTCCACGGGACGGCTCCCACGAGTTGTCACGGCCAATCGGATGCTCAAGCAGATGCTGTTCAGGTAACTGAGTGTGTTTCTTGTTTATTAACAGCGCTGGTAAAACTACTAAATAATGCTTAAGGAGCTTCCTGTCTCAGCCTGCTTAACCTTCATAACGAGACTTCAGGAAGGATTTTGTAATCGCTCTTTGCTTCATGGGCTTTGGAGCTGAGATGGAAGAGTAATCGAGTCTGTGGTATTTTAGAGAATAAGTTGTGCTGTGACGCAGTGATCACACAGCAAAAATAGAAAGGGACTGGTTTGATATGCTGTTGGTCACACCTGTGAAAACCTTGTGTATCTTTGTGGTGAGAAGGCTGGGCCAGTAACAATGTAATGTACAAGCTTGTAAAACTGGGAGTTTGTGTGACTTGGAATAGAACCACTGCCTCAGAAAGTCTGCTGGACACTGAAATGAGCTGTATTTTAGTAAATTTTGTAGTCGATTGCTCCCAGCTGGTAAAAGCAGCCTGTCTGTTACAGAGCTTCCAGGTGGAACAGTTCTCAAATGCCTGTAATGATGTTAAACAGCCCCAGCCGTGGGGCCCACACTCACAGACACACTTTGCTCCCAGGTACCAGGGCTACATCGGTGCCTCGCTGGTGCTGGGGGGAGTGGATGTCACAGGACCTCACCTCTACAGCATCCACCCGCACGGATCGACGGACAAGCTGCCCTATGTCACCATGGGTGAGTGCTGCTCCCGCGGGCTGGGGCACGGGGAAAGGGGTCAGATTGGTACTGGAGGTGGTTTTGTTTAAATCCCATCGTTTGCTGCAAGCTGTGTGGACCTCAGAGTGCAAAGATAAAGCTGCAGCTGCATTTGTAAGAGAGGTGCACTGTTCTGTTTCTTTGCAAACATGGGCTGGGATAAAACTCAGCTGCCAGAAAACTGGTATTGGGAACGTTGCTGTGTGCATTCCACACCTTAAATCACAAGAATTGTGGGATTCCCAGAAACTTGCTGAAAGAAAAAGAACTCCTCCGAACCCTGATTTGCAGGCGAGATAGTCCTAACTCATGGTACATACAAATATCACTGGGGGAAGTTGTGTTTCATTGGGAAGGTTTGGATCATTTTAAATGGAAGCTTTGTTTTTAGTGTAATGGAAAGTCCAAATAAATATATCAGAAAACTGATCTGAAAACAAAGTGTATCAGATGAGTAAATTAATCAGCCTTTGCCTGCTGCAGCTTTTATGCTGGTTCTGTGGTGGGAAAATATACATTTATGGACTTTCATTAATATTTTCTGTTTGTGGCCGGAATTTTTGGCTAGAACGCCTCGTCAGGCTGCTGCTGGAGATGGTGAAGGTGTCGGTGCCGGTGCTGTGGCAGCGTGGCGGCTCGCGGTGCCCGCGGCCCGTGATTAACGCGGCAATTAGCGGCGCCGGCGGGCGCTGCGCTGGCGGCGCGCGGCCGCTGGGGGGCGCCGGCGGCCCGGGCACGGCGGGCGGGTCACGTGGTGTCATTGTGCGCCGGGCCGGGGACAGCGCGGGGGACAGCGGGGACGGTACCGGGAACAGCGGGGACGGCAGCGGGGACGGCACCGGGAGCAGCGGGGACGGTACCGGGAACAGCGCCGGGAGCACCGGACCGGCTCTGCCGGGCTGCGAGAGCTGCTCTCCTCGGGCAGGACACGCGGCTCGCACTCTGCCCGTGCTCACTTCCCTGCCTCGGCTTTCAAAGCCTTAGAATGTGGCCTGGCTGAAAATCCTGGCTGCTCCTCTTTCCCTCCACAAAAATAGCATAGGAGCAGACTGAGTTCCGATGAGTGGGAAGTAGAATATCAGTGGATTGAGTTCCTGCCAGTTTAACCCTCGGTTTGCTGTGGCAGTGCCAGGTGTGTGGCTGGTGCTTCCAGGCTTCTTTTGGTCACACTGTCAGACAAAGACCTTCTCAGCATCAGTGTCCTTCACCTTCCCACACCTGGTGCATTGACACTTCCTCCACTGACCAGGATATGTTTTAGTAAAAATGTAGCTAATGTGTATAGATGAAAAATAGAATTGAGATGGCAGAAAAACTATCAGAAGTCAAATTGGAGATGGCAGTTGGAATTGTATTTCAGTCTCATTTAGACTAATCTATTAATAATTTGTCAGGTTTTTTTCCCCCAGATATTCTAAAGGGTATTAAATCAGGGCAGATATTTTTGGCTGGTTAACTTCTGGAAATTCAGTATTAAGTAGAAAAGGTGGCTGAGAAGTTGGGTTTTATTTTGGTGTGCTGGTCTCTCAGGATGGACAGAGTGGTGTCCTGCCTTGCGTGGGAGATTTAAAAGGTACACAGCGCTTACTCAGGAGTGAGAACGTCAAATTAAACTGTTTATGCTGACAAAGGACAAAATTGGATTTCAGCAAACGATGCAAGATTGTCTGATTGCTTGGCTTGTCTAGGAAAGCTTCTGGCCAAGACTTATAATGAAATGCATGCATAAAATTAAAGCACTTGAAGTGTGTAGTTGAGCTTTTGGAAGCAGGCAGAGTGTTCAGGAGTCTCTTGAGGCTGGAGCCGCTCCCCTGGTGCCAGTGGTGCTTCATATTCATAAATCAGCTCTTCATGCAGTGGCAGTGTCGTGCTGCAGAGCAAGAACTCCCACTGCTGGGAGCCAGCCCCCAGCCAGGAGCCAGGCTGAAAAATGATCCCAATCCAAGGGGCTGCCGAGATCATGGAATTCTTACCTGGGATGAGCAGCAAATTGAATAACAATGAGTGCATGTGAATAAATGCCCTGTCAGGGAGCCCTGGCAGTGATGGATTAGGAAGTGCTAAATGTTGCTCTCTCAAGGCTCTGCACATCCTCTGGTGTGGTAGCAAACAGGTCCTTGGGTAAGGAGATGGACTGTAGTTAGCAATAAGAACTTGTGTTCAGTGAAGGTTCTGCTGGAGAGATTCGGTGCGTCTGCTTCAGAAAAGCTCCTGCAGCTGTAATTCACAGCGAACATTCCTGTGAGCTGCATTTTTTTGCTATGTATCAATAATTGTCTTTAAATCAGTCCTGGAGTGGTACAACTACTCAAGTGAAGACCAGATGGTATTTTGAAAGTGAATTTATTATAGTTGCATGCTGAAAATTTAACAGCATAGTTGGGAAAATTCGGGAAATGACCAGTGTTACTTGAAGAAGAAAATAATACATTCTCTTATCGTCTTATAACTTACCTGGTTCATGCTAATCATCAGACTAAAAAACATTTGCCTCTGAGTAGAGCTCTGCATTTCAGCTTCTGTAGTTCTGTATTGCAGTCAATATTTTTACAAATGTAGATATTAGATTAATACTTCCCTGAATATTTGGTTCTAAAGTGTAGCTTACTGAAAATATATGCAAAATGAATTATTTGGAATTGAGATGGCATTTTTTACTTGATGGTAAGTGTATCCATTCCTAGCAGTTGGTGGGTTTTAAAGAGCTGAAAAGGTTTTTTCTGGAATGCTATATAATACAAATGAATTATGACTTTAGTAATTATCCTTTCTTTTAATTATTGTTATTGCTCATACACAGAAGGGGGATTAAACTTGAAACATGTGGGGGAAAAAATTCAACAAAGAAAATGACCTCTTTCTGCAAACCTCAGTTTGAAGTCTTGCCTAAGATAAATACCTGGTTTGGTATTACTGTAAGCTCAGGTAAAGACACTGTTTAGTGACACATTATCACACAGCTTTCTTGGAGGTTTTAATGAAGTTGAGGTTGAGCTGCTGCTGAATCCAAACTGGTAGTGACTTAAATCACTTATTGTGTGTATGAGGCGGGAAATCCATCCCAAGTTAGTGGATGGTGTTTTGCCATGTTTGGATTTTATCTTTCTCCAGACATTATGTTTGGGAGCTGTGAAGCTTGTTTCTGCATAAAAGCAAAGCATGCTTGTTAAAAATGAATTATTGGTGGGCACCGAGTGCATGGACAAGAGAGCAGCTGTTTCCCCACACACAAACAAGTTCTCCATAGACCTTTAATATCCAAGTTTTCTGTGTTTTTATAGGAACTGCAATAAGAAAACCATACTTGCAGTGTTTACTCAAGTTCCCAGTTTGATTGCCCGCGCTGCTGTCACAATGCAGCTTTCACCAGGCAGTTGGAGCAGTGTGGGGCTGTTGGGATGGAGTGTGGAGTTTGACAGGAGCGGGAGGTCGGTGTGATGGGACAGTGGAGTTGTGACCGTGGGAGTGACTGTCCATGGCTGCGTGTCCAGGGCCAGTCCCGCGGTGCAGGTGGCTCTGCACAGCTCTGTGCTCCAGGGCAGGGTCTGCGTGCCACGAGGGTTTCCCACAACAGTTTGTGTTGCTGTTGTCAAACATGCTTTGTTTTGATGGAGACACTCGGAAGTGTGCATTGACTGCTGTTTCTGAAAACACGGGACTAACATCTGGTGCTGGGAACGGTGAAGAATTTTCGTTGTGCTATTTAAGATCAGGAAAATCTGTCCTTTCAGAGAATGCTTAGCTGTGCTGGAAGGCTTTTGCTAAGGCAGTTTTTAAATGCAAGCTTATAAAGCTTATGTTTAGGGTTTATAAGCACTAGAGAAAAAATTGAGCGAGTCTATTCAGCTTTTCCAGCTTCCTGTTCTGTTAGAACCTCCTTAGGATCTTGGCTTTCAGATGTAAATGTCTACATGTAGGTTTAATTAAGTTAAAACTTTCAACAAGTCTTTGAAAATTTACATTATAGGACTGTCTGGATTTATTTATTTAAGGTTGATGCTAGATTTTGGCGTTTATTTGTGTCTTGGTAACGTAGTGAGATAAATAATTAAGTATAATTCTTTATGTATAAAGGGTTTAATGTACTGTAACACAAGATTCCCCGCGCCTTTTTCTGTTTCTTTTTTTCTTCTTTAAGTACTGTTTTCCTGCCCATAGGTTCTTTTGGGAACTTACTTTAAAAAAGAAGCTGGAGGAATTAATCCAGCCTGAGCCATGCATGTGATTGTTACCGATAATTTTTGTCAGTAGAAGTTTTAAGAAATTAATATCGTTTTTCCCCAACTAAATGGCTAATGTAGTAATTCCAGTCAAATATTACATTTTATACTTTCTTTCTTGCACGTTTTCTGGTCTTTGTACTCCGATTTCATCAACCCTTTCCCTGTTTTCTAGCTTTGAGGCTTCCCACTCATGGTAGGCCTTCATTAGGGTGTAGCAAGAATGTGGCCTTGGTTTGAGACTATAGCCCCAATTTTTTTTTTCGCCTCTCATTAGAAATATTCCTGCATAATTCCAGAAGAATTATATTCCTGTTCAGGTCCTGTATTTGTTTTGGCACACGCTCTATTTTGACCTTGTTTGAAGGGTCAGTAAAATTCCTTTTATTTGTGGTTTGTTCTGTGCTATCAGCTGTTTGCATCAGCAGTTCAGTTTTGCTATTAGTTGCTTAAAAATCTTCTTTATTCTCAGTTTCAGCATTTAAAAAATGGAGTTGTGTATTGCTCCAAGGTGTAAATGAATAGTCATTGCCTGTAATACAAGTACACACTTAGAGTGTCCTACTGCTTTTAGATGTGATGTATTTGGTACTGTAAAGGTAATGATCCTCAACCACAGCAATATTCTGTAACAGGAATATCTGTCATATTCATCGGGATTACCATGTTCATTGATTTGTGTCTGTAAATCTGCTGCTTCAACCCTTTAAATTTGATCTATAATTGGACCTCCTTAAATGGTTCAGCTAAGGTAGTCTGTATTTTCTCAACAGTGTCACTGTCAGCTTCTCCTTTTTCATTATACATTCAGCAGACTTGATAAAATCAGCAGGACACCTCATTTGAAACTGTTTAATCGCTGCCTTTTGCTTTCACTAAACCATTGAGGTGGTCAAGCGATATACACAAATCATTTTAAATAGGAAATATGGCTTTCTCTGTGACCCAGCTAAACAGATAGCACTATGCAAAACAAGTTAAAAAGTAATAAATGCCAAAAAATCTTCTAATTGGAGTAAAAAATTGCAGGTAACTTTATTCACTCCCCAAAAGTAGTGTTCTCTGAAATATGGGTAGGGCCACCAACAGACAAGATAATCTTCCTGAAGGCTCACTCTTTCTGAACAAAGCAAGTTTACAGTTTCAACTAGTACCATCCTGCTTTTTGTGTTGATTCATGGAAAGCGCATTTATCACCCTGCAGTCACAGTGCTTTGGGCAGAGGTGGCTCCTGTTCCACCACTGCACTTGCACCTCATCCCTTTCAGAGAGGGAACGTTAAAACCTCGTGGTTTCATCTTTGGCACTTTGTTCAGCTGTTACCATTCAGTGTAAAAATAATGGCACCAAGTAGGAGCACAATTAACTGTTTACAGCTCAGGGGAAATCAGCTGGGGGCAGAGCCCCCTGCCCTGTGCCCACCCTGGGCTCCTCATCGCCAGCCTGGGGGCATCTCCTCATTCCAACACCCCCTCCAGCAGGGGTGGGGACTGCAAACGGTGCCATTCCCTTAGCTCTCTTTTTCTGACCTCGTTTTTGTATCTTATGTTCAAAATGGTAAAAGGGAAAGGCTGTCAGGGTGGGCCTGAGCACACAGGCTGTACCCCTGCTCTGATTCTGCAGTGTAGAGTAAGCTAAGGTAGGCTTCGGTCTGGTTTGTGCTGCTGAGATTTACTGTATTTTTCTCTAAAAAATGCCATACCAAATCCACTGGCTAAAGGGGTGTCCTGATGTTGTCACCACAGGTTCTGGATCGCTCGCAGCCATGGCAGTGTTTGAAGATAAATACAAACCCGACATGGAGGTAAGTCTTGGGTTTTTAAACCACAGTGTTTCTCCCCTCAGCAGTCCTTGTGGTTGTAAGAATTTAGGAGGTTTGAAACTCTGAAAAAGTTACATCTGCTCTAGTTTTGCTGTACTTAAAATGTACTAATGTCAGCTTACTGCAAAGCTGTAAAAATTGATGGGTAAAATAAATTTGCAAGAAGCTGTATTTCTATATGGAAAAGTGTGTGATTTAAATGTAGGTAAGGTTTTAAACACATACAGCTTACTTGTTATAGCTGACTTCAGGAATTTACCAGCCCTGGCACAGTCTGTATTGTTGCTTTTCTATCAGTCTGTCCTCTCAGTCTTGAAAAGAGAATGCAACAAAAAGTGTTCAAGTAGCACATAAAACAATTGTGGTTCATTGGGTATGTTCAGAACTTGTGTTTGCACTTTTAATATCTGCTTAAAAGCTGATTATCAGAAGACTCATAAGGTTGTGCTTTGCTGGTGATGCTGATAAAAATGGAGAATTGTTGTTACAGAGAATCAGTCATTCAGGAAAGCTAAAAGCTGGAGTGTCATGGTAAGATCAGAGTAAGCTGATCAGTTACAAATGAATGCATGCATTATTTTTGTATTTTCTGTAGTATTTCCTTGCATTTGGTTACACCATGCTGCTAATCTAAACCCTGAGAATCCAGTTGTCTGCAGACTGACTATTGGTGAAAATAACTCAAACAATTGCAGGGTTTTCTGTAACTGTATTCCATAAAATGCCTCAGGAATGTCAAGTCCTCTTAAACCACATTAATCTCTTCAGACTTTCTCTGAGTGCTCCTTCTCATTCCAATTGATTAATAATTCCACAGTAAAGAAAAAATGAGAATTGAACACAAAATTGAAAATTGAACACATTAAAAATTACTTGTAACATTAACAGTTGCAATCATTTCAGCCTAAAATGCAGATAAAACAAAAATTAGAGCTCTTCAGTACCACTGAAGGATGTGGAAAAAGAAAAAGTTAGTTTACATCAGCAAAGGTCTTCAGATGTTCCTCATATTTGTAATGCAGGTGCTGTGGGTCATTTCCTCCCCCGCAAGTGCACTGTGTTTTTAGGCAATGTTGCCGTAAATGCACAAAGTTCCTCTCTAAAAAGCTGGTAAATGAAGTTTAAATGTGAATGACATGTTGTACCCTGGTACCTCTCCTGACAAATCATGATGTGCAATGCCAGCAGATTTTTTAAAAAAAATCAGTCAAACACCCCACCTTGTTTTGAGAGGTTTGCCATTAGCTAATTGCTTAAGCATTAATAATAAGCAGTTTTCCAATTATCCCTGGCCCCTTTGCTGTCAGTACCTAAGCAAGAGCTGTGGGTGTGCAAAGTTCTGGACACGTGGTGGGATCAGCATTCCTTGTGATTGGGGCAGCATCTGAAGACACTGCCTTTCTGGCCTCAAGTATATTTACAGTTGTTACCAGAAATATTGGAGTATGTTTAATAGGCTCTCCAGTGTCCCTGGGAAGGATCCCCACAGCAGATGGCTGATAGAGCCGCTCGAGGGAGAGGAGGACTCTGTTTTTCCCTCTCCCCACGTGCTGCAGTAAGAATGAGAGTCTCCTTCTCAGCCTCCTCTCTGACTGTGCACTTGGCACGTGTGCCATTCCTCTGCAAGCACGGACTGCAAATCCTTGGAATCAACAGCCACAGCACAACAGTCCTCTTTCCAAGATACAGACGGCAAAGAGCTGTGCTGGGGAGCTCAAATTTTCATCTTATTCTCGGCTAGCTTTCAGGCTTGTATTTTAAGTCATTTCTTGTGTAAGATCAACCAAAAAAGTCACCAAAAACTGGTAAATCTCTAAATTTTCCTATTTAGAAAGGTCATCCTCATTAAACTGTCTTCACACACAACCATAAGTGGCAGCAGATAGTCATTTATAACAAGCATGTAGAAATGCAGCCTACCAATTCATTGAAATAGATATTTAGATCTCTGAGACTTGCATGCACCTTAACCCTTCCTTTGGTTTTCCTGGATAATCTGTTACCTAGGAACAGTTCAGGAATTGTATTAACCAAAGCAGCAAAGTTTCAGGTGATAAAGCTCAACTGTGCTCCTAAACACTTCCTCATATTCTGCTATGGCTGTGAGTTCATAACACTTACCTTCTAAGTCAGATATGGGTTTTTTTTCAGTAAACTAATAAAATAACAAATATTTCTATTGAAATTAATCCAAATTAAATCTGAAGTATGCTGTGTATATTTTACATAAAACTTGTTATGAAATGGCAACAAAGGTAAAATTGCTGGAGATTAATTTAATAAAATACGTAGAAAATTATTATTTTTCTGTCAAGATCAATGCTGCTTTCTTTTGCACTAATTGTCAGAATAGCTTGCTAGGGCTACTGGAGGGTAGTGGTGTGCTTCAAGACCATCACATCACAGAAAAATGATTCAAAGGCAAACTGTCCTGCACCCTCTGGTATCAACTTGCAAATTAGCATCTGGAATGTAATTAAACAAGCTTAATGAAAGTAGCAGCTGAATACTACTGGAAAAGACAATCAGCTTTTTTGCCTCTGATACATATTCTGTACTATTGAAGCTGATCACCAAACGCATCGTGTGAGCACAGTTAAAAAAAAATTAGCATTTATTTGAAGAATAGGAACTGTTTTTCATTCTGTTATGCTTTTGGCATGCTCTGGTGTCCCAGGAGAGCCATGCCACAGCAGATAGTGCACAATATTTATAAATCCATGACAGGCAATAATAGCAACTTGAAAAATTCTTTTGCTAGAATTTCAAGTTGAGAGCTGCCAAAAGCTGAGAGGATCAAATCTGCAGTGGCAGCTGCTGTGCCCTACAGTTAGAATCATAGACTTTGAAGATGCTCAACTAAAAAAAAAAAGAAAAAAAAAAAAAGACTGCAGGCTTAGCCAATTTTTGCAGGTTTCTAGAGCCCTGGCTCTCTGCCTTTTGAAGATGAGTTGCTGAAGCTTCTCCCAGTGCCTGAGGCATGCTAACACCAGCAGGATGTGTTTTTTTCCATAGACTTAGTGTGTCTTCAGATTTAAGTAGCACATGCTTTATCAGTGCCAAGTGTGATGGTCCTTTCCCTGGCTGCAGAGCTGGGAGATGATCTTTACCCACCATCCTTCAGAGGAGCTGCGGAGATGGATGGTGGCGTCCCCGAGTGCCACTTGTGCCGCCTGATTTATGGAGGCAGGGTTTGTTGGGAAGGAGTGCTGGCCCCTAGAGGAACCATTATAGATCGCTGAGGATGGGAACACTTTCAGCCCCGAAGGCCTGTAGATGCTTCAAAAATGTAATGCCAAGCACCTAACTGCTGTGGAACAATATTAATCTGTCATGTGGGCAGCTATAGATCTACTTTAAAAAACGTAAGTGGAAGAACAGCACATCTAATGGAGTGTTTCGAGCTTAGATCTTTCATTGCAGCCAATTTTTCTTCCAATACAGTCACCACTGGTTTTTAAACCTTACAGTCATTTTGTAAATGTATTTGTGCCTTCTGGTGTTAAACAATAGCAAAGAAATGCCCTGAGTTGGTGGATACGGAAAGCATCGTGAGCTGGGAAAAAAATGTCTACAGTATTAAATGCTGGAATTCTGGGTTTATCTATGCTTTGGTTGTTGAATTCCTCAGGAGATGGGAAGGGGGAATATATTTTCTTCTCATATTTGATTTCTGGTGTTTGAAAAGTAGAAGCATTTTGTCTGTAGAATTACTTGATGCACAGTGGGGCTATGTTGTAGACTTCTTGTTTAAGCAAGGAAAGGCTGCTTGTAAGTTTATTTCTTTTCTGTATTTCATCAGAACAGCTAGGTTTAATAAAAAGAGGCTCCAAAAGGAAGTGAATCAGAAGCCAAAGAAAACAGAGCTCTTGCAAGGAAAAGAAAGTAGATCTTGGAGTAATGAGTTCAGGAGCAGAATAGGTGGAAGAAAAGAGATAGGCTGGCAGATACTTAATAATTATTTCTAGGATAGATCACCACAAATATGTGAGATTATATTTGTAGTTATTTATTGTACCATTTCTTAAGTGTGGCAGGAATTCAAGTGGTACTGGACGAAAACAAAAATACCCTGGAGGGTAAGAACAGATGACGAAGAAGAGGGGGCTGTTCTGAGTGTGTTCCCTGTGGAGCACAGGCCCTCTCCATCCTACAGCAGCTGTGCTGCCCCAAAACCTGCAGCTTGCTGTCCCCTGGGTGTGCTCTGGGTGTGCTCTGCAGTGGTGGCTTCGGCTCACCTGTTTGGGTGGGACCAACATGGGCTGGCAGCAGTCTGATGGGCACTTTGGTGGGCAGGTTTGGTAGAAGAGGTTTTTGAGGAACTTCTGAGTAGCCCCTTATCCCTGAGTGAAGCAGCTGAGGCATGAGGAGTCCTTTCCTCTGGATGCTCCGTGTGCTCTGGGATCTTCGCTGTATTGAAGTGCAAAGTAGCCTGAATGCAGCTTTCACTGTGCACTTCTTATTTCAGTAAAAAATGCATCAGGCACAGTACAAAACACTATGAAAACATGTCACTTTCTTCCGTTTTTAAGCAGCTGACACATAGATCCTTCAAATGTTCCTGTGCTCGCATTTCCTACTGTCCCTCAATATGGGGGAATTATTTTTGTTTATTAACTACCGACAATAGTACCGAGCTATTTTTGGAATCTGTCAAAAGTCTCTAATCTTCAACAATAGTTGTCTCCCCAGCCTTGTCGGCCGTGTCTGTGTGGCTGAGGGCTCAGGAGCCCTGACAAGCTGCAGATGAGGCCTGTGTTCATTAGGGATGGTGATCAGCTCGGGCTCAGGTGTGGCAGCCGCGCTGATCCTGCCAGCTGACACTGCAGCTTTAATGACTCCGCGGGACGGTGGCCACTTGCTGGGAGGTTTGTGGGCTCCACTCCGGCAGCAGACAATGGAGATCAAGCCAGCCTACGGGAGTTAGGCTGGAGAGCCTGCCTGAGATACTTGAACCCCTGTTGGTGTCAAACACGGAGATTAAGTAAATGGGGGGGGGGGAGGGGGGGGCAGAAATCTGACTTGGTGAGCAAAAATCAGGATTTTGTGTTTCTGTGCCCTCTGTGTCTGTTTCATTACCCAGTGACAGGAACTGAGGCTGTTAGTGGCATATCTTCACTCCGTGCTGCCAGAGCTTGTGGCACTGCAGTGTTCAGCTTTCCTGACATAGCTGTGTTCGTGTCTCCTGGAGACATGGATTGCCATGGGTAAATATCAGGTGTTAGTGCACACAGCCAGCCAGAAAATAAAGGCTTATCATACCTGTTTCTTATTCTTAGGTTAGATCACAATTATCCTGTGGCAACTTGGTTTTTGCCTGACACGTTGGACAGTTTGTACTGTATTCATCATTCACAAAATTGTGCCTTGGATTGATTTCCTTTGTGGAACTGATGTTAAACAGGAAATCCAGGCTGATCTGGAATGTGCCAGCTGGGTGTGCTGTGGCATGGCTGGGATTGCAGGTGAGGTGTTCTGTGTGTTTTCTGGAGGGAGGAAAGCCTGGTTTGTGTGCAGAAGTTGGTGGGACGCTGCCGGCAGCACCAGTGTGAGCTCCCAGAGATACCCAGTAGTGCTGCCTTCCAGTTTGCTGTTTGCAGACGGTATGGAGGGAAATAAATGTTATCTTCGTGTAAATTGGGCCTTGCTGCGTGACAAAGAGCAAAGATTTCTTCACCTTTATGAAAGTAACACTTAAACTTTGTTCGTAATAATGTAGACAAGCTGGCCAGAAGCAGGGCTCTGTGTTAAGAGATCATTTCACTGCACAGGGTAGGGGGAGGACAGGTAATTATTTTTGATGCATTTCTCAGGAGCAGGTGTTCCAGTTTAAATTGTTCCAGTTTGTATATCTCCCATAACTACAGAACACAGGCAAAATGTACTGGAAAATATTTCACGTGGCACAAAGCCCGAGCGCTGCTCCTGCGGTGAGGGCTGGCAGGGCCGAGGGCAAATTGCTGTGAGGGAATGGGGAGGAGGAGGAGGAGGAGGTGGGAGCCAGCCTGGGCTTTATGGACCATTTTGGAGTATTAGGAAGGATATATTACCAGAGGGCCCAAGGCTTCTTTTCCAAATAAAATGTTGACCTTCATTCCCTTCCATCCTTTTGTCAGAGGTAAAGCAGTAGCTCAGATGAAGAGAGTTCACTTTATTTGAAGCCAGACGTGTTACTGCTTGATATGAATTTTTTTATATACAGTAATATAATGCAGCTTTAACCGTAGTCCTTTGCAGGGTATGCATATCTAGGTGGCTAAGGGTCAGTGTGTTACTGCACAGCAGCACAGTGGGGCCAGAGGAGAGCTGGCAGCCCAGCAGGATTCACAGCTCTGGTGCTGTTGAGCCATTTCCCATTTTGAGAATCAGTTCCCTAAAAACCCATGAACTTCGCCCATATCTAAGAAGTGATGGATTAAATGAGTTTTTGTATTCATTCTGAGTTCAGAGAATGGGAATAGTATTAAAAGAAGTCCCATAGTTGTGAGAAGAGCTTGTATTTAATTCTGTGCCATTGGAAATATGGATTGTACTAATCCCTGTGCAGGGAATGACATGCAGCAACTAATGTTATTGAATAGTAGTTCCGAATCATATAAGTTTCTTGTCTTGGCAGGTAATTTGGCATAAATTGTTAATGTAAATCCAGGTTAGTGGGGAAGACATTATTTTACTAAAAAAGATAAACTGCTGATTAATTCAGTATAGAACTCAATTACAAATTGAAAGTGTCTCTGCGGGACGCCAGTACCCTAAAGACAGCAGATGTTGAATTGATACTCCAGCATATTTCACCCTGGTATGAAATATTAACGTGGTTTATTATACTGGTGGTGTATGATATCAGAGAGGGGGTGGGGATGAGCCTGGGCTCACAGGCAGCTTCCTCAGAATGGGAAAAAACTGTTATCCCTGAGAACAATAATTAGGGACTACTGAGCAATTTGTTTGCAAAATTCTTAGCAGAAAATGGTTAGAAAAAGAAACATGTATTGACACTTAAGTCACAACGAACCTGGCATAAAATGCATAGGTCTAATTAAAAAAAAAAAAAAAAAAAAAAAAAAAAAAAAAAAAAAAAAAAAGACAAGCTGTGTCATTCCTTATTCTGAGGCAGCACTGGAAATGCACTTTTTTTTTGGGGGGGGGAGACTTGTTACACCTGAATGGTTTAAATAACACGTGCCAGCCCCTCCTGACAGCCAAACCAAATCATTCTTGCTGCTGGAGCCTTCCAGTCTTCCCTTAAAAGAAACACAAAGTCCTTTGCTTCTCAGATTTGTTCTCTTTGGACTTGCAGACTGATCTGAACCCCAGCCCCTTCCTCCCCCTGCAGCCCCTCACACCCTGCACACTGCGGATTCTCTTCCATAGTCTAATTATGCTCCTGTAGGTGCTTATGTCCTTCAGGAGGTAATGCTTTCTAGCCCCAAATTCCCAACACTCCATCGTGGATTTTTTTTTTTTTAATTGTCATTGTCCTTCCTGAAGCTTCTGGTTTTTTTTCCTTCTCTTCTCTTCCCACACGAGTCTTGGGCATTCTCACTTTAAGTAGGATCAACTTTTTATATTACAGTATTTGAACAAATGTCGTTGCGAAAGACTGTTATGGTAACTACTTGCATTTGTTTATTTTTACAAAAATGCTTGCTTGCTTGTGTTCATTTTATACTAATATTGATTGTGCAGTGCATTTCAAATCCTTCTAAGAATTGCTTTGGAGAACTGCACTGTGTATTGCCTGCCTGAGAGCATCCTGGTGACCTGCAGGAGGGATTAATTTCATTTGAGTAAGAATTAGAAAAAAATAATAATTTCTAGATTTCTAAAATCTGGAAAAGTCATCTCCTGTTTAACTTGCTTGTGAAGTTGCAAAATGTTGAGGAAATAATGTTCAGGAAGCCATTCCTGCTGCTCCCTTTGCTGCTGGAGCATGATGATAAACTTGTTTGCAGGTTATTAGTGAAGACTGTTAATATAATGTAGCAGTAGCCTCCTCTCCTGTAGGAAAGTCTCTTTTTTCCTTCAGTAGCACTTGAAATTTGGAAATTGTTTAGTGAGAAGAGAAAGTTGATCCAAGTCATATACAAGAATAATGTGTAAAAGTTGCTCCTCAGTGCTGTTTGGGACTCGTGGCAGAGCAGCTGTGAGAGGTAATCCATCAGCTCTGAGTGTCTGCAAACTGCAACTCTCCAGATAACAGGTTTAAAGTAAAGATTTAATACAGGCTCTATCTACTATGATGTTGCAGTGACAGTTTAAAACTCATTCTCTAAATCTCAGCAGACTTTATAGCCAGCAGTGGGCCCATATAAAGCTTAATGGCATTGCAACACATAAATCATCTTTTAAAGACGCTACCAGTAGCGCCAATATTAAATGCAGACAATTGTCTGTGTTATAAATAATTTATCAAACACTGTTTCAGATTAGCCTTCCATGCTGAGTTATTTATTTTAGCCTTTACTGCCCTATTCCTCAGGCACCTTGGAAGGCGCGCTGCCGGTCACTGTAATGAACTGGGCTCTGTCCCACAGCACAGCTGTGCTGACCATTACAGCGCCGGACCTCGCTGCGCCTCTGCCAAGCGCTGCCCATTTGTCACGCGCAGGTAAATGGAGCTGCACATTGGAGTCCAGGGACACATTGTGGGCTGTGGGATGGGGACAGACAGATCGCTCCATAAAGTGCTGCTTGTCACCGCTGCCTCGCCGTACAGTTCATCACTCGGCTGTAATCTCATTTAAGGAGCAGTGGGGGCCCCAGAGGAGGATATTCCCAGTTAGCTTGGTCTTTGCAACCATAAAGCAGGAAGTGCTCCTTTTATATACTCTGAACTTTTAGGGTTTTTTAAGATTAATTATTACAGTGACTCATTGAGACTGTGTCAGCACTTTCTGCAAACCCCTATTTTGTGCCGGTAAATAGCAGTCCATGCTGAATTCCATGCAGGCTCTCTGTAAGGAATACTTTCGGCTTTCCTCGTGGCTTTTCTGCTCAGCTTTCTAAGTTGTAAGCAAGAGGAGCAGAAGCAGCAGCGAGGCAGGGTTTTCTGATGACAGTTACTCCGTGTTCACAGACGGAGCTGCAGTGCATCAGGGAAGGAGCTGAGGGTGCAGCCTGGGCTCTCCCTGCTTGCCTCAGTGCAGTTACAGCTCTGCTCTCCTCACTGCACTTCACTGGATGTTTTTAGAACTATTTTGATTAACAGTAGGTTGTCAGAATACATTTTTAAAAGCAAATCAGATTTAAATTAGAGGAGTCTGTGAGGCTTACAGTGTTGTCCTAGAAGGATGAAATTAAAAGGAAGAGTGGAATAAATGCTGCCAATGTGCTGTAGTTTTCCTAAGCTGCTTTTCTTACACCTAACACCCATATAGCTTAAAATTATTTTGCTTTTGCTACCACTTAATTTTTAAAACAATTTATACATACTTCTTTGGTTTACTTTCACCATAGTACTAAAATAACCTTAGTTTGCAACAAATAATTGACAGTCTTCTGTCAGCTGAGTGAGGAATTACTTGCTTAGTAGGGTTTTATTACCCAAAACACTGAAGGAAAGGTACAGGAATTATTTTTGCAGCATGGCTCTATTGTTCTAGTCAGCTTGGTAGGAAGCGTAATTCAATTTATTTTTTTTAATAAAGAGTAATAGTGGCAAAACTGGGAGCGAAGTAAGAATTGCTGCTGTTTCTGTAGTTCAGTGGGAGCTGTGCCCTGCTTCTGTGGCTGCTGGCACCGAACACTGTCATTCCCTCTGTTCCAGAGGGGCACCAGGGAATGCAGGGCAGGCCCTGGGGCAGGCGGGTGGGAGCTGAGCTAATTTTGGGCTCCTCTTGGGCCGCTCCTGGCACTGCTGCTGTCACGTGCCAGGGCCCTGGCACAGCCTGGCTGTGAAAATGAGGCACGGTGGAAAGAGCTGCATTTAGCAAATTCAGCGTTGACCCCATCCCTTGTTCCTGGGGCCTGGTGGCAGAGGATTATTCCAAGGTGTGAAATAGCAAAGCAGTGAGGAGTGAGGTTGGGAGCCTCGGCGTTCGGCAGGATCCGCGGGGTGAGCTGAGCAGTGACTGCTGCACACAGCCTGGGGACACAGTGGTCCCCACCTCTGTGCCCATGGATGTGTTCCAGTCTTAGCATTTCTGTGCTGGAACAAGCAGCTCTAGTCGGTGTTTTCAGGTAACTTACGCATCTTTGAGAGAAAGTAAGGGACCTTAGGTGTTCTGGTTTGTACTTCCTAAGCTGTAGAAAAGATTTGTGTATGTGTGTATACATCCATATTTATATTTATATTTATATTTATATTTATATTTATATTTATATTTATATTTATATTTATATTTATATTTATATTTATTTAATATACATAATATTTATACATTTATAATACAACCTGTTTTCCTTGCACTCTGACCCTTTGGGCAGGTGATGGGGTACAGGACATCCCTCGTTGGTCTCGGCTCTCTGCAAGGCCCGTGGTGGAGTGGGAAGGGTGCAGGGCACAGGCTCTGTCTGTGAAGATGTGTCCTTTGCCCCGGGGAGTTGCCCAGCCTGGGCTACAGCAGGAACTGAGGCCATGCTGAGCGTGGGTTTATTTTCCATCAGCTCCTCTGGAACAGCCCCAGCCCCGATGGGAGCTGCAGAGGGAGCCAGAGCTGCTGGAATGAGGGGGAAGGCTCAGCCCCATCAACACTGTTCCCAGTGCCTCCACAGCAACACCAGGCCTGCTTTACTGGGGAGGGAGACATGTGATGATTACAGATTTGGTTTAATATTTTAATGGATATTTTGGTGAATTTGAAATGTGTCTGTAAAAGTTACTTGTGAATGCTG
The DNA here is from genome assembly GCA_036630365.1 of Acanthiza pusilla. NCBI lineage: Eukaryota > Metazoa > Chordata > Aves > Passeriformes > Acanthizidae > Acanthiza > Acanthiza pusilla. The sequence continues at coordinate 1,127,350 of JAXCHO010000028.1, forward strand.
TTGTATAAAGTGGGCACTGTTGCACTCCAGTTCCTTCTAACTGGTAATTGTGTTTCAGTTATATCCATTACTGTAGCAAAGGTTCCTTTTTTGTTTCATTCAAGTGTTAAAAATGAAATTAATTGCAGTATTTTGACTGCAGTACCTGGTGATTGAAGGCTTTGGTGCATCATTGATTGTTCCAAGCTCAGCCTCTGCAGGCAGGGGATGCACAGGCCTGGGAGACGGCAGCACTGGGCAGTGACAGCTTTTGAACCCTTGCAGGAGGAGGAGGCCAAGAAGCTCGTGCGCGATGCCATCGCCGCTGGCATCTTCAACGACCTGGGCTCCGGCAGCAACATCGACATCTGCGTCATCAGCAAGAGCAAGCTCGACTTCCTCCGCCCATACGATGTGGCCAACAAGAAGGGGGACAGGTGAGTGCTCCTGGAGCTCTTGGAGGGTCCCTGCTCTGCCGGGCAAGGCTTATTTTCAGAAATATCAAATTCTGTCAGTGATCTCCAGTCTGTATGAATTTCAGCTAAGCAGTGCAAATGAGTGGCTATGTCTGCAGCTGAACAGAGGTTAACACATGGGTAGAATTATTCTAAAGTTGCAGAAGATAAGTAAATTGCTTGTTCTTTGGTTTTTAGCACAAATGTCCCCCACCACTTTGAGAGTCCACTGATTTTGATAAAAACCTTTCCAGTGACGTGGCAATTTTTTTTTTTTTTTTAATAAACACAGTTTTCTGAAGTTACTGGTTTACCTGAAACTGTGTCAATGATTGCAGTCAGTTTAGATTTTGCAATAAGCACAGTTCCTTTACTTCAGATTTTTATAGGAAACTTCTAAAGCTGATCAGTTCTAAAATTTTAAATGCAAGTCTTCCCCTGCAGCATTTTCCAGACTAATTTTTCCCCATTTCTTTACCAGGTTTGGTAGGTACAAGTGTGAAAAAGGAACAACTGGTGTTCTCACAGAGAACGTGGCACACCTGGAGCTCGAGGTGTTGGATGAGACCGTGCAAACCATGGACACATCCTGAGCCCTGGGGGTGCTCAGCCAGCCGCCGGGGCAGAATAAAGAGGGCTTTGCTCAACCTCCTCCATGTGTCTGTACCTGGTGCTGTTGCTGCTGCTTCTCCCCTCCTCCTTTAGAGCAGGTGAGGCTCGTGCAGCCCTGAAGGGCTGTGGGACTGACCTGGAGAGGTGTGAGCCAAGGCTCCCCTCGAGGCACCCCCAGCACTGGGGGGCAGGAAAGCAGCTGCTTTGTAATGCAGTAAGTTTTAACTTAATAGAATGTAAGCACACCGTGAGCATGGGTGGTTCTCCAGCAGACACAGCTTTCCTGCCCCCTCACTGCAGCTCTCTCTGGCCATCAGGGGCTGGTGCTGTTACTGCTCCCTGTTTTCTGTAGGTACAGACAGGATACAGGGCAGAGCCAGCATCATCTGAAATCTGATTGTCTTGTTACTCACCTCCACTTGGACCTGTCTTGTCCTACAATCCTGAGCTTGTACTACTCGAGTTAAACTGCTCTCAGACTGTTTCATACAGCACCACATAATCCTGAAAACACCAGCAGAAACCCCTGCAGAGTTATTTCTGATTAAGTCAAAAGGGAAGGTGCTGACATTGACAGACAGCTCCAAAAGGTGATCAGTGCCAGTGCCCAGTCAGGGAACCTTGGAACAACCATCCTGCAAAAACAGCTCTGATGTGCTGCAGGTCGGAGGTGGAAGACTCAGACATTTTCTACCAGGACAGCTGACACAGAAATCTCCATTTGGCATTTTCTGGAAAAGCAGCTACACACCATAGCTGTTAGGAACAGTTTCACACACATTTAGCCACTTTTTGGGTTTTGGTTTGGGTTTTTTTTTTAGTATTTCCTTTAATACTGGACTTTTTTGTTTTTTTAAACAAATGTGTTTATTTTGGAAATATTTTTTTATTTATCTAAAAATGCACAATTGCAAAAAATTACCTTTTGAAATACATTTCTTTATAAGCACTAAGAAATTTTATGTAGCAAGAAAGTGACCAGACTTCTCCAGATTCTCATATTTGAGCTGAGCTTCCCTGGAAGCCATGGCTCCGAGGAAAGCTGCAGTGGAACAGGACAGGTTCAGGCTGAACCCTGGGAAGTGCTAAAGAAGCTGGGAAAAATAACCAGGCTGGTTGGCATGGGAATGGTGGGAGCAATTCGGTGCCTCCACGATGTTCTCCTGCTGATTTGAATTTCCCACATCTCTCCTGAGAGCAGCAGAGTCAACTTTCTGCTGAGAAGCCTCAATGTAATGGCACCTTGCATTAATGATACCAACCATATTCACAGCAGTTAATGGCTTTTCTTGGTACCCTATATAAATATTCCCAAATTTGACAGGAAGTAGTTGAAGATGGCACTGCAGTTTTCCTTTAAGTAGACAAAATTAGGTTAAAAAATCCACTAAAAGCATATATATGTATGTAACCCTCTAACCCTAATCTTAGTTCAAAAAAATTAAAGATTGTAAGCTTTCCTAAAGAAAAAAGAACAGGCACAGGCTGCATTTGAACTGTCACACAAGCCACGTTGGCACAAGCCCCTGTCAGCCGTGGGAGCAGCACCGGAGCAGCGCAGGCTGAGGATGTCCTGGGGAGCACCGAGGGCAGCTCTGCTCCTCCGCCAGGCACGCGGAATGGACACACTGGAACGTGAGTCCACGGCTGTCCTAAAGCAGTGAGGATTTCCATTGACAGTGATGAAACAAATCATTGATTCAATGAAGGAATTTAGCTGGTTGACAATTTTCATGCAGTTAAAGACGATGACTCCTTCAGATCAGGTTGAGATTTTATAAACATTCACATTTTGTAATGAGCTTTCACAGTTTGAGAGAAGGGGCTGATCCTATGCAGAATTCCATACACAAAGCATTTATTTTTTAAAAATTTTCCAAGTGTTTAAAACACTGCTGAAGTTCCACCGATAGTACCCAACGTACTATTGAATGTGTAAAAGTCTCTGCACCAAAACTGAGTTGGCTTTGATAAACACTGGTTTTAAACAAGAACCTGGAGGTGAAGAAGGACCATTCCAAAAGGGAAAAATGAAGGTAAGGAGCAATTCTCTGCAGGAGCAAGGCTGGTTTGGGTTTGCTTGGCATGTTTGTCTTCTTTTCCTCAGGCTCATGTTTAACTCATCTCTGACAGAGAAATGCATCAGCAAAATACTCCAAGTGTTCAATTAAAAAGAAATCATGAAACAAAAGTGTTTCCCACCCCCCAACCCTTTCCCATTCCTAAGTCTGAAGAGGAGGGAATTAATAAAAACATAAATGACTGCTTTAAAATATACCAAGTAAAAACTGAATTTGCTATTAACCATTTGCAGAAGAGGCAAAGTAGCAGTTATACAAATTACACAAAATCTACGGTAATTCTTACATTAGTATAAAGTGATTTCACTGAAGGAATTATTTCAGTATTTCACATTACAGTTAAGATAGAAGGTCTGGCAAAGGCCGAGCCCTCAGTAATAGCGGCTATCCTAGATTACACACGACAGTTTTAAGAAAGGACCCTTAAATGATCTACATCCGTAACATTATTGGCCTTAAAAATAAAAAATAAAAAGAATCACTTGCAATACCTCACAGAATCTTCACGTTAAAGCACGACCACCTGTAAGAGTCCTTGTCAAATAACCTGCAAATGATGGAGCCTCTGCTGCGAGTGCTCAACCTCCCACCTGTGTGACCTGGCACCAGTCGCTCTCAGCTGAGAAAAGAATTCAAGTAAGACTGAGCTGTGCTGGCTCGGCGCGGCCGCGGCGCTCATGTGCTCGAGGTCCACACGTGCATTTGTTTGGCTATTTGGTGCACGTAACCGATGTCAGGCCTCTGGTCTGGGTCGGGGTATATGCACATGCTGACCAGCTCCCGCAGCTGCAAGACAGCAGAACAGGCAGACGTCAGGGAATCCAGGGATGGTTCCTGGAAAAGGCTCCAGAACATCTGCCCAAGCTCTGCAGGCTCTGCCAGGAGGTGAGAACTTCTATGCAGATGTTGCTGGGCAGACTGCAGGCACAAGTGTCTGCCTCATGCCTGTGTGTGCCACCTCCAGAAGGGCCAGGAAGAGCCTTTTCCACCAAACCTTCACTAAAGATTTTAATTTTCCCCCACCACAGAATATTTTTCATCCTGTGGGAGGAGCCAGCCTGTGCACCCAGGGCTGGGGAGAGAGGGACAGGGGAGGCACTGGTGGCACAAACAGGACACAGAGGAAGGAAGGAAACAAAATCACTTCCAAGAGGTGACTGAGGTGGGACCTGCCAGTGAAAGGGAACTGAGGGAAGGGGGAGCCAGAGCAGAGCTCTCAGGCACAGCAGCTGCACTGCCCTTCCCACACCAACCCCAGCACTAAACCTGCTCAAGCCTTTCAGTGTGACAAGTCTGACCAGCACTTGTGTATCCTAAGCTACTGGAGACAGCTGGTGAGACCCTGGTGTTTCCCAAAAACCTTTATGAAGAAGAGAAACTGGACATTGATTATGTTTAAAAAATAAAATGCAGAAGGGCTGGAGTCTCCCCACCTCCCAGCCCTCTTTATTGTGCACATGAAAGATTGTAGCTTTTAATTATACAGACACTGAAAGCTGCTGGTACCCCTGAGGCACCGGGAGAAACAGCCTTGAGCCTCTGATCTTCTCACATCCTCCCAGTAGCCACAGTGCCAATTATTTTAACGGTAATTAAAAGCATGACCATAAAGCTATCAAGCACATGGCTTCAGCTGCATTAACGAAACGTGAGGGCTCCAGCTCTGGATGGAGGGAGCCCCAGCCCTTGCTCCCAGCCCAAACCTGCTGCCTGGCCCTGGCCCTGGCCATTCTCTGGGGACTGAGCTATCTCAGGGCAGGGACACTGCTGCCTTCATAACCCTGAGACCCCACAGACCGAGCACATCTCAGCCCTGGCCAGCCAAGTCACCACAGAACTCCCACAAAGAGCTGGAAATGCTTCTAGAGCTCTGCCCAGGGCCTGTGCTGTCAGTACCGTCTGTCCACAGAGCAGCTGTGCTCCCCTGTGGATGCAGCACTGGAACAGGTCTGTCCTCACAGGCGTTCCACCAGCACCTACAGGAACCAGAGGGCTGAGCCTGGACCAGCACTGCCAGCCAGGAGCTCCAGCTACCAGCAAATTTGTTCCCAACACAGAAAATCAATCCTGGCTGGATCCCAGCTCCTCCTCCTGCTGCCAGCAGCATGCAGGTGTTCACACCAGGACAGGGACTGGCGAGGCACAGAAAGCTACAGAGAAGAGGAACATTCCTGAAAGGAAACTACAGCAGGGGCTGTGCCCCAAACACTGCCTTGTTCCTCCTCCTTATTCCAGAAGTACCACAGTGCACGCTGTTGATGGTGGAGCCCTGTTCAACCCCTGTCTGTGCTGTTTCAGGGAGCAGCAGCCGAGGAGCTGCAGCCACAGGCACAGCCTCCGCCAATGCCGTTAATAGTGCATGAACCATCTGGAGTTCTCTGGGACCGGCGCCTTTGAGCTCTAACGCATCCTTCTCACCCCGACTGTATCACTGCACTACACACACTCTTTAGCACTGCCAGAGGGAAGCAAACAGACAGTAATTGTAAAGACAGGAAACACATCTGTCAACTTACACTAATTCCTGCTGCCAACAGGCATATCCTGAAACGCGAGCGGCAGCCGCGCGGCAGAGGGACACGCGGAGCCGGGCGCTGCTACGGAGCTTGGGGCGAAAAGATCTTAAAATTCACTTCTACAGACTAGTTCTCAAACACATCGTCTTGCACGAATTACCGGGCAAGGAAAAATGAAGCAAAAAGTAAAGTGTGGCACAGGGTCCCTCCCAGGGCGGAGGCCAGGCTGGCTGCTCGGTATTTCCCGGCATCCTGCCTCCTCCTCAGGATGCTGAGGTAGAGTGAAACAAAAGAAAATCCCCACAGGATATAGTGAGCATTTAAAATTCCATTAGCCATTTCCTTTCAGATAGAAGGCAACTGTAAGGAATGAGGAGGTTAAGGAAAACCAGCTGCTTTGTTTAGGCGAGGCAGAAAAAAGTCAAGCCCATCTTAAGAGGCCCTGAGGAAAGGCAGTGCAGTGTCTGCAGAGCTGGGGCAGTGGGTGTGTGCACTGGGGCAGTGGGTGTGTGCACTGGGGTGTGTGCACTGGGGCAGTGGGTGCGTGCACTGCTCCCCATCCCTCACACTGACATACAAACCCAGACTGAAAAAGCCCCCGTGCAGCTGCTGTAAAGGTGCTTATTGCATTGAACTAAATGGCTTTTCTTCTCTTTTTCTTAAAACTAATCCTTCCCTGCTTTGTCACACACTGAAGACTTCATAAACATTTCAGTGCTCTTTTACGAAATGGTTTACGGGAAAGGAAGCAAGGAGAGGGCTTTCCCACAGCTCACTGCTGGTATCTGCCAGCATCACAGACTTTCAGTTTCACAGTATTCCCCACAATAAGAAATCTTTTTTGTCTTGGTTTAGCTTGTCAATATTCAGACATCATCAATGTCATTGCCTCAGCCAGGTATCCAGGACCCCTTGGCCATCCCCTGTCCCCTGTTCTCCCCTGGATGTGGTGGGTTCTCCTCCTGGGCTCCCTTTCCCTGTGCCAGGAAGAACTTCACTGCACCTCCCATTCTCCTGCAGCCACACTCCCAACTTACCTTTTCAGAATAATGTTCAGCTGGAAGAGGTGGGTAGTCACATTGCTCTATTTTTTGGCAAAGAGAAAACAGGTTCATTTTATCTCCATAAAAGGGACTTTGCAGAGCTGCCATCTGGAGAGAAAAAAACAGAAAACATTTCAGAAACACAAAGGATTTGAGAGCCCTCAGTGCTGCTGGTTTCAAGAGCCAATTTTGCTCTCTGGCAGAAAGCAGAGCAGGGATGCTGCTGCTCCCAGCCCAGGCTGCTCCGAGATCCCCAGAGCTCTGCAGCCCCTGCAGGGCTGGTGCCAGGCTCTGCCGTGCCTCCCAAGGAAAAAACCCGAGGAACAGAATGCACAGACCACCAGCCCATCAGCAGGAACTCAACTGGCTCTAAGACAACTCTGAGACCCTCTCAAATAAAATCATCTCTATCTTTGGCCATTTAGCTGCTTAGAATATGAAGAATCTTTTAAGCATGAGCAATGTACTTCATCTTTTAAGAAAACTCAAAACAACCTCAAACCAAATACCTCCTATTGAAAATCTACTATTTAGAAAAGAGTATCCCAGGCAGATTTGGGAACCCAACTCCTGAAAATGTTCCTCACCAGTCAGGTGTTTTTCCTCTCTCAGTTTCATCCCCAGGCCAGCTGAAGCTGATGCTTTGCACTGTGTTTTAAGGGGGTTAATGATGATTAACAGTCTGTTGCTCGTTACCTGTGCAGGGAAAGTGTCTGGAGAACTCTGGTTCGTTCTGACACACAGAGAGCTCCCAGCAGAATTAAAAAGAGCCAACAGCAGATCCTCCAATCCATTCCCCCGCAGTGAGGAACCAAGACTGATGGATTATTGGTGATCTGGTGGCACAGCAGCAGTTTGCTGAGGGCAGGGGTTGCAGTGCTGGGTTTGGGATGCATTCCCAGAGGGAGGGGCTGCGGCCAGGGGGTCTCACCAAAACCTCCCACCATTAACACATCCAAGTGCTGAGCAAAGCAGGACACACCAAGATAAACCACTCTGGTTTAAAACATACACCTGTCTTCTGAAGAGTTTGAAGTTGCTCTGTTTCTTCCTCACCACTCACTACTATCAGTAGTAGCACTGAGTTACTCCTCACAAACTCACAGACATGAGGGGGAAGAGTCTCCTGACCCCAAAGAGCCCCAGCACCAGGCGGGAGGGTTTGGAAGGTTTTGAAGGCAAAAAGTGAAGTATCACTGTAAGTTCATTACTGTCACGACAGCAGCAGGCAGATCAGAGGGAGAAAAATCACCGAGTCCAGTTAGAGACTGTGGTCCCCTGGTAGGATTGATAGCAAATGCTCTCCATCAGTTACAGCAAAGCAGAGCCCAGCACGGCCTGTGCCAGGGAAGGACTAATGGGGGCACCAGGGAAAGCCCAGGGAGCAGGCAAGGGTTAAACTGGGGCTCCAGGATCTCAGTACACACATCAGTAATGCCAGCGAGGCTGAGAGGGGTTTTCCAATCCCCATTAACTCCCCATTGCAGCTCTAGTTAAGTGCTCATGTGCAAAGGGGGAGGGACGGAAAGGAATCACTGTGGGTTTGGGATGGCAAACGCAGGGAATTGCAGTGGAGAGAGCCCCCAGCAGCAGCCAGGGCTCGGGGCCGTGACCACGGGCACGCCAAGGAGCTCACTAACTACACTTTGTGATGCTACGCTGGGGTTTGCTCCTGACATTTTGATTAGAGCAATTACCCCAGGCCAGGCAGATCTCCACGGCAAACGCCCACCACACAGCGTGACTGGTGCCAGCACCCAGAGATGGGAATCCCTGTCAGTGCTCAACCTGATCGGCTTGCCAGAACTGCTGAAGTCACTGCTTGGAGCAACATTCTGGGAATTAGCAACTTATTTTTATCCCCTCCAAGTTATCTCGCTGACAGATATCTACAGGAAGTGAGGGATGAAGACAGTTACTCCTGTATTGATAAGATTTAATAACAATCACTGTATGATTATCAATGTCAAAGTTAAGTGGTGCTATGTGGCATCATGTCCCAAAGGCCTCAATGTTCCCTAAGTGGATTCCAGTGGACACACGTGTCTCTGAAGGCAATTTGTACATTAAATCTCTCTGCAGCTTATCTACACAATCTAGCTGGAGAAATATCAGAAGTGACTCATACCCAAACAAGCATCCCTTCCTTACTTCTAAGCCAAATGGAAAAACATTCTCCTCACAAGACATTAGAGCAGATAAAACAGTTCCTTCAGAGACACACAGATCTGACGCTTCATTTTCCAAATTCTAAAAAGTTTAAAAAGTCAAGTAGCTGTTTAACTACTGAACACAAAATTGGTACCTGTCCAGTCCTCCTGGAATCTGCAACATCTCACAGCTCCTGTTCCCTAAGTTAAAGCTTACCTATGTAGGAAGGAAATTTAAAAACTCTTCACATGCCAAATCTTTCAGATGTTACTGTAGTACTGCTACTCCTACCAGAGAATTATGTTTAGTGTGCAATTAATTCAGCTTCTTGAAATACAAGGAGTACCAAGACTCCTGTGCCATAAGGGGACCATATTGCCTGCAACAAAAACATATCTTAGCACAACGTTAAATATTTCTCTCTGCATAAATCTGGAATGCCATCCTGGGAGCTCAGCCTGGAGTGACTCAGAGCAACCCAGCACTGCAGCAGGGCCAGGGAGCCCAGCAGGGCCACTGCCACTGCTCCCCACAGCCCTGGCAGGCCACACAGCAGGCCAGGGCCACTGCCCCGGACTCAGAGCCTTGAGGATGTCATGGGAAAATTTACTTTTATCCTCTCTTGCCCTCCAAGGTTTGTTTCATCAACCAGCTGAAGCACGTGCTCAGATACAGCAGTCTGCACATCTGATGTGCTCACAAAATGAGTTACATTTGTTTACTCTCTAATTCCATGTGATTACGAGAAGTTGCATTGAGAAACAAAATGTCACCAGTTCACATAATCTGTTAACCAAAGAGGATGTCAACAATATTCTTGACTAAATATCCCAGGGATTTTTATTTCTCTGGGCTGGGATAAAAGCTTTCTAAACACTGAAATTAGAAGAAGCACCCATCCAAAAAAGATTGAGATTAGATTATAAAGAAGTACAAGACTGTGCGATGCCCTTTGATCCCTGCTGAAAAAGAAATCACAACACCAAAGCACAGTTACAAAATCATAGCACTGATTTTCAAAATCCATGCAATAGCTTTTAAGAACCACTTGCACAGTGGGCAGTTCATCCAAACGTGTCTGCTCTGGGTCTGTGCCTCAAGATAGAGGACAATGTACAATTAGAAAAACTTCCAGCCATAATCTAGTAGTTAGAGACACTGATCTCACATTACACAGAACCTCTAGTTTTCTTTATTGAAAGTTCCCAAAATTAAAATACTGCAATTGGTCAGAATCCCATCTAAGAAAGCAGTAACTTGCATTCAAATGAATTTTCTATTTTAGAAACAAATGCAGTCAGGAGAAACTCTGACTATGGTGCCCTAGCAGAGCTCTGCTCCCAGCAGGAAGGAGGGATGCAGTGAGCTGGCTTTTCAGGGCTTCATCCTCCACATTGGCTGTGACCTAAATTAATTTTGTGTAAGTGCTGGATGGCCCAGTCCCTTCATTCATGCTCAGAAAGTGCACGAGGAACACAGAACGAGTCAGCCTTTTCTCAGCATTCTCAACAAGGTGACTACAGGCAGCCTGAGCTCCTCAATTCCTGTGCTGAGCTGCGTGGTTATGGAACACCCAGGGAAAAAAGAGAGAAGATACTTGCCTCATACAATAAACAGCCCAAGGACCAGATATCAGACTTAAAGTTATAGCCGTTCTCATGTATTCGCTCTGGGGACATGTAGTAGGGAGTTCCCACTGCAAAAACAAACAGAGCAGGGGTTATTGTCTGCCAGTGACTGCAACCTGTGTCACAGAGAGACTGCGGGAAGGGTAGGGGTGGCACACAGAGAATCAGAACCAAACACATCATCACACACAGAGCAGAGCACGGTGAGCATTGCTGAAAGTACCTTCTGGTTTCTGACATTTGAGAAAGGCTTTGGTTCCCTTCCAGGCTCCCAAGAACCTGCAGAGTCTGGGATGGACACAGGCACAGGAATGGATCATCCCTGGGCCCAGCAGGCTGCAGTGGTGTCAGGACAGTGACACCAGTGACACTCAGGGGACAGCAGCTCACTGAGTGTTCACCTGCCAGGTGACCCAGGGGGCACCTCCGACAGGGCACCAGGCACTGCAGGGACACACCGAGCCCAGCACCAGCCAGGAATGCAAAACCTGTCCCAAAGAACCAACACCATCATTCCAAACTTTAAACCCCTGCTCCAACTTGCAGTCATGTCAGAAGCTGGGGGATTTCCATGTACTTCCACAAGTCTGTATTTTATCAAAAGAAATTTACTCAGTATTTTGGACAGAAGTTACAGGAAATTATTAATAAATTCCTTACCTCAAAAAGGTTCCTTTTTAAATCCTAAATAAGTTTCAGTCGTGGTACTGAAAATACAAGACATCCTGGCAGTCTCAACTACATCAAATAATCCTCAGATACATCATTTATTAAAACATCCAAGGACTGTATATGCTCTTTTCTCCTGCTTTCCCTGCTTGTCCGTCCCCTGTCAATTTTTTTTTTCCTTTTGGCATTCCAGTGTATCCTTCTCCTAATTAAAGACCTTTCCTCACAAGATGGCAAATGTTTAATTTGCCTGTAACATTCAGTTTACAATTTCTCCATTTGAAATGCTGCCTGCAGACAGCTGCAGTACTAATAAGCAGCTGAAGGATGGTGCTGGAGGTGGAAGAACAGCCACCACCTTCCCCAGTGCTCCTACAGAGGGATCTGCACCCTGTGGGAAACCAATGAGCTCTGGGGCACAAAGCAACAGCCCTGAGAGGCAAAACCCAAGCCCTGACACCTGCACGGTGACCCAGCACACAGAAGGTAATTTATTTGGACCCCCAAGATGTTCAGCCATCAGCTGCCCTGTGTGATGAACTCAGCTCATACTTTCACGTCATTCACTGTAGAAATTACTTCCCTTTGAAGGTGCAGAGTGCCCTAATGAGAAGTTACATTTTTGCAGATTCTATAGGAACTACAGGAACACAGGAAAAGGAACTCATGGAGAGGACTCTGTTTCCATGCTCAGGAGGAGCAGGTCAGGCAGGCACAGTCCCAGTCCTGCAGGGTTTAATCACCACCAAAGGCCCCTGTGTATGGAGGAGAGCAGAGTCCTGCTAGTGCTTAAAAATTTTCACTTGACTACACAGAGCAACTTCCCGGGGCAGCAGGAGGAGACAGGACTTGTCCAGAGGCTTTCCATGGCTCTCTCCATGTGCATGCAACACGCACACGATGGACAGCACAGCTCTCCCAAGCAATTCCCACACATCTGCCAGGTTTCTGTACAAGAACTGACTTGGCTGGGACAGCACTGATTCATCTTCCTGCTTAAAAATATGCAGCTGGAGACAAAACGGTGATTCATTCCAGGAAACAGTTCTGGAAGTCCCCACTGAGCGCCAGTGAAGACCTTCCCTACCTGCAGCTCCTCCGTGCTGCTGTGCCAGCCATGGCAGGAGCTCGGGGGCCGTGGAGCACTGCGCTGGCAGGAGCAGGAGCAGAACCAGAACCAGCCCCAGCCCCAGCCCCAGCCCTGCCCCTGCGGTGCCCAGCGCCTCCAGCCGCGGCCGTGCTGGCACTCAGTTATTCCAGGTCACTGCGTGGGCACCTCGGAGCAAATAACAACGTGTGGGCTCCAGAGCCAGGCCCTGCTGCCGTGGGAGCAGCTCTGCCCCCCTGTCGCTTCACATCATGCCTCCCCGGCCGCCGTGCCAGCGGTGACAGGGCTGTGACAGGGCCAGTGGCACGGCTCAGTGCGTCACCGGCCCCGCTCGGGGGGCACGGGGCTGCTCCAGCCCATTAATGGCTCGGGGAGCCCTCCACGCCTGAGCTCATTTGGTGAGTCCACCTTGCACATTTACCTAGCATTACTCTAGTCTTGTCAGCAAATGTACAAACAAGCAGGTCTCTGCGTTTCAAAACTGAGGCATTAATTTTTAAATAACTGTCATGATAGAAGACTGACAAGGCCAATTCTCTTTATGGCCTGTCCAACATTACGTGGGAATCTCCTGTAATGAGCATCTTCTAGAGAACTGCACAAGGCTTCCAGTGCAATCAGTCGGGGCTCGCCCTTGCATCCCATTAGTCAATTTGACAAGAGCAGTCTAATCGGAGACTATTCATCAGAAACTTTCTCCAGCATTTGCCCTGCTGAAAAAACAAAATATTGCACAGATTCAGCATTACTCTTCAGCATGGAGTAACGCATTTGAAGTTATAAAGGTCACAAAACCATAGGGAAAATTCTGGTTAAGGAAGGAGCTTCCTGCTCTGTCCCTGGAAGTTGAAACTTTTCACTTGACCATCAGCCACTCCAGCGACGCCACAGCATTGCCTCTCTCCCAGAACTGCCTGTGGGCAGCTGCAACAGCTCTAGGAGAGCTGCAACATCCATGGCAGGGAAATGCTAACTATTCCCAGTTAAGATCAGGAGCAGAGTCACTTATTGAACCAGAAAAAAAAAAAAAAAGGCAAAGGTGGCAAAGTTATTCCAGAAACGAAATTCAAATTCCATTCCTCTCGTACTTGCAAACACAGCTCAGCCAGGAGTGATGCTTCCTGTGAAACTCATCCCCAGCTGCTCATGGGCACAACCAAGAGAAATCTGATTCATACTTTTAGTAGGAGACTCTCAGAGTCTCATTCACTCAATTTGATGTACACCAGGCAAGCCTTGCGTAGCAGAGGCTCTCCCACATCTTTACACAGACAGCATTAGAATGAAATCAGCACAGAATATTTCCAGATATTTTTATAGGTTGTGTATGTTGAAGCTTTTAAAATGCCTCTATGAAAAACAAAAAACTGCCCAGTTTTTCAAATAGTAATAAAGTTTTTTCAGAACTACTGGATTTAACATGAACAACACTGATGCATGTTCCATGAACACACAGAGACCTGAGAAAAACATCTGAGGAAGTCTGAGTGCTAGCTGGTGGTGCAAACACAGCAGGGAAGCAAAAGAAGGAAAAAGAGAGACAAATAGTCCATTTGTTGAAGAGCTCCTTAGTTCCTCCCTGTTCTCCCTCACATCCAAGCAGGAACCAGAAGGAACTTGTAACACCTCACACACTCCAATCCAGGGCTATCACCATGCTCTGAACTGGGAAGATTTGATTTATGTGAGTCTCCTGAAAGGAAAATCTGCTCCAAGTATATTCTTGCCCAAGAATAAATAATAAATAATCTGCTCCAAAACAAAACTATTCTGTGTAAAATTGGTTTCTTTTAGGGTTTGGTTGGTTGTTTTTCTTATTCCTCTTGTTTCTTCAAAACGTAAAACCTCTCAGCTTTGGATAATGCCAAGTTTATTTGGCTAGAAATGGACATAATACCATTTCTCAAAAAAGTTATCTATTGTAATATTAATGGAAGTTCTCTGTATTTATTACAGCTCCTATGAAAACAAGATCTACCAACTTAAGTTTTCCAAAGTCTAAAATTAGGGAAGGATGGTGAACCACCATGCTGTAATAAATAGTAGAATTTACCTTAGCTACAGCCAGTACCTTTAGAACATGAATTTGCTGGTAAGGCTTGTGCAGGAAGAGCCCTTCTCCATGGAGAAGTATCTCCTGTCTTCTGTCTGGGGAAAAGGGGAAGTGGCAGCTGAGGTGGCACCCTGTGAACTCCCACAGCCCAGCTGGCTGCTGCTGCCTCTCCCGGCACCGCGGGAGGCTGGAGGTGTCCACACTGCCCCCGTGGCAGGTGAGCCCGTGGAGCTTTTCCAGGGGCCAGGGCTTTCCCTGCCCCACGGTCTGCGCTGCCCCAGCGCTGCTCCTGCTCCTGCCGGCGCTCGGAGCACGGCGCTCGCTGCCATCTCATGAGCTGTGTACAGGCAAATCTTTCATTTTTCTTTCATTACCCCGGCATGTACTGTCACTTAATTTTTATGTATGCAATCCTTCCTGACAAATATGATCTGCTGCCTGGTAATTCATCTGACGTTCATTCTGTTCCTTGCTCTAATTACGGCTCCGTTCCCGCCGCGGCGGCGGGCGCTGCCGAGCCCCTGCTACACCTGTCAGCCGGGTCGGGACTGCCTGATGCCCTTTCATGCCAGTCTGCTGCTAGCAAATACAACCAAAGGGAGAAATGAGATGAATATATTTGCATAAGCCGCGCGTTCAATTCATGGGTCAGCAGCCAGAGAAATGATGGTTCGGGGCGGTTGCCGCGGCAACGCAGCGCGGGAAGTGCCCGGCTCGGCATCGCGGGCACCGCGCTCGGGCGCGGGGTGCGTCCCCACAGCGCCGTCAGCCAACGTCTTCATTAAACCAACCCCGCGTCAGTCCAGTTCCTGCTGCTGCAAAACCTGCACCTCCGGCAAATCAGCAAAATATAGGAAAGAGCTTCAAAGCCTGCTTATTTTTTGATTGTTAAATTGTTTTTTCGCTTGGCTCCAAGGACCGCTGGACAGGGTGGTGTGTCCGTCCCTCCCACAGCATCTCCAGTCTCACTCAGTGCTGCTCCCTCAGTGCCCTGCCCCTCTCAGCAGTTTGCAGGGCCCGGTGGTGTGAGGAAGGGCAGGGTTTGTGCACAGGGGCTGAGCTCTTCCTACCCCAGCTTTCTCAATTAAGAGAGAGCAGCCCTGGTAAAGGTCACAAGCTTGGCTTACATGTGCAGCCAGTTTCCAAGCCCCAATTTATTCTTATTAATATAATAAGTGCAGCAGTCAAACTGGATAAGATCATATAATTAGACATGATCATATTTTGGCCTGTTCAGATGATGTGATTGTAACTTCCTGTGAAGAGGATTTATTTTCATCTATTAAGTACGGTGGGGATATATCCTAGGACAGCTTTTGATACAAAGGAAAATCTGAAATCTCATTTTATGAGAGTAAACTACAGAAATGCCTCCAATTTTGTAAGAACACACAGAACAAGGCAGGTATTTTCCTTCCTTGTGCACTAAGCCCAGGGCTGCTGGCCAGTACTAGCAATGAAGTTTGTTCACATCTAAGAAAGGATTCAGCAAGACACACTCAGTGGAGGAAACTGTGCAAACACAGACAGTGACACAAATATTGTGTGCTCCAAAGCCAAATGAGAGATTAATCTAAAAGAGCTTAAATATTGCACCTAAAGCCAGAGTTCCTTCACTGCTGTAATACAGAAGCACCATCAGGACTCCAAAAATTCAGACTCATTAATAAAAATGGAAAATCAGCCATGTCTCAAGAGGTTACAGACACAATTATGAAATACTTTATCCTGTAAGACTTAAAGAATGAACTGTGTAACTACGCAATTTTCTATGGCACTGGAATTAATGTTAATGGTAAAAATGAGGAAGACAGCCTTGAGATATGTGGAAGATACAAAAGAAAAGCTGGACCTTTAAGGCATAAGGCAGATTTCAAGTGAAGTCCCTTTTAGGAACAGATGAGCCATGAGGGCTTGGGACAGCTCAGCCACCTCGGACAGTCCCAGCCCCAGACAGGGCAGAGCCCTGAGCAGCCCCTGTTGTAAAAGCTGTGGGGAAACACTGAATTCCAGCAAGCACAGTGCAGGCAAATGTGTTATTTAGACTGGAAAAGCTGCATTTGTTACATTTGCTTATAAAGCACACACTTCCAGGCCTTCCAGAAAAAAAACAATAAATGGATTTTAAAACAGAAGATACCTATTAATGTCCACGAAGAGCATTTAAAACACACATGGCTGGAAATGCAGTCCCCACGCCCCAAACCCCACCGGTGTCACCATGGGAGGATGGACACCCTGCGTTTGAACATCAGAGCTGCCAGTGCACGGCAGGCCCTGCTTAACAAGTACCAGCTTACCTAAGGAATGTGCTGCAGTGGTTTTAGAACTAAAGAACCGGCCTAATCCAAGATCTCCCAGCTTCACCACCCCTGTGGCTGTTATAAACACGTTGGCTGGTTTTATGTCTGCAAGAAGAAAAAGGTAAAAGGTCAAAGCCACAAAAGGTTATTTGGTTCTAATGCTGCAATAGAAGCATCGCCTGGAGCGCTGGCGGTACAAAGAGGCTCGAGCAGAACCGTGTTTCTTTAGAGCTTTGATAGGCTCAATCTTCCAAGGCTTCAAGCTCTGCACAGACACAAAAATCAAGAGTGTACTTCCAGCACACAAGAAATACCAATGAGGGAAAATGTAGGAAACAGCTCAAGAGAACAGAGGTAACCCCTCTAACTGCTGCAAATCAAAGCAGCGAGCCCAGTTCTCGTTGGGAATGATCACTTTTCAAAGGAAGCTGCACTGCCCACCACCATCCCCTCATGCAGAGGCTAATGACTGTTCTACATATACAGAAATTCTGGGCTCTACACAGCCCCCTTGGCTCATGGAGGGTAGAAATCACTAGAACCCCAATTGCCCAACAGTCATGTCACACTGGGTGAGAGGCTCTTTTCTCAGAGCAGACTCAACGTGAGAGGCCCCACATTTCAGCCATCAATTACAGACCTAATTCGGCTACAATTGATACGCTGCATCAGGGGATGCATAAAGAAGCAAAAATTATATCACATCACTGAAAAATGTAGTGAAGAATTCACTCCTTCAAAGGAGCAAGGAAATAACAAGCAGCAGAGACGGGTGTTGGTGCCTGTTGGGAAATCTGCATTTCCTGAGTCCAGTCCTTCCCAAAGCACTTCACTGACACTGAAAGCAGCAGTGTAATTTTTGGATAGAGCTCAAAGTTATAAGATGTTCTAAGACAAGAGAGTCAAAAATAATTAATGAAAATAGAGAACAGGTTATGAGAGTGTGGGACATATTTGTATTAATATTTCAGAAAAGCCTGCAAGACAGGAAAACTCTTCTCAACTCTCTAAGGTCACAGCTAATATAATGAAGACTATTTCTTAGAGTTCACTGTATCCAGGAGTCTCAGCATTTTATTTCTGACACTTTTCTAATGGCAAGTTTGACACTTCCACTTAATATCAGTGTCTGGAATACAAAGCAGCTCATCTTCCTAATACCATGCTCACTTCAGCCTGAATCCTTTAACAATAAGGCAGAGACAGAAGGAGAAATCCATCTCGCAGGCTCCAGCCTCTCTAAACATGCATTGGCTGAACATCAGCATAATTGTTTTTGAATGTAGGCGCTTACTAATTGGAACATTATATTATTATTCAGTGAAAAGAGACTGAATTAATGTTACCTCTGTGCATCACCCTGCGGGAGTGCATGTGTTCCACTGCACTGCATAACTGCACAAAATATTTCCACACCGTCCTTTCCGGGATTAACCGTTTCTGCTTCTTAAAATACTGTAGGAGGAAATAAATAAAAGATCAGTGAAAAAGCAACATATTTGACTTGTTCCTGGAATTGTTAGTCAGCTGCAGGTTGCTCATGTCTTCCAGATCTGCAACTGCATGACTTTTCTTCTGGTTAGCTTTTAACTCCTCCTCTCTGTATGGAAACTTCGATGCAGTTCACTAATTAACAACTATTATGAAAAATTTGCTTAAATAGGTTTGACATTTTTGAATGGACACAATTATGATTAGCATTAATCTCCTTAATTACCTTGCAAAACATATTTAATGCCTCAAAACAACAAATGTCTCAAATATTTTGCCTTAAGAAACAAAAGAGCATTAAAAACCCCCTTGCAAACATTCGTTATTGCATCGTCTGCTAACAAGGATAAGGAAATCTGCTTCCCTTTTTTAGAAGATGGTCAGAGCATCAATAAAGTATCTGTTTCTTCTGTGATCAGGTAGAATAATATATTCTATTTCATGCATAATAGGAATAGCAAATGAAGTGCACCCTCCACGAGGCAGACACTGCTGATCAGCTGGGTGTGCCCAGGCAGCGCTGGCGGCTCTGGGGTCCAGGCACCTCTGCCTCTCCGAGCTCCCAGAATGATGGGCAGCACAAAGCAGCACCTCAGAGTGCAGCGTGGCCCTGGCTCCCTGCAATGCTCGAGTCTTCTCCAACACCCTGCAGGAAGAAAGGACCAGCTGCACATTTCAGTGAAGGCCAAACACCACAGACCTTCAGCTCTCTCCTTCCTGCTCGGGAGGGCACGATCAGCCGTGCCTGGCACTGCACCCAGGCATCCCAAAGCTGCAGGGTTGGGATTGGTGCTCCCTGGCTTCTCACTGAGCCAGCTCTGCATCCAGAGCACTAACAAAATTCACTTCTAACCCTTGCAGAGGATTCAGATTGCTCCTCCTGCCCTGCCACACAAGGTGGCACTGGGAATGCACACCCCCTCGTGCCACCCCCAGCTGCACCTCCTGTGCATGGCGCCCCTGAGCATTCCCATCTGCAGGAATAAAGGCAATGGCTTGCTGCCCCGTGCTGCATCTCCTGCTTTCCCCCCCCAGCACTGACATCTGATGTCCGTTGTCACATTCTCTATTTTATGTGAAATGCTGTTACCAGTTCGTGTTTGACTCAAGTAACGGCAAATTTTCTTTTGCAGATCAGCTGTGAAGGGGCACGACTGTGCAATTCCCTAGGCAGCAAATCTGACAGATTGCAACAGTCTCAGCCCAAAACTCGAGAGAGAGCACAGAGGAATTACAGAGGGTGAGGGAGAAAGTGTTATATACACAATAAAATTATTTAATTCTCATTAAAATATTTAAGAGTGGATATGCAAGACCACAAGTGATAATTTTCTAAATGTCATGTCCAATAAGGTTCAGCTGACATTTACAAGGAAGTCCCAACTCTCCGGTGGATTTCCTGCAGCTCTACATCCCTCATAAATAATGCAGGCACCAGGGCGTGACAGAGACAGGCCCTGGCTTTATCACCCTCACACCTTCCCGGGGCTGTCACCGCTGCTCCTCCGAAAATCTTCAGCTCCCCAGGGAGGGCTGGGGGACACGGAGGAGCTGCCAGGGAAACTCCCCTGCTGCAGGAAGAAGCTTTTCTTCCCCCTTGCGTTTAGTGCTTGGGGTTTTTTTCTTTAACTTTGTTAAGGAAAAAAATGGAATTCCCAGATTTGCACCAATTAAAAAGCTTCATTTATATGACCTTGAAAAAAACAAATGCATCTTTTTCACATCTGAAATACAGAGGGAACACAGAGCTGGGGACACCAGCAGCCAGCACAGTCCAGTGCTGGGCAAGGCACCAATCCCAGAATCTACCAGTTATGTTCTGCAAAATGTAACTCTTATTATAATGACACAGAAAATAATTTTAAAAAATAAATAGCCAACCCTAATAAGCAAATGAACATTTGTCAGTATTTTTAAACTAAAAACTACAAATGACAAAAAAATACAAGTATTTCATATATTGAAATCTTAAAATTCTGTAGGTAAAACTTTTTAAAGCTAAGACTGAAAACTCAAGCAGAACCCTTGCACAGCCCAGGATGGTCACACACTGCCCTAACTCCTGGTCTCACAGTCCTTGGGTTTTTTCCATCTTGGACCACAATCACAAAAAGCCTGAGATGAGCTGCACATTCCCAGGAAATCGTGGGAACACAGCAAAGCACAGCAGAAGGCCCAAGGAAACAAACTCAGCGCTGCTGCAGGGGCAGGAGGAGCTGTGCCCCCAGAGCTCCTGGGCTGGGGCAGGTCCCTCCCTGCTCTGCCCGGGGCTGCAGGTGAGGGTCTGAGCCCTGGGGCTGTCCCCAGGAGTGCCTCTGCCCAATGCCCAGGGAGGCTCTCCTGGGAGACAGAGCAGATTTTCCAGGATCCTGCAAATGTAGCCATTGACTATGGACTGAGTGGGGAACTTGTTTGACAGCCTTTGGCCTAGTGCCTCATAGCTCTGCTGGCAAAGAAAACAAATCTGTTAATAAGATATTTTAACTGTGACAACAAGGAGGAGGAGAACTTCCCAAACATTCATTTATGATAATTACAGAATAATGATGGCAAAAACCAGGTAAAACATGGAGAGAAGGTTGAGAGTGCTAACAAACATGATATAACACATCTGTTCTCACAAGGGATGTATGTCTAAAGATTAACATGTCAAAGAAAATATAAAAGCAGGTGGTAACAGCTTAACTAAAGCTGGTTTGCAGCAATACAAGTATTCCTAAGAGCAACATAAAAGAAGAACAAGTACTTGAAACATTTTCTCAAACCCAAATCCCCATTGCAAAGAAAGTCAATACACTTCCTTAAATGTCTTCAGAGTGGCAGACAGGCGATGTGAAGAGTGAACCCAACAGTAATTAAATGTCCCCATCAATCACAGGCTGAGTAAATCAACCTTGCAAATAACACACGTGTCCCACCAGGCCACAGACACTCGCTCCCCTCTGCAGCAGTGACCAGAAGCTCAGGGCATGGTCTGGGCTATTTAAAATGCCACCAGGCACTTCGGTTCAGGTCTGGAAGCAACCTGTGGGTGTGCAAAACCACAAAAGGAGGAAAAAAGTGCTTCTGGCAGCTGTGCTCACCCCACTGCCTCGGCCCTGCCTAACCCTGGAAGTCTGCAGCACCTCCAGGTGAGGACACATCCTTACCTTAATCATCTGAGAGAGATCCCCAGCGTCAGCCAGCTCCAGGACAATGTTGAGTTCATTGTCTTCAATGAAAGAGTCCAAGTACTTTATTATATTGGGGTGGTTCAGTTGCTGCAGAGGGAGGGAACGCAAGAGGAACAGTGACAACGTGGCCATGACACCTCCCAGACACAGCACCCACAGTTTTCGTGCCCCACGTGCAAAACGTTCACAGCAGCAGCACCCACAGCCCAGCAGAGCTGCCCCAGACAAAATCCTGGGAGAAACAGCATTTGAGACAGGCACAGCACCAGGGAAATGTCCTCAGCAAAGAGCAGTTCCACCCAGGGAGAAACAGCCTCTTCTGCTGGAAACTTGCAGAATGCTTGAAAGCAATCCTGAAGGATGCCTTGTTCAGCAAGAACTGATTTTTTCCCCCATTAAATAGAAACGAAATCCTAACTGTTAGTCACAGTACTCAAGGGCTCCTCACCCCTTACAAGAACAACAGAACTAACTTAAAACTTTGATGGAGGAAAAGAACAGACAAATTGCACATGTCAGTTTATTATCCAATCATTTCCGTTGGCTTCTTCACTCATTCCTTTCTTTCATTTCAGTATAGCTCATTCTTACATTCACAACTGATATATGAATTCTTTTTTCCTAGAACCCAAAAATACCACAAATCCTCTTTCTGAATGTAAAAACTGGCACTATTTTTCTCCATGGCTATTGAGCAATTGATGTTTATCTTTCACTATGGCCTACCAGACTCAGGCCACAGCTGCATGAATTTGAACAGAAATCCCTAAAATCACATGCACTGAAATAATTATTTAATACTTTTAGAATTAAACTTGACTAGTTAAATTAAATTTTTAGCCTTCTGCAATCTGTTGCATTTACTAAAAATAGATATTTAAAGTGCAACATATCTGTATTTTTAACCAGCAATTTAAAACAAATTACTAAGGCATTAAAAATCACTATTTGCTTTATTCACGTAAACACACTCTGGTTTCAGAGCCTTTATCTAAATTATCATTTTTACGTGTAATATGTATACACACACACACGACATGTACAGGCAAAACTGCTTTCTCCTTTACTGTATAAGCTTTACTTGCCAACCTGAAAACAATTTTCAAACAAAAAAAACCCCAAAACAAAAAAAAGCCAAACAAACAAAAAACCCCACAAACAAACAACAACAAAAAAATTTATAAAAATTCTTACCTTCAAGAGGTCAATTTCTTTAATGCAGTCTTGCCTTGCCTTGGCATCCATCATTTCAAAAATCTTCAAAGACAAAAACAGAGAAGATAAAAATGAAACAACAAAAAAAGTACTTTATACTTTAACAAGCAGTTGGTGTTTCCTTCCCCAGTTTCTACATCCTCTACTGTAATGAGTATTCACACAATCCCCAGATCAAAGAAAGATCAATGTTTTCTTTATTTTGAAACCACAATAGGGATAACATTGGGGTAAAACTAATTTTAGAACCCGTAGGCAAGATTCTAAGCAGCACAAAAAATAAAGATACAAGTTTGTGAATTTGCTGCTGTGATTTTCATTGGTTTAGTTATTAATAATTTCATATAGTAAATAAAAGACAAAATGTTTACTTTTCTCTTTTAAACAGGTACAGCTTCCACTGATTTCTCCGTAATAATTAACAATAACATTGAGCATTAATATTCATTCTGCAATAACCAGTAAGTCACTAGAAATGAGAATGTGGAGAATCTGTTGAAGGATTAAAGGCAAATTTCTCCAAACAAAATGCTGTTTCGAACACAGCCTAGTACTTTGAGCCAAGTTTTAAAAGTCTACACTTCTGGCATCCCAGTGTTCAGCAATTCCTCTCCAACTCCACCAGCAAGCTCCGGCATTTTCCTGTTCCATGGTCCCACATTCAGCTGCGTTGGGGTGTCAGCTCCTTGTGGTGCCAGCACAGCCACAGGGCCCCACAGTTCACACATTTAACAGCCATTTGGTGAAGCCTTTTCACAAAGTGAAAGGTGACATTTAAATATGAAATGGCACTACGGCTCCACAATTCTGATTTGGACACAGGAACCCATGGGTGCTGAGGCACGAAGAGCCTGCAGGGCAGAGTCACCTGCCCTGAAGTCACCTGGCAGGCTTCAACCACTCCCGTTGTGCTCTGCACACAGGCGACCCTGGGCGGAAATGCTCACCTGCACTTTCTTCAGCGCCACAGGTTTCCTGTCCAGGAGACAAGTTGCTTTGTAAACTTCGCTGAATTGGCCTCGCCCGATCTTCTTCTCGATCTGGAAGTCTGCCAGGGTGCAGCGATAGGGGTACGACGTCAAATGTCTCTGTGGAAGGAGAGTCAGTCAGGGACTGCAGGGGCCACGCAGCCTCCAGGGTCACTGCCCAGGGCAGGGCTCAGCCTCGGCTGGTGGCAATGGAGAGCAGGAGACCACAAATGCATTCCTTCCTGCAGACGGATCAGTACCAGCGCTGGAGGAAGCCAAATGACTTCTTTAAAAAGGGAATTAAACTCTTGCCTTCCGTGTAAGTAACTAATTAGTCCCAAACTGCTCTCCCGCGTTGCACAGCCTCTCATCAGCTCAGCCTGCCTGTGTCACCGGGGAGATGCCAATGCTGCAGCCCAGCAGTCCCAGGTAAACAGCCAGGCAGGCAGGGAGACTCAGCCTAACGAGGAGCACGGACCCCATGGACTGCGACTGCTCCCGAGAGCCCTTCTGGTCTCCTCTGTAATTAGCACGGCTGCCAAACAATGTTTAAAAAAGAGATTATGAAAATTAATTACTCAAAGTTACCCCACGTGCCAAGTAGAACATTTTCAAGTTTCAGCATCTTGAGCCATTTCAGAGTTTGCATCAAAAACCACAAAAGGAGAAGTTCCCAGCAGAGGCTGGGGGTGGGGAAGGGCTTCCCAGGGCTGAGCCATCGCCCACAGCCAGGCCTGGAGCAGCCAATCCCAGCAGGAGTGTCCCGGGAGGGCTGCGGGTTTTAAGGGATGACTACTGCTACCCCTGCCATTTCCTAATGTAGAGCAGAGGGCTGGAATTGAGATTTAAAATGCAGGTGAAGCTTTCAGTCCAGCGTTAGGACCTGCAGCTATTTCTGAAGGCAAGTCCCACAGAAAGAGGAAGGTCATTTCATCAAGTGCTTCCTTCAAGCTGTTCAGAGCACGGTTCCCTTCAAGAACACTTCAGTCTCCCCTACACTCTGGAACAAGTCACCAGCTATTGACTGCAATCAAAGTTTGGGTCAGCTCTCCGGGCTTGTGCTGTGCTTGAAATTGTGCTGCATTCACAGACAAAAAGCCAAACCGAAATTAAAGTCTTAGCATTTGTTTCTCTGAGTTTGGCAGTGTACACTATCCACTGAACTGGGAGCATCCTTCACTGATGAGGGAAAAGGGAGCCTACAGGTCACCAGATAAAGGGCAGAAGGCAAAAGCTGCATTGCTTTATTGTTCCCACACATTCTCCTCTAAGTTACTAAATTACCACCAGAGTAAGGTAACGTGGGATGAAAGACAAGCAAATATTCCAATTAATCAGTCCCTGCAGCCTTCTCAGCCTAAACTGGATCTGACAAACAGGAGCACTCCTCAACAGCCACCACAGTGGAAGGGAATGCTCTGCCCATTCCGGGCAGTGGAACAAACATCACCTACCTCCCCTGCTCTGCTGGCATGCCAAAGGCAGGAGTCTGCACACAGGGATTTGTCCCATTTGCTTGTTCCCACCAGGAACATCTCCACTTCCCAACTGCTTCACACATGAGCTACTAAGCAAGTTCCTAGATCTGTTCAGAAAAACCACCTTCCCCAGCCAGAGCAAAGGTGTCAGCACACAAACCTACAAAGCACCTAATTTAAAAACAGAAAGGAATCACAGCATTTCCTTCACCATGTCCATGTGCCTCCTGAGCTGTTCTTGAGCAGTAAGAAAGTCTGAGTAAAAGCATTTCTAACTTGGAGTTACCACTCACAATAGAAGCAGCACTTCTAACAACACTTTATGAGGCAACTACTACAAAACTTTATTTTTCAGAAAGAAATCCAGACTGCAATCAAGGACAGCTTCCACTCGCCCTTTTAAAATCATTAAAGTGTGTGTTTACACCAAGAGTGCTTAAGTGTGAATTAATATTTCAAGCACGTGCCAAGAAATATCTCCCAACTTCTGAACTTGAAAACATAAACAAACGTCAGGCAAGTGAGAGGGGAATGTGTGTCCCAGCCTTTGGCTGCTGCTGCTGGGGGTGATGCTGGCCATGCCTGGACACCTCTGCTGATGTGCTCTGGCACCGCCAGCACTGCAGCTGCACATCTACATATGCAATGACCTAGATTTGCATGTGCTCTCACAACCTATCAGACCTAATTAAAGTAATGGAGCTTTCCGAGAGGGCAGGAGATGTTTGATTACGGAACAAACCAGGAATCCTCCTCAGGTTACACCAAACAGTACCAGAAAGCTCCCACTGATCACAGGCCACTCTCCCTTCTGTTTAAACTTCTCCTTCTCTTATGCTTTGCTGCACTTGAATGCAAGCAGGAAACTCTGCTAAATGCTGTAATAATACCTGAGAAATATCTGCCTTCTCAGAGGAACACCCCTGCAGTCCAGCTTTACACACAGTTCACTTACTTCATGACTTTTGACATGGGGGACTCCACTGTTTTCAAGTCCTTCCACAATTAAGCACTACAATTTTTCAGAAATCTGGCGAAGAACCACCCCCTATTCATTCCAACAACCTGTGATCTTTATTTCTGCAAACCTCAGAGTCTTCATGTACAGATATAAATTGTGTGTACTTAGGTACCACCATCATCTTCGAACTTGTCCATTAAAAACACATTTTCTCATTTTTAGGACAGGTTCAGGCTCAGGTTTCCATAAATGCAGTAAAATCAAGCCCCTGCCTGGATCAGGTTTCAAGGTCACTGATGGAGCCTGAATTGAAAAACAAACTAAATGAAAAGAAGAAAAGGGGAGAGAAAAAACAGCCAAGCAAAAAGAACCCCAACTACTGGACACTATGAAAATTGGGCTGTTTGCACATTTCTGTTCCCAGGGCAGCTGTAGGAAGGGCCCAGTCTGGGAAGAACTTGTTTTGAGACAAAGGCTGTTCTTTTCATCCACACAAGGAAGTCTCATTCTTCTCCTACTCCATTAAAAAAAAAAAAAAAAAAGGCCCCAAAGATTAAAGTCAAAGAATTCCTCATGCGAATAAAAAGGCCATTCATTTTTTAGAAGAAATGCAGAGATTATTCCAAGAACAAGCTCTTCTGGACATCTCCTCTGGCATACATGTGCTCTGTGAGACAGCACCACTGGTGCCAGAGCACAAATTCCAAAGCTGGCAAAAGCAGGCGACAGCAGCACAGTCACAGAACTGCAGGGAGAAGACTGCCAGGGCTTTAGGGCTTTTGGCCTCTCCTTTTGAGGTGCTACAAGATTTTCTGCAAAACAGAATGGGTAAGGCTCCATAATACCAAAAAACCGTGATGAAATAAAAGCTTCAGTTACCTTGTACACAGCTGAAGAGATGTGGGCAAGGACAAGGATCACTGGGACCTCTAATCCCAGATTATCAGAACCCAAACACAGGGGAAGGCAGGAGTAGGGAAGCTCCTTGCTCTAGACTCGCTCCCTGGAGGCACTTTCTATTCAGCACCCCCCACCCTGGGGCTGAGTGTGGCAGTGCCACCAGAGGCACCTGGACAGCCCTGAGCAGGAGGAACACAGACCCCAAAGTGTGCCACTGCAGGTGTGACAGTCCCCTCCCAACCCTGCGCTGAGTGCACGCAGGCAGGGCAGCTACACAGCCTGAACACCTCCTGTATTTTATTTGTCTTCATGAGCAGTTGTCCTGCTCAGAATTTGTGTTTTGGGATAGGGAAGAATAAGAAAATACTGGTCTGTAGAAAGACTTTCAATCTCCAGAACAATTTGTGTTTGGCCAATACATTTATCTCTTTGTAATTACTTAAGATCCAGGGAAAAACCAAATGACCACGAGAGAGCTGCGGCAGCAGCTCTGCCTTCAGCCTCTGAGCCCTTGTTTGGGGCCAAGGGCACCCCAAGAGCGAAAACAGAAATATCAGAAATATCACAAATATCCCAAATATCCCAAATACGGCCCTGCTGCAGAGCCAGGCCTGTCCCTGTGCTGCCTCAGAGACACAGCAAATCCCAGCCTGGATGGGCTGAGAAAGGGGAATGTTCACTGCTAATTGCACAGGAGAGAAACCCAGAGTGCTGATGTTAATTAATAATAAAGTCAGTTGTCTTACTGCTGATTGGCAGGTGGAAAACAGGCACCAGTCAGCCCTGCACAAAGGGCTACAGGCATTTAGAGTATTTGTAATCAACCTAAAAACTGTTAAGATTGGTTAACCAACGGTTAAAAAGTCAGACAGTACAATCTTCAGACGCCAATAAAAGCATCTTTCCTGTAGAGCCATGAAATGAAATATTCTTTAGAAGAGTAAAAACATACTCGCCCAATTAATTTTCTGAAATCTCATTAAAAAATTTAGTCTGACTAAGTCATACACTTCTGACCTGAATTTTAATTATCTTTACGCTGGATATAAGGTTTTTTCTGATATTTGCAATGCATCATTAATTTTAAAGGAATGGTTTCCTTGCTTCTAAAGTGCATACTTCATCTGAGTGACATTTACTGTAACTAATTTCACCTTTAAAAGACATCTGCAGTGGTACTGGGGAGCTCAGCCCCCCCAGCAGAGCACGCACACATTACAAGCAATGATTTACTAGCAACAGCAGGATTTCAAACCCTTTCAGTATGTCCAAAATTATACACCTGCCTCCATTCAATAATGCCTACCTGAAAAGAATTTTGCATACTTTGAGGCTGAAATTCCAGGGTGAATTTACGGGAACACATTAGAACAGATTGATTAAAGAAAGAACTTCTAAGCTCACAAGAGATGAGGAAACTTTTAAAATATGGATTATCCTTCAAACAAGTAGCCAAGTAATTATTGAAGAACACATTAGGTTTTTCAATTTGAGCTGCAAAATTAGACTACACAGTCATCATAAAATATCCTTCACCTGACCTGTTACCTGGAATTTAAAGTTTGCTGAAGAACTTGGCTTAAGTTTCAAAGTTTCAGCATGATAGGATCTACTCTGATATCCAGAAATTCTGTACCTATCTAGACATTTTACTAGATCATGATGAGGGAAGAGAGAAATATCAGCTTGGAAATAGTAGAACAAGGTGATGTTCACAAAAATTAAAATTACCATAGAAATAATCTCTTAGCAGCTCTGCCACTAAGCTGTGAGTATATAAAAGAGTTATTTAAAAGTGAGTTATTGTGTTTATTTAGTAAGAAAACTAGGTGAAAAATTACAGCTCTGTATTTTTGCATCACTGATTTACTCCTAAATAACTTTTATGGCTTGCTGCTATAAACACTAAGTAATCTAGAGACTTAAAAAATTAACACCTTCACTCTGGAACATTACTAGAAAGTTCTCTTGCTGATGAACTTCCTTGGGGTATCTCTGGGCAGGTAAGGGAGCCAAAAGCCAAAACTGTGATTTTTATTGGACTTTTAAAATTTTAGTTTCTGTATTACAGACCACTTCTGAATATCCAGCATTACTCACAGGTTTCTTATTTCTCTTTACAGCAGTTAAGGACAGAAAGAAAAGCCTGCCACACTTACTCATAGCTCTGTACTGATGAGTGATAACACAGAAACAACACCTCTGCCAGAATGAAAAAGGAAAGGCTTCAGGAAGCAGCACAATTATGTGTATCTGCCAGGAAAGCTCCTGGGAGAGAAGCACGTTGTTGCTCTCTCTTTTGGGGGCTGGCACAGCAGTTTTGGACGGAAGGAAGGGAAGGCCACTCCACACCAAGTTCCCTCCTCATCCAAGACTCTAAGAACTCATGTTCTGCTTTTTTCTGCTAAAGTTTTTATCTCTGCAGTTAAAGACATTTCTTGTAAGACCGGCTTGGTCAATTCTATCTGCCCAAACCTCCCTCCCTTCCACAAACTACTACACACCATGTCTGCATTACTCAGATTTTCAGAAGAAAGAAATGATGCAGTTGCAGATTCTTCCACATAAAAAGTAGCAGAGATTGGAAAAATTACCTAAAAACATATTCCTGAAAAATGGAAAAGCAGAAATATGTCATCAGCAAGCCTACCAAGCCACCAATGCAAGGCAGCCTGCACTCTAAACAGTACTTTTTTTTCATGCATTTTTTGCAGTTCCCTGGTAGACTGTGTATTTTTGTTATTCAGGTCATTTTATGTTATTTTGACAGCAAAACCAAAGAAAGTCTTCCTGCAGTTCCAATTCCAAATTAGATCATTGTCAGAGCAGTTTAATAGAGCCCTCCATTAACACAACTTGGGTATTGCCAGAGTTGAGGGGAGGTTTCACTGAACAATGACCATAGAGCAAAATGAGCCCACTCAGCATCAGCATCACAGCAGAACATAGATTATTAGCTACTAATTACACTTAACCATGTCATTACAAATTCTAACATGTGCTCCAAGATGCCATGAATGTATCTGCTGCACAGGAACACTTCCTAATCTTGTTCATGAAATAATTACAGGGGCACTATCCTGCCAAATGAGGCAGTAATTAACCCTAATTGCTCAAAATGCAACTGGCTAATTCTAGGAGATTAATCAAGGGGATTCAATTATTATTAAATGACTTAATATGACAAATTGCTACATTAGGAGAGGGGGCTTTGCTCCACACCACGGTACCTTCCCAGCAGTGCACTCTCTGTGCAGGCAGCCTCCCCCTCAGCAGAGCTGTCCTGGGCCCTCACAGAGCTCTCCCAAGGACCACTTCTCGCTCAGAATCCTCTCTGGGCTCACGGGGGGAAGGACAACGCATCACCCCAGCCCCTGCCACGGTCACAGCCCACCACAGGTACAGTGCTCTCCTTTCTGACAGCTTGCCGTGGTGCTTTGGGTTCACTCCTTACAGTAACAGACAAAACTGAACTGCTGTGATCAGCAGACAAACAGGCTGAAAAGGCAAGCAGCCAGAACTCAGAAAACCCAAGTTCCATGACGGCACAGACCGGGGGTTAATCCTGGTTTTAGCTCCCTTCTGCAGAAAGGTGGAAGAGAGAGGAGCTGCTACAGTGGAACTTTATCATAGTATGGAATATACATTGCAAAATACATTGCAGTAGGGATCCCAGGGACTCACAGGGAGCCTACAGCTCCATGTAGGATGAGCCTTTCCTTTTATTTGCTAATTACTTCTTCAGCACTTATTATGAAACTATAAAAGGAGATCAAATACATTTATTCGCTTACACAATTATCTACTTTACTTTGGCCTTTTCTTCAAAGAATCAAAACAAGAGAAAGCCAACACAGTATGTTTTCATAAGATGATTTTAAAACACTTGCTTTAAGCAAAATTCAAAGTATTTCCTTTTTCTCATTATAATCAAAAAACTGGGTTCAGGAAACTCTGGCTGGCTGCCAGAATCCCAAACTGGGATCCTAAAACTGCTGTAACTGCACTAACAACAGAAGGAGGGGGGCAAAGGCAGCAAAATGCAAGGAAATCAAGAGACCTTACAGAATGAAGGGATGAAAAGCCAGAAGGAGACAGGTTAGACACCTGCACTCACCTGAGGATCATGCTGGAATTCCTGCCCCGGCAGCTTGCACAGAGGGTTGTTCTGGTCCCCTAGATGATGAGGGTGGTTGTGCTGCCCTTCCATGGTATCATACCAGACTCTGCTCCTCGGCTCTGCTGGAGGCAAACAAAGGGGAGAGGTTGGTCTCACTGCCCAGCTGGGGCTGGAGCAGAGCAGCTCTGCCTGGGCTGTGCCTACAAGTGGCTGTGCAGGCAGCAGGAGCCGAGTCCTTCCCTCGGGCTGACTCAGAGCTCAGAGCCCAGAGCCAGCCCCGGGCCTCGGCCGGGCTCTGGCAGAGCAGAGCAGAGCAGAGCAGAGCAGAGCACAGCCCAGCCCAGCACAACCCAGCACAGCCACTGCTGAATGGCCCAGCAAGAGCTCAGAGCCACCCATCTCCAGGGACTACCAACAAAACCACCAGCATCACATATACTGCTTGTATTGTTTCACAATAAAATAAGAGCAGAAAATGGGTTTATTTGGTCAGTGGTTTGCTATCTACTAAAGATGCTGCTTGTGCCACCTGTAAGAGTAGCTACTGTCACACCCCCAGTCACTTAGGGGACATCCAGAAAGGTCAGCACATTTCCACTTGTTAAACAAAAATGTCAGAAATGTCCCTCCAGACTCTTGCTGCTTCCTTGGTCAAAGACAACAAAAATCTACCCACAGTCTTTCTTCCCCAAATTACAAGTTTTCATGCAGATTGGCAAGACACAGGAAGCAGGAGCTATAGAAACCATACTGGATTCAGCAAGATTGAAGTACTGTAGGAACATCAGACAAACAAGGGAAAATTCCATGGATGAATTCCTTTGCTGCAGTTTCAGGCCAGTCCAACACAGCGACGGGAAAGGAGGGTCTGCTCCCCTTCAAGAATGGTACCAGAACATGCAGAGCTGTACAGAGCTGCCCATCAGGCAGCTGAGACATTGCAGAGCTGGCGCAGCACTGTGAGCCCAGATTCACTAATTCCCTCTGGCACAGGGCTCCATGTTTCAGGGACACCGTGGCCAGCAGTGATGGGGCAGCTGTGGGCTTTGGGCTGAGCAGCTCTCAGAGCATCCTCTGCCTGCAGGGGCAAAACACACTGAACACACCCAGACTTCCCAGCCCTTCTTGGAAACAAAACCCATGTGTGAACTATTTATGCTCAAGCCTGACTCAGGGACAAACCCTGGTAATTCTATCAGCTACGCTGGGAACCAGGAGTGATCACAGCACTCCCTGCTCCACACCAGCTCCGGGGTCAGGCTCTGCCCCGAGCAAAGCCAGGCCCCAAGATACAGCCACAGCATTTGCAGAACACCCACAGGAACACACTCAGGTCCCTTCCCCACAAAGGGCCATACACAGGTTTGGTTATCCCTTACCTGCCCCCTCTGCCATTCCTAGTTGCACCATTCCTGCCCTTGGCACTGACTGAAGCCTAACGGTGACAAGGGAAGATTTAGTGGCCAACACAAGCATTTGCAGAAACTTAGTTCAAGAGTTTTGGCAAGTATTCACTCAGTGAAAGAACACAACCTGACCTCATTAGTGTATTAATAGTGCATGCCTGGCACTTGGGCAATGACTAAGTCTGAATTTAAAATAAAAAGGTATTTTAAATATTTGTGGGAGTGGGGGAGAAAATATGATGCAGAAGAATTTCTGTAGCAAGTAGTGCTCAATTCTTTTAACAGTTGTCTGTGGAATAAGCCTTTAGCTCTGGCAGATTGTTCCCAACACCAGCTACCACAACAGGGGGGGAAAGCAGAGAGAGGCTCTTCTGGTGTCTCAAGCAAATGAACTTTCACTCTAACCAACACTCACTAGACAAAAGAGCTGCAGTTCCCATTACATTAAACAGGTGAACACATGGGTTTCTCCCAATAAAACCAGTTTTTCAAAGTCAGTACAATGAAACTCCAGTGGGAGAAGGAGAATCACTCTTAGTATAAAGAAGTTTGATTTTAAGATTCTTTCAATCTCAAGCATCTGTAGGTTTATTAGTAACCAGGTGAAAATATTTAGATAAAACTATGTCACTTAATATCAACATTAAAGGGTGCTATGAAATTCCTACCTTATATTCTACTGCTGGAACTATCTTAATTATTTTATTGTTCAAGATTTGGAAAAGGGCTGTTTACTTGAAGGGAGAGCCACAAGTTCTATCACTTCCAAGTCCACGCACACAGAGCAATTCCTGCTCCCAACACCTGGCTCCACACTCCGCCCCAGCACAGGCACGGCAGGCAGTGCCACGTGGAGTGTCTGCAGTCCAACACTGACCAAACTGTGCACCCACCGGGGCCTGCCTTCAGAAGGACTAAAGCTCCAAAAGGGAAGGGATTCACTTCTGACCATGGGAACCTGACCGATGTGATCACACCCGAGTCAGGGCACTCCCAAGGGAGCCATCACTCTCCGGCTGCCATGAGGAGACTCAAGGAGCAGTTCCTGGCGGAGAGGGACCATCAGGGGCAGCTCCCAGCCCGGGAGAGCCCACCTGCCATAGCAGGGAAGGGCCAGGGCAGGATCTGCACTCGGGCACTGCTTGCTGCAAGTGCTACAGCTGGAAGCAGAGGAAGGAGTAAGAACAAAATAGCAGCTTTGAAAAGAGATCCAGCCGAGCTCACATGACAGCCGAGCCCGCCGACACCTCGGGACAGCGTGTCCTGCCCCGGGCTCTCAGCTCGGCTATTCCGGGCTGCTGGCATGGAGGGAGCGCAGGGGAATCCCCAGGAAGGGCTGCACAGAGAATCTCCAGACAGCAGCCAACAGCACCAAGGCACTTCACTGCGTCAGAAAAGGTACAAGGTATGGTCTTTAGATTGGGACATTTTTACTGTACATTGTCTTAGCTCTGCACTTTTCCTCCTCAAGTGACAGGCTCTTTTATTGCTGCTTCCAAATTTCCTACTAAGTTCTGCAGTATCACGATTTTCACACTGAGCCTTGACCATGACTGTATATCAAAACATCTTTGAATTGCGCGAAGCATCACATATCTTTCCAGAAAGCAAATAATAGAACAGGATCATCATTAACATCATGGGAAATATGACCACGACCCATGAGGGATGAGCAGCTCCTTCTCCCAAACCACTGTCACCTTTCTGCTGTACAGAATGCAGCAGCACTCACAGGTAACCTGGAGTTTTTCTAAAGCCATGGAAAACAAAAACCCTCTTGTGCAGTCAGTTCCCCTGCCACATCCCCAGCTGCAGTTCCTCCCTGGGTACCTGAGTGTCCTTACATCTCATCTCTAATCAGTAGAGAGCAAAACAAAACCCAATGGAACCCGAGGTACCTTGCAGGTACCTGACAGGTGGGATTCTCAGGGCAGAACAGCCCAGGGCACTCGGTAGCAAAGGCCACGATCATTAGTTACCAGACACTCATTAAGGAGCAGAAGCTCATCAGCATCCTGGCGCTCAGTGCCAGCCGCCCCAGTGCCCCGGGTGCTCCTCGGCGAAGCAGCTGTGCCCAGTCTGACCGGGTATCACCATGTGTCTCAGGATGCCTCCAACTCAACTGCAGGCCAAATGCTTTGCTCCCAGATGTATAATCAACATGACAGGACCACGCACCTCTCGAGCAGGCAGCAAAGCAGCAGCTTGTGCTCAGTGTTACAACAGTTTTGTGTACCAGCACTTTTCACCTTCCTGCAAGACACAGCAGCTGCTCCGTGTGCCCCGCGCTGCCCTGCTGCCCCCCCCCAGATATGTACCTGAGTGTTACAGCACAGATACAGAACATACATAGATCTGCTCCCCCACTCAGTTCCTACATCCTTTCATACCCTCTTGCTACACAGGGACTCGAGGGCAACCAGGCAGCTCTGTTTGGGCACCAAAAGAGAACAGCAAGTCTTAGGCAGTTCCAGAAATCCACAAGTTGTTTAAGAACAGTCAAGTACCTGACTTTAGCTAGTGCACAAACGCCCATGCTCTCCCACACACGGGGAGCTCAGGGACTGAGATGCAGCAGAGCACAGGCAGCAGGCTCCAGGCGCTGCAGATCCGCAGGGATGCGCTGCCCTGGGAGCCAGGCTGCCCCTCCTCCCGGAGCCCCCGCGCCGCTCACCGCAGGCTCCCCGAGACTGGAGCAGTGCAGACTGTTTGACAGAACAAACACAACTGCAGCAGCACCACTTTCTTCCTCTCTGCTGCCCAATAACATTCGTCCTCCTCCTTGCTCATAAAATAAATCTGCCAGGATACTCTATGAGATTACCTATATATTTAAATGATGATCTGGGCTTATGATTACATTATCACTGTGGTTCAGGGTATGTGCTCTGGGGAAGGCAGCCCAATCCTAGGAGAGTATTATTTTCCAGTGACTTTTATTGTCCATTACCTTACACC
This sequence comes from Acanthiza pusilla, assembly GCA_036630365.1. Lineage (NCBI taxonomy): Eukaryota > Metazoa > Chordata > Aves > Passeriformes > Acanthizidae > Acanthiza > Acanthiza pusilla. Next base: position 1,162,618 of record JAXCHO010000028.1, read on the forward strand.
ATTTCTGTCACAGCTATGATGCCTGGTAGGAACAGTTCACAACAGAAATATCTTTGTCGTTAGTATTCTCATTGCAATTTAGTCAGATCAACCTTTAAATCTCATCCATCATACTGAAGAGCTTTGGCAAAGCAAGCACAGTAATATATGCTTCCATGCAAAACCTAATTACAGGCTAGGTTAAAAAGCCTACCCTGTTCCTTCTGCAGTGCAAGGTGACAGGAAATCCTGAGCATCCCTTGGTTTCTCACTCTCCCTTTTTGCTGGTGAAGTGCGTAACCCATTCATTACAGCAGACTGATTCTGTCTGGCACATGACAAACTTACTTGAACCTAACAATTAAACTTCTGACAGTGTTTCCAAAAGCAGAGAGTATTTACTGTAAATGCCTGACAATTTTTTTCCTCTCTGCTCATCTCTCTCAACAGTCACCTTATGATGACTGGAAATTACCATAAGCAAATAGCAGTCTAACATCCAAAAAACCCCTCATGTTAATGTGAAATACACACCTGCCAACACTGAAAAAAATATGAATATGAATGTTAAAGGAAGCAACACGGGGAACGGAACTGAAATGCTTGAGACAGGAGAGAACACTGCAAGAGCACAGTGAAAGAACGTGAGTCAGTAGAAAAGTGCCCAGCAAGAGCTGTTTGTGCAGTGTGGTGGCTGTGGCATGGACTGGGGCCCCTCTCACCAACAGCTCTGGGTGCACTGAGGGAATTCAAGCAAAAACTGTTAAACAGAGTCCAATAAATCACCAAGAAACAGTTTCTGAATTTTAGGCTTAGCATCAAGATGAACCTGCCTACAGATTCACATACACAAGCATTACAGAGTGAGTTACCTGCAGTTTATAACCCCCAAAAAGGATGAGGGTCTTTGTAACAAATTGACCCCTGAAGAGAAGAAGGGTGCTTCAGTCACACCTCCCATTTCAGAGGGTGGGAATTGCCCTGAGAGCAGGTGCAGATGGGTTTCTGTTGAGACTCTGTGCAAAGCAGATTTTCAACAGCCAGTAAGCGATGGCCTTCTGAAAGACCCCAAAGCCACTGACTGAGAATGTTTTAGTGAAATGGCTGAAAAGCCCTGGAGCTTTTTCATACCATGTCAACAACTGATATTCATTAAACAAATGCTGTGACAGACACCATAATTCACTGTTCCATACCTAGAAGCAAAATGACATTAAGTCAACTATTTAAAGCTATTCAGAGTCATCTCTTTGTGGATGTCAATAAAACAAATGCTTCCTGCCAATAATTAACTGTACGAAACATCCCACTCTGCTTCAAATCACTCCCCACACCCAGCTCAGGTCCACATTCCCATTCTAAGCAAGCATGATTATAATTTCAAATACCCTGTCTTCTAGTTTGGGGAAAAATCCAGCACAATGGCTTGAAAATGGCAAGGTCTGGCACAGTATGCTCGACTATCACTGTGTCTGAGGATGCCCCTTGAGCTTACACAATACTTTAGAGAGAACATTTCAAGTGCCCAACTCTCAGCAGGTAGGCAGGTAGTTTACTTCTAATTTTAAAGTTTTAACTGAGTTAAGGGTTGGGTTTTGTTTGGTTGGTTTTTTTCTGTGTTGTACAACCAGCTCCCCAGAATTGGTCCTAAACCAAAAGGCAGAATTGTATAACTCTTCTGGGTACATTTCAGATGCTCTGCAGATCCATCCATTCCAAGGGATGGTTTCACAGGGCTCCTATTAAATAGCTCCAGGACCAGTGCCAAGAGTGCTTGGTGATTTATATTTTAAGGTAAATGTTCCTTTTCACCAGCATAACTGGACTACTCCTAGCCCTTCCTTCACTGCGCTGAATTTCCTAGTGCAACAGCACACGTAAATATTTATGTGTGATGTTTGTGTGGGATGTAAACACCAAATGCATATTCTCATCCAAACTGAGGATGGACAGCAGTCAGCAGCAGCTGAAGGGCAATACTTCCTGTGAAGAGAGGAGACACTGTGACCACGGCACAGCAACAGCCGGCTGCATTCCTCCCAAACTAGTTTTCACTTATGTGTGTTTCAAAAAAAGTAGGAAGCCAACCTTCATTTATATTCTTGTAGTTGCAGTTTGGAGCCCTCCAGAAAATTCACTGCATTCATTTTTATCACCTTTGAACCATTAGAGACAGATCTCCCAGGCCAGCACAGCTGCTAACGAAACACATGTCAAAAATAAACACATACCAAATCTACCTGGAATCTTACTGTATTGCTTATTAAGCATGCAACAACATGCTTACCTTTTAATTTATAATGCAATAAAGCTTTCAAACACGAAGCCAAATTATTTAAGAACACTTCTGTTATCCTTCTTGGAATTCATTCATTTCTGATGAAGGAGAGATTAAATATAGGCTGGAAATATATTCATAACATAAATGTTCGCAGAAACTGCCAGACATTTTCCCATCATGAAATGCTAACTGAAGTGAGTCCCATCCCATGGAGCCGTGGAACACACACGGTCTGTACCACCTCCGCTCCAGGCTGGCTCCTGGCACAGGAGGGACAACCTCACCGCACCCCAGGCAGGTGACAGTGACAGGTGAGGCTCAGCTCCACTCTGCAGCAACAGCTGAAGAACCCTTGTCAAAACGGAAAGCCAAAACTCAAGCGCTTGGGCAGATGGGTTGTTCCAAGGCTATGGTGAAAGCCCTCAATTTAAACCAACCCCTAAAATAAGTTTCTACCAGACACAACCAAGAATCCAAACGACTTCCACAGCTCATTCCTACCAGACACATTTAGTAACCACCCATCCCACACAGGAGCACAAGTGAGCAGACCAGATCTTAAGCCAATAAGGCAAAACCAGAAGTAAGATCCAAAGCACAAAAAAAAATCTGAATCAGCTCTGCTATTACAGCCCCAAACCCTGAATGTGGATCTGTTCAGCCCAGCCCGTCCTCAGAAAGTTTAACAAACATACAACCTCAAATCTTAACGTCTTCTGTAAATCTTTATGTACATATGTGATTGGAAACACCACCACTTAGCACTTATAAATATCTTTTAATTAGAACACTTCCAAGCACTCAAGAAGTATTAAGCAAACCTCACAAAAATACTTCTGCAATATTGCTGTAATTTCTGAAATGTTTAAGAAAGGTAGATCAAAGTACAAGAGCCTGTGTCAGATGAGCTCAAAATCCACAAAACCTGCTGTAACCAACTCTGCTCAGGCAGCTTCTCTCTACAGCTATGCTGCTGGCTCTTAAAAACTCAAATTATGTCTCAGATCCAGGGAAAAGAAACAGAGGAAAATACAGATATATGCTCCCCCAACTTCAAAACATCAGAACAACAGCTTGAAGTATTTACATTTCCCATAATCAGAAGGAAAAGGAAATGATGCTGAGAATTGTGTAGCCCAGCCAATCCAAAGATTCATGTGATTTAAATCCAAAGGCAACTTCAAAGCCGCCTCATAAAACTCTACCCAAAACATGCAGGCAGCCAGATGTTGGCATCACAGGAAGAGCTTTCACAGCATCTGGATCCTGAAAGGAACAGCCAAACAGAGGCAGAAACTCTTCTCCATGTAAAAATATTTAGCATTTTTCTACTTACAGAAATAGCTACGGCAGAAATATTGTTTGTATTTTTTCCGGCCCAAAATACACCAAGTGAGACTATTATCAATATTGCTACTAAACAGAAGTCTGCTTCCCTGCACGTTCCTGAGCACCTGGAACCAGTGGCACAAGTTTTCTAAAATTTAATGCAGCTCTTCAGTTCATACCCCACTTCTGTGTCCCTGCACACAGCACACCTCCATCTCCCTGCCCACATGGGCACAGCTGTCCCTAGAGAACAAGATTCACTCACCAGCACCTTGCGGAGCAAGGGCACAGGGCAAAACAAAGAAGATCTGTTCTTTATAATGTCTGCAGAGCTACTTTTATTACTTATTTTGATGACAGACAGGGTTAATGAAGTTCTTGCAGAGAACTCTCCCTTTCCTGGGCTAAATGCCCAAATTCTTTCAGGATTCACAAGACTTGTCTATTTAAATTGGGTCCAATTTTTTTTTCCTACAGAAAGGCCTGCACAGAATGTTCTGAAGAGAAGCTGGGAATTAACCTTTCAAGAAAATTACAGCTAAATGTGCAAGCTCTGTATAAGAGACAAATCACATTTCACACTGCATTCTGCCCTCTGTAACAATCTTCTATTGCTCTAATAAGCTCCAGTGCTGAAGCATAAACTCAGTAGTATCAGATTATTAAAAATCATGAGCTTACTCATGGAAACGAAAGTCCTCTATCCTGCCCATGCTGCATTTCTTTCCCAGACTCCTCAATGCTGACACCTTATTAATACCTGTGAATAACACACTACTACTCAACAGGAATTTTTCAAGTCCAGCAAAATCCAGGTGCAGCTATCCCTGACCAGGGAGGTTGGAAGACATGGCAAAGCAAGCACAAAAGCAGAACGGTCCCTCTTCCTGCACTGGTGATGAAGCAGAAAAGCTAAAATAAGACATTACAGATACTTCAAAGTGCAAACCAGAGGGACTAAAAGAAATCCCAATAAGTCAGTCACAGAGTAAGTTATTGCATACCTTAATACACAAAGAACTCAGAGCAAACACAGGTAGGGAACCATCCCCAACACTGTTTACTCTTGGATGGTAAAGTTCTTACATCTGACATAATGTTATAAATTGAGTAATTGACCCACAAGGAAGTAAAGAGCTCAAGAGAGTTAAAAATTACCCTATAAATACCATAAAGATTAACAGATTTGTAATACCCACCCAAGAAGCGCTTACTCTAAGGAGAATGATTATGAACACACAGCAAGAATATTTACTCCACGGCCCTGAGCTCAGTATATACAGACTCCACAAAAGGCAGCACTGGTTCTTAGTACAGTGACAGCTGAGAGTCACTACTTAGGTTTCCCAGCTGATTAAAGGGTGGCACACAGACACCCATTTGCTTCCTTGAAATACATTCATGTATTTTTAAAACCTTTTGAAGGTTGCTTGGGGATTTTTGTTCCAGTTTAACATTTTTGAGACTCTCAATTTTTTTACAACTCTGACAGAAGAGCTAATGAAACACCAGCAGCACAAAGAATGAAGCAGAACCTCCACGAATGAAAGAGGAAGGACTTTTTGTGTTCATGTTTGATATCTACGCTACCCTGAGCCCCTATTCTTGGGGGAAAGAAACTTTTAAATACTTTTCTCCCCATCTCCTCACTGCAGTGACTTAGATCCGTCCCAAGAACAGAGCCCACCACAAACCCTCCAAGAGAGACTTGACATTCGGAGTGTTCCTATGCAGGAAACAAAATGTTCCAACAAGGAGAAAACCCACACCTTTTCAGGATGGCAGCAACAAGTGTCCACAAGGTCAAGAACAGGACAAGACACTTCAACTGAAATTCCTGAAAGGATCGTATTGAATGTACTTTGAAGCTGTCATCTGTCCTGTGGGTCAGCATTCCCCAATTATTGCACCATCTGCAGCGATTTTCCTCTCCAACTCCACGGTTTAAAAATCACTAAGAGAAACGTTACTCTCCCAAGTCAAAGGGGACAATCGGCTCTAAGAAAAGGAGAAAATGGAAGCTTACATTATCCTGCATTACCTGGGGCAGGAGACAGCGGCAGCGTGGGAAGGGAGCTCCATGGAGCAGGGGTGGAAGAGCTCGGGCTGTGCCCCCCAGCACCCCAGCTCTGCAGCGAGCAACCCCAACTGCCCAGCACCCGCTTTTCCTGCCAGCATGGACTTACAGCTCCACCCCATGCTCACCAGGGGTTTTTATCAGGCTGCTGGAGACTTCCCACCTCTCAGCAAGTGGGCTTTCCAAAGAGACAACGACAAAAGGAACTGGAGAACAGGATCTGTCACTGAGCTCTGCAAAATGAAAGACTTGCAAATCCTCCCCAGGGTGTGGAGCAACACCTGCTCCGTCAGCAGGCTGGGCTGGCCGGGGTCACAGCCCTTATTTATCAGCGCAGCTTTTGGTCCCTGCAATACCACGCACATGGCCAGGAGACCGTGACTCATTTGGGGACAGTGCGTGGAGGAGCAGGATGGCGACAGCCTCCCCCGAAGGGAAAGCACAACCAGCACGGGGAGTCCCACCACATCAAACACCGAAGGGTTTTTGGGCTGAGCGGTGGGAGGATGCTGAAATGAGACACTGCAACCTCCTCGGGAAGGTCCCAGCTCTGCTGGCAGTGCTGCCCTGGCTGGTGGGGACAGTCTGACAGCCACTTGTTTTGGAGAGAGCTGTGTCGTGCAAAATGCTATCGCCCTGCTCAGAGGGGAATCTCTGCCCTTTTCTCCAGCACTGCCACGCTCAGGTTTACCACCCATGGTTCCTCCAGCTGAGCTGGTTTGGGAGAGGTTTGAGGTCACACACTCCCACACTCCTGCACCCAGCAGCACATCAGGAACGGTCCCTTCTCGCTAACACAGCTCACTTCCAGAAGGAGCTGCTGAAACAGCGGCAGCATCTCCACACTTGGGAAAACAACATCTCAACACCATTTCCAACTGATGTTATCCAAACAATCCATCCATCTGCTGAACTCAGCAAAATGCCTGTTACACCTTAGATTGAGACAAACCCACCCAGAGGTGCAGCCACATAAAGGCCAGGGGGCCTGAGGAGAGAAGGGACCACTGCAGCAGCCAACAGGGAAAGCTCAACAGCTTCACAGAGAGAACTGCTTCAAACTACAACCCAAACCAGTCAATGACAACATAGCAAAATGAACTGCCCTCCTAAAAAGCAAATGCATTGCCCTGTCCAGACTGGTGCCCAAGGTCTGTCCAAGGACAGGGGATGGGCTGGCACCTACTTGATTCATCATGAGAAGCACAACTCAAAGGTTGGAGTCCAGAACTGGAGACCAAAGTCACTCAAAACAAATAAGCACAAAAACTTGAAGAAGTGCCTAAGAACTGTAAAATGCCTGTAATTAGTCCAGAGGGGTTAAAAAAAAAGACAGCAAGGAATCACCATAAAGGAGATAGTTGGATGCCAACAGCAGCAACAACTTTGTCATTTAAACAGAATGATCTTACCACCTTCTGCACTTTGGGATCTGACACGGCATAACTATTTTAATAAGTTTGTAATTGCCACGGTGAACTAGCTCACAGAACAATAAACCAGCACATCCAATTTATAATCCCCAACTTAATGCAGTTCTGTGCAAAACCGCCATTTCTGCCATCTTGAGATCTCAGCAGAAAACACTCAACCTTAAGCCTACCCTATTTCAGACCGTGTTATACCTGGACTCTATTAAAAACGTGTATTTGCTGGTAGTTTCTAAACTACCTGATTTTTTAGGGTAAAACACAGTACAAGCACAGGACAGACAATACCACCTGATTTACCAAAACACAGCAGACTACAGGAGTCATGAACTACCTGCAAGGCCTTTTTTTTTTTTTTTTTTTTTTTAAGATGCAATAAATAATACATCTGACTGCTCAACAAGCATCTGTGAGGTTTCAAGAATGCTTTGGAGTACGAAATTCCCAGAGTCGCATTCACTTACACCACTTGGTTTCAAATAGATACGAGTCTGCTGTCGGTTCACTTAAACGTGTAACAGGAAACTCAAATTTGACTAAAAGGTTGTATTACATTACTATGGGGTTTATATGGAAACCTTTTTAGAAGGAAGAAGCTAAGAGTTTTTTTCCTCTCCCATCTGCGACAGACAGCTGTTCACTGCCTGGAATCTCTGATAGCAGACACTTAAAGTAGCACCAAGCTGAAGTAAACAATTTAGAAATTTAATTTCTTTAATTGTACTGACAGCATAAAATTATTTGCAATTTATTGCATCGGGCCATGTGATAAGCCAAGTCACAAGACTAAACACTGGAAGCTGCATTTACTGTTTTAACAGAACAAAAAATACAGCTTTTTTCTGAAATACTAAAAATGTTAAAAAACCATCCAAGAGACTTCTCATGTCTGGACAGCAACAGCGCTTACAGTAAGTCCAGATGTTTAAATACTTAGCACAGGTTAGAACTTGAAGTAATCGTGATCCAATCCAAGGTGCACATAAAATACAAGCCAAGATAGAAAAAGACTTATCTACCTGTAAAAAGATCTGACAGCTTTACAGGCTCTAGCATTTGAACCACTATTAAAAATAACTCCTTGTGCTTTTCTGTTTTTAAACAAAAGTTCACTTACAGGCTCTAGAAATGCCACTTGGTCACAGCCCAGAACCTCAGTTCCCCCCGTCCTACATTTCAGGCAGCCAAAGACAGCAGCTCCAGCCTGGCTTTAGAAACACACACCTCCTCACACCCCCAAAACTGTGAGAAACAGTTTTTGAAGTATTTCATACAGCTTAATTTTCTATGTAATTTAGACACACTGCAGCAATTCCAAAAAGCACTATGACTTTGAAATCAGACCTAAATCTAGATTTTGCATGCAAATGTTTTGGCTTCTGGGTTTTTTCCTTCAAAAAGAAAAATACTGACTGGGCCAACATCACCTTTCAGTTTAAACACTTTGAACTTTTTCCATGTCCTAGATACAACTTTTTCCTCCATTTAACTTTAGAGACACAGCTCTGCAGTGACACATGGAATTCACAAGTGGAAGAGACTCAGGCTCCAGCCTGTCCCCAGGGCACACATCCCATGCCCTGTGCTGCAGCAGGTTGGATCCCTCAGTGCCCCAGTGCCACTCGGGGAAAAGGCAAGGACACGGCTTGGGAAAGCACCACCTGCCCTTCCAGAGTCAATCGGTTCCACTCTCTTACTTCACCAAACTCTTTTGGGTTCCTTGGTTTTACACCAACTCGCTCTGAGCTGAGGCAGCCCCCAGGACTGGGAACGGCAGCCTGGGTGAGCAGGGAACACAAGGGAACCTTCCAGTTCGGTGGCACCAGCTGTGTGACATGAACTCAGCCACCCCAGGAGTGCCTAGTGCTGGCACACCGAATCTCCCTGCCTGCCTCCATCAGCCTCAGAGAGCTGCTCTTATCTCCCAGAGCGCTCCCTGACCTGCCAGAGGAAAGCACTTGCTGACTGCTGGCATGTGGGTGTTCTGAACGCTTCACAAAGCAGGGTGAGTACAATAAACACAGTTCACAGCGTTTAGTAACACAAAGAACTATTTCCAAGGCCTCTGTCTTTAACAGGACAGTGTTCACTTTGCCCATTTTAGACAAACTTTAACTTCTCCATGGTTTTGTACTGGGAAAGGCCACCCTGCCCAGTCCATGGAGCATGGCACAGACACGTGTGAGCCTCCCCTGCCACTGTGCCTGTCCTAGGACCAGGAGCAGAGCAGGTCACTGCTCTCTTGCTGCATCTTCAGCATCTTCAGTGACAAGTGCTATCAAGGCTATCACAAACTGTATTTCAGCTGCATGACTATTTAGTTTTTCCTTCCAATATTACAAGGTTTTTTCCTTGCATCTTCTGTCATACTGGACACACGACACATATCACATAATTCCCTACAAACAGCCCAGTTAAGCACCTGGAGAGGTGTACATTGCATTAGTCACCATCTGCCCATAAAAGGCAAAACAGACTGGTTAAGTGGGTTTACAAAACAAACGCAGGAGTGTGTGTCACGGGCAGAATGGCCATTCACAACTTCCTTAACCATAATTCTGTGCTCAGACATTCAAAGAATCATGACCACTCTGTCTGTACAAGTGTTGAGCTGCAGTAAAACTGTGGAAGTTGCAAATAGAAACAGGTTGGCTCAGTGGTGAAGATGAGCCCAACTTATAATATATAACTTATAACCTTGTAATATGAGGTTCCATGTACTTATTGTTCTCATTTACTGGAGATCACCATGAAGAACCTCTTTTGCAAGAAGAGCCTCTAAGAAAAGCAAAATAGAATGACAAAAACTAAAGCACAAGTTGGGCTATTGAATTCATTTTCCCTAAGGACCCATCTAGGACATTTAGGACAGAGCAAAGGTCCTACAAGCCCCAGATTTCCACTGTGGTCATTTCATTTTTGAAATCTTGCGTTAAGGACTTCCTCTGCCCCTCCAGCCACAGTCCATTTTCTTGCTTTAAATTCAGACTGACTCCATTTGATTTCTCCCACCTGCCCCAGCTGTTGGCTGCTGCAGCCGCAGGGTTTGGTCTGCACTGCCAGGTTGGTGGTTGTTATACATTTTTCATAGCCCTGAGGTTAAATATATTTCACACCACATAAAGGAGGAAAAGATGCTAAAATACATCCCCTAATTAGTCCTTTATACATCTAGAAAGCAGCAGGTGTTCAGGAGGGGCACTTGTTGGTAACCACCCCCATTTTACAGCTAAGAGAGCAGAGACAGAGCAGGAGGAAAACCCACATGGGTATTTCTGGCTCCGAACCCCATTCAAACAAAAATACTCATTTTACTCCAAGTAAACATCAGCTCATTCAGTACGCAAAAAAACTCTTTTAAGCCATTGCAAGAGGCCTTCAGACCAACAGGTAGGTGTGGGTAAAGCCCAAAAGCATGCTGCAGGAGAAGAAATTCTCACTATTTTCTGCAGTACAGCCTCAATAACTGCAAGAAATGAGAAAATGCCAGTGTAGGGTCAATATTTTCAGTATAACTTTCAGTGTTATAGACTGGCATGAAACTTTTCAGGCAGGATCGCAGAGGGCAAGTACTGCAAAAAAACCCTGTTTCCCAGTATGGGCTTGGAGTCCAAGTTATTCATCTTCATCTGGTTTTCTCCCAAGAAAATGAACAGTGAAGAATTTGAAACTGTATATTAAAACACACATTCCAATTATGCATCCATCCTTTCTCATAAAATACCTATTTGTCAAGAAAGAGAATTCCAGAGGAAGGAGGGGGAAATGAAACTAGAAGAAACATCTTATACATCACAGGTGTTAAAGCAAAAGGTTGGTTCTGCTCTGACAATTCCTTTGGGGTGACAGCAGTCACTCACACTCCATCTAGAAATCTCACTTCCCACAGAAGATGCTCTTTTTCCATCATAATAGAAGTTCCTCACAGTTCTCATTTTTTACATCTCTAAGACTCAGAGTCAGAGGAAACCAGCAGCAACAATCTTATCTAAAAGCAGTTCCTTCTTTTTTCTGTTGTTGCTTAACAGAATATGACTGTCACAAAGAACATCTACGGGAAAAAAGTAACACTGGAAAGAGTCTGACTCAATGTCAAGAAATGCACCAAATGTAGAAATGCTGCAGAAGTTAAACAGTTGCTTACGGTGATTCACAAAAAAATTAACTTTTAAAGGAGACACAGAAGTGACAGCAAGAAAGTCACAATGTGTCAGGAACTTGCATCACTGGACTTCTAATTGCTACAATATTTCCTATCAAACCACTTCTCCTGCAATAATGCCATAGGCAATCACCATAGGCAGAGATATTCCATGTGTGCGAACAGGCAGACAAACAGATGGGCTCAGAAATCCACCGTTATTCTAAACAAGCATAAATCACACTTCGGAGGGAGGAACACGTTGCGGGAGAAAAGATGGTATTTCATAGTTCAGCTCTGCCATGTGCTCTCCCCAAAGTCAAGTGCAATGCCCGGCCCCGGGGGTACCGCGGAGAGAGCGGCACCTCTCCCACCTTTGCAGAGCGCGGCCGAGCGCAGCCCGGCAGCTACCCGGGCCGGGGGCATCGGCACCGATCGCTCCCTGGAGACCCCAGCGAGAAGCAGCGGGCAGGGTCGCGGGGCTCCCCGGAGACCCCGGGCTCTCTCCGCCAGCCCCGGGAGCTGCCGGAGCCCCAGAGCAGAGCGACGAGCACAGCCCGGGCTCTGGGGGGCAGCGGCGCTCGGAGGGGCGCGGGGCCGGGAACGGCCCCTCCGGGAGGCGTGTGCTCGGACCGCAGCTGCTGGAACGGAAAAATCCCCAAACCCTCCGAGCGGCAGCAAAGCGCGCAAACACTCGTGCTCGTATCACAGCCACAACTTTGCTCAAGTCGCAAGGCCGCCGCTCGGCCCGTCCGGCGGCAGCGGGGCTGACCCGCCCGGAGCCGGGGACGTTCCCGGCTGCTTCCCGCTCCCGCCGGGCACGTGCGGGCCCGCGGCCCGGAACCCCCGGCTCCCTCCCGCACGGCCCCCGCCAGCGCGGCCGCTCGGTTCCCCCGCCGCCCCTCGCTCCGTCCCGCGGCCCGGCCGGGGCTGCCCGGAGGGGCCGCGCGGCGCCGGGGCCCGCGGCGGGCGGGCACACCCCCGGCCCGGCCCGGGGCCCCGTGTGCTCACCTGCGGCGCGGCGGAGGCGCGGCGGTGCCGGCGCGGGGGCGCGGGGGGCGCGGGAGCCCCGCAGGACCGAGCGAGCGGCGCCGCGTCCCGCACGGAACTTCGCCGCGCGCGCGCCCGCCCCGCGCTCCCGCGCACGCGCCGCCGCTCGGGCGCGCGCGCCGCCGCTGCCACGCAGGCCGGGCGGGGGCCGCGCGCGGGGGGCGGCGCGTGCGCGCTCGGCGCCACCTGCGGCCCGCACCTGGAGCGGCCCCGGGCAGGGGATCCGGTACCGCCACCGCCACCGCCCGCGGCACCGGCACCGCCACCGCCACCGCCACCGCCACCGCCACCGCCACCGCCCGGGCCCGCCGCGCTGCCGGCCCCCGAACGCGGCGCTGCCCCGCGGCTCCCCGCCCCGGGCCCGCCATCCGCTCCCGCCGGGGCTGCTCCGCTCCGAGCGGGGCCCATCGCGGGTCCGGCCCAGGCAGCCTCGGGCCTCGAGTGGGGCACAGCCGAGTTCCTGCAGGAACCAGCCCGAACGAGTCTGGCTCCAAAGTCTATCCAGAATTTGGGGTAGAAAAACCTCACTCTGCAAGTTAAGACACGTATGAATACTCGACATAAATTGAATTTGAACTTGAAATTCAGCAGGTTTTTTTACAAGTGAACACAAACCTGAAAGTGAACTTGGCAAACAACACAAACCAAAAGAGCAAGGCTCAGCAATGGTCCTTGCAGGGTGGTGGGGCTGGGGACCAAGGCGATTGCTCCTATTTTGTCAGCTCTTGTAATTTCTGTCAAACTTGTGTGGAGATGTTTGCTGGTATGACTGGAAACTCCCAGTGCTGGCACAGCACAGTGTTAACGCCAGTGAGACGTAGAGCAGCTCACAAATGAAACACACTGTGCCAGCGAAAGCATCTTTGCCGCTATAACCATCTCCATGAAGCCCGTTGCTAGTTAAAATACTGCTTTAAAATGCTTTTTTTTAAAATTTTTAATCAGTCCTCTAAGGCAGACGAACTGAAGTGCCCTAGCAGTGAGCACGGAGCAGGAACAGGAAGGTCAGCCCAGTCCCGTCGGACTAAGGCCAGGCTTGGGATGGAGCTCCCGGGGAGCCCTGTCCTTCAGGACAGGACAGTGGTTCCACCCTGGTGGCCATGCCTCGGCCCGTGTGTTTCCCAGCCCCTCCAGGTGTGCTGCAGCTGTCTGGAGCAGGCAGTGGCACTCAGTGCCGCCCTGCCCTGCGGCACCGGGGATTTGCTGTGTGTGTTCCCTGCAGCAGGGAAAGGCCCCACTGCATTCTGTGCCTGATGTTCTGAACACGCAGCTTCCAAGGAAATGCCTGCAGCCCTCGAGGCGTGTCGCTGCCGTGTCCCCTCTCTCGACTGATTGCATCACCTACACCTACACCACAGCTGTGGGGAACCTGCTGCCCAAGACATTTCGGTTCAAACAAGTCACTTTTTCCAGCAGACTCCACATATGTACGTTAAGCTTCAAAATAATTCTGTGTTTAACAGAACCTGAAACATGACAGCAGATCTTATTCCATGGATAAAAGCTCAAATGGCTTTTATCCATAGAAATTCCTACTTTTAGGAATACCTCCCTGCTAAAGCAGTGCCACCTCCAGCATCCAGAGAGACCAGAAACTGCCATGGTGTTTTGGCAAGATTTTAACTGTTTCTTCTGGAAATGTTGCTTGGTTTTGGTTTTGTTATAAAGCTCTTTACACCTAGCTGATAGAAATTCACTGTATTCAGTTTGGGTGAATATAAACAAGATCCAGGGCCCTGAGTTTCTGATATATTTAAGGCACAGCGAAAGTAGATTCTCTCTCCCAGAGCATTTCTGATGGCGCAGTTTCTCTCCGGGGTGCAGATGCCTGCACAGCTCTGCAATGCTTCTCACTAGAGACAGAGCAATAGACACAACAGATGGAAACTAAGAGGCCACCTGGTTTTAAAGCAAATCATATCATCAATCTATCAGTACAAAATCTGAAACATGGGAAAGTGCTTAGAGAAACAAAATTAATTCAATTTTTTTTCTCCAAACTCAATTTTCCCAAAGTCTGTCGATGTACCATTTGCAAAAATGCATTTCTTTCTCTTAAAATGAGAATGTCAGTGGATTGAGGTAGAAGAACGTAAGTGCTTTACATCAAAACAACAAAAAAATAGCTATTGTTAGGCTGCCATAAGTTACCGTCTTTCTATTCAGAAAAGCTGTTTTTAAAAATCTGCTACATTCTTTTGCACAGCTCCAAGATCCAGGTTTTTCATGGCTAAATTAGACAGACCAGACAGAATTAATTTAAATTATCAACAGCAATTCAGTTAGGAAAGAAAACTAAATTTCCTCAATTAAGTCTTGACAGAAATAGACTTTCTTTCATATCTGTGCTACAGTTCTGTGTGAAATTCTCTTTTAAACAACCCCTGAAGTGAGAACTTTCAGATGTTTACTTTACTTCTTCCGCGTTTCAGTCCCTGTAAGAACAGCCACAGATCAAGTCTCCTGAAGTTTAAGAAATGTATTTTACACACACAAATCTAAGTGAGGGTTGCATCATTCCCAAATCCCAGCTAACCATTTCATTTAATCAGTTAATTATTTTATACAGTTCAAGGATGGGTTGATGCACGTCTTCATCCACAATACAAAAAATCCCACTGATTCAACTGTCCAAGGGAATTCTTAGCAGTTACTGTCAGTCTGTAAGGAATGGAGAACTACCTAAATAAAAGTATTTTAAATAATTTATTTTTTAACCTAAATTATGAAGAAAGAGGTTTTTTATGCCTTAAAGCATTTATACCCAATCCTCCCATGGTTGTAGAGCACCCACAGCCTCCCCTCTATTTCCAGCCCTGACCCACTGCGAGCGAGGCCACTGGATGTTAATTGTTCAGCAGAGCCCCGCACAGCAGTGAGCACCGCAGTGTCAGTGGGGCTGAGAGCACTAAACCAGGACCATTCCTCTGTTCCTTGTGGGTATGGAGATTCACAGGTCTGTTTGGGGAAAACTAGAATGATCTTGACCCAAATCTTTAAGGATTTTAAATCAACATCCAGTCGATTTAATTGATTTATTTTATTCTGAGAGCTAAATGCAACTGTCAATGTATCCTTCATCCTCAGTCCATTTATCAATAAATTCCTGGCCTTACTGACTTAATATATGCCTATTGACTTATTTATTTTCCATTCTTCATAGCACACACTGAGCAGATTGTTAGGAGTTATTTTCAGGGGAGGAAAAGCAACACAAAAGAAACCCACCCAAAATAATCTTCTGCCTCAAATGAAAACTGTAGCGTTGAAGGAGAGTCAGTTTTCCAGCAGTAGCTGGAGAAGGCAGGCTGTGGATCCCTCTTTCCACGGGCAGGGCTGCAGCTCCCTCCACGCAGGCTGAGTTCCACAGAGCGGCTGCAGCCTGCATGCTCCAGCTCAGATTTCCATAAGGTTGGGTCCCAGAGGAAGCATTAATGCTGAAGGAATGCATACCAGCGTGGAACGAGGCGAAAAGGCAGCACAAAATCTCTCCAACAGATTGCTCACAGAAACACCTCTTTTTTACCATATTTAAGATCTGCGGATTGATCTCATGAGCATTTGCACAGCAGTTTAGTCTCAAACTGATAAGCGTGCTCCAAAAGGAGAGAAACAGAGTCAAGGGAGAATAAAAAGCACTGGTCTTGGGGAAGATAAGGAACCGAGAGCTACCACGTGACCCAGAAAGCGCTCCAGCCTGGCCGCCTGCAGATCTCATCAGGGAACCAGATGTGACCAGTGGCAGAATATCCTTCTCAGCGTGAGATCTGGAGGATGTGATTGCCATCCAGGAAAGGGGAGATGGGAAAGTATGATGGGGAAAATGGCCTTTTTTATAGAGTTTAATTGCATAGAAGAAAGACACGTTTCCTTTAAGACAAGACGAGATGCTCAAACACAGGCTCAGGAAGGTATCTGGAGGAAGGAGCAGAAGAATTTTTCACATGGAGAGAAAACTGAACATTGCTTCCTCTTTTTCGGTGGTTGTGTGTTTGAAATGATGAAGTGGCAGAAACAGTTCTCATTCATTTCTTTAGTCAGTTCGAAACCAGGACAGGGCAGCATGGAAAAAGCAGAAGAGGCCAGTTGTCCTCTTGTCACAGAGCAGGAAATTGTGAGTTTTCATTCATGAATTTGCTCACTGTCCTGCATGGAGAGGACGGCCAGGACAGGTGTTCATCCCAGTGGAGGGAACACCTCGGCCTTACCCCACTCTCCTGCTCCATCCAGGTGGCTGCAGGGCTGTCCCTGCCAAGCTGCTGGGGAGTATCTGCCACCACCCAACTGTAGAGAGCTCACAGCATGAGCTCGCCTTGCCTCGCAGGGGCTGTGGGATGCCTCTCACTGTCTCTGGATGGCAAGTGGAAGATGGAGTTTTTCAAGCAACCAGTCTTGTGGTCGCTGCTTATTCTGGGGAAAGGAGGAGGAGGAAGTTTCCGGTCCAGAGCTGGGGCTGGGACATGGAGTGGGCTGTGTGTCCTGCACACAGACAGCACTCAGTGTGCTCTTGAGAGAGAAAGAGTTGTGGATGCCTTGTCTCAGCCCCAGCAGATTTGGAGATGAAGCCTGTGCCCTTGAATCTGTATTCACACAAAGCAGAGCAGCAGTGCAGGGAGCAGCGAGCTGGGGTGAGGCCCCCAGCAGCCCGTGTTGCCAAGCAGATGGGCTGCCGTGTTCTCAATCAAGTGCAGTTTTTAAGGTCATGCCTAGATAATGAGCATCACAGCACCCAAGCCTACAGATCATGAATATATGGATGAATATTGACTCACGCGTTTTCCTTTCTGCAGCTCTGTTCCTGCAACTGTCCCTCTGCTCCAGCTGTGGGAGCCTGGAGCTGCCACCCCACTGGTGTTAGAGCTCACCCTGCCCTCGGTGCTGGGCTTTCCAGCACCTTCACTCAGGCCCAGTGCCTCCCTCTCACTTCTCTGGGCACGGTGTGAATGTGGCTCACTGGGCTGGAGCCACAGAGCAGCAGGGTAACTGCAGAGCCTGGGTTCAGGTGTGAACTCAAACCATATGTTGGGCTGATAGTGAAGATAAACTGTTCTAATACTTCATTATTGTGCAAGCAAGACACAAGCTTTACTGCTCTGTCTCCCTGCTTTCTTAATGAACTGCCTTAAGTTGATCCCTGTTTATATAGTTGATATAGTGTCCCTGGTCATTAGTGAGGCTCAAATGCCTCCCCTTGTGCAGCCGGAGAAGAGGAGAGAAGAAAGAAATAAAGAGAAGGAGAAAAGCAATTGAAGCCAGATTGAGCAGCTCTGGCTTTAACAGTCCTAGGCCCTTCCCCTGTTTTCCCTGACATTCCTCCTGGTGACCCTTTCCAAGTGTTCTGGGCGAGTTTCGCAGGAATGCACAGCTCCGCTCTGTCTTCGTGAGCTCGCCTTGTTATTCCACAGGAGCTGGCAGAGCTCCCCAGCTTTCACAGCCAGATGTTACGAGGGTGACCCTGCCAGACACTGCAGGCATGCACCTTCCCATTCCCAGCCCCGTGCGTGGGGAATCGTTTCTGAGGAATCTATTCTGGGTAAGACTTTTCTTTGGTAATTTGTTCTCTTCCTTCACTCTGAAGATTGGTTCATAGCACCAGTGCTGTATCATTTCACAGCTAGAGAAGGTGGGATGAATTTTGTCATAAACTTTACTGGCAGTAGGACGGATTGGTAACACTGAAGGATTTTTGGGTCCTACTCATGACTTGGGACCCAAAGTGTGCTTGGTGTTGTGCAAAAAGCACAGGACAAAAGGAGACTCCTGACCAGAGAAAGCAGCGGGTAGTTTTACACTTCAGACTAATCACACAGACCCCCAGAGACAAAAGAATGCAAATGAAAAATGAGGCACTATTGCTATTAGAGCATCAATGGCTCTTCTTCCATCTTTCCTCTGTCTGTTCCAGGTATTCCTCTGGCTCCTGGACAGCTCTGGGGATGCACACACCGAGCAGCACAGCCAGGGCCCGTCCTTGGCAGAGCAGCAATACAACACTGCACGGTGACTGACGGCACCACAACTTTTTGATCATAACCTTGTGTCCCGTGTGCTGTGGGATAGCCCACAGCTGTTTCAGCCTCCAACCTTCTCCCTTCTCTTCTACTGCTGTTCACAGTTTTGAACTAAACTAGAAATTCTGTGGCACAAAAACTTTGTCCACTGTAGGAGTACACTGGATTCCTGACCAACTGTTATGCTTTCCAAGAGCTACAGCGCTGCAAGTACCTAATGTATCTCTCAGAACTAATGACTTGTCACTTCACTTAATTCATCAAGATATCAAATGGAGATTGCACTTTACCTCAAAATGAGCTGGGGTGGAGGTGGAAATAATGTCATTTAAATTTAATATCATCTTATGATGGTAACATTCAAACATTCAAACAAATTACAAATTTAACCTTTAAAACAGTATTTTGAAATACTGTTTTTTGCAGAGCATAGTTCTTAAAGTTGAAGTACCTTCTGCTCCTGCACTGAAAGGTGCTGCAGAAATGCAGAGCATTATGTTTATTTATTAATAATCCCACAAAGAAATTTTCATGATCGCCACTGGGGACTGTCTGACAGGTGACACAGGCGACCTTCTGCCAGGAGTGACATCTCTCCCCTACAATTTACATTCTTTAAATGATTTGCGATCAAATTACTTACAGCACAAATTAGCTTCTCCCCCCACTGTTCACTCTCACAGCACTATATTCAACTGTTTGTTCCACAGGGCCATAAAAATAATAATATGGAAAGTCAGTGCCTCTGCTTCCAACATGGAAACTGCAGTGGCCAAGAGATCGATTCCTGCACTCATTTTCTGCGGCACTGGGATTTGCATCTGGGGGAGATGCAGGTCATTGGCTGGAAAAGAGCATCCTGGGTTCACATTTTGATTGCACAACCAGATAAACAAACCAAGTGTCCCAATTAGAGGGAAGAAAATAATCAGTGTTCGGTGGTACAGGAACCGAGCAGACTAAGGAACAGCTTTGCAACAGTCCAAGAACAGACCCCAGACATTTATTGGATGTTAGGGAGGCTGTAATAATCAGTGGCAGGGAAATGGTTAAGAGAATATATTAAAGGTGCAAAGGGTCTCCCGACCTCTGCCACTGTCAGTTCTGTCAATGGGCCAACAGACGCCAGCGGAATAATTATGGCCTATATTTAGATTATGGATGCATCGGACAGGGTGAAGGTTGAACATGGGGAACATGGTTGTTTGCAGTTCATTAGTGATAGGAGCAGCCAAGGGTGGGAGGAGGGCACTGAACTGGATTCATCCCACCTGGAGTGCTTGTGCTGAGCTGCATAATGTCAGGGAAGGAGATCTGATTAGATGGGGAAACAAAAGCAATAAACAACTGTGTTGAGACTGTCACACCCAGCGAGCCCAAGGAAGGAAGGAAGGAAGGAAAGAGCAGAGAAAGCAGGAGCAGGCTCTGGCTCTCAGCCATGCTGCTCCTGCAGCAAGGAGTGAAGCTGAGGCACTGGTGGAAACGCAGAGCTGGGAGCTCTGTGCATGTGACTGTGTGTGTTTGCACATGTGTGTGCCACACAGGAGGAACATATGAAGTGGAACATACGGAGTGGTCTCCAGCTGTACCCTGTGCCTGTGGGAGTGGGGAGGCTGCTGGGGGCTGGCGAGGGCTCTTCCCCAAGGTGGACAGGCGGATGCACAGCAAGAGGATGTGGAAGGACTGTGATGACCCTACCAACAATGGCCTTGGGGGTGCTGCTACACAGGTCTCCAGCTACTGATTGGTTGACACAACTATTAGTAAATGGGAAGTCAGGTAACGAAGAGGTTGAAGGGAATGTAAAATTGAAACCAGATGTCACAGCTTCACATCAATTCTTCAATGCGGACTACAAATGACTGACAGTTTCCCGTCATACTGACAATACAGGGCTCCAGTCAAATGGCTGGCAAAGTTTCCTTACTCTGAGACACTGGGGATAATGAATTCAGAAGTTTCTGAACAGCTGCCTTTCATGGATCATTTAGAATTTGCGATGCAAATATGAAAAATCCATGTTAAATGCCCTCAACTAATTGAGTGGAGAACAGCGAATACAAAAGAATAGATCGCTGACCTTGGTAAAAACAGCACAAAAGCCTTAATCTGCCCAGAGAGACCAAGAAGGAAACTGAAGAGTAGGAGAAAGCAGAAGCCTGTATACTCTCCCTCAAGTTCCTAATTCTGCTTGCCAAGAGATAAATACAGACTTTCCTTTTGGGACTATACAATAGCACCTTCCTCCCTTCCTTACAACCCACAGCAGTGGGGAAGGAGCGGGTGGGAACTGGGGTGCTGAAAACTGCCAGTGTCAAACCTGACAATTCAAGGCAGAATCTGACACTGGGGGAGAAGAAACAACTGGTGAAGGGTAGCTGTGAGGAAAGGTGGGGAGGTGGGTTTTAACAGCCGAGAAGGCACAAGATAAAAGGAGGAGAAGGGCAGGGCTGGGTGGGAGTGGAGTGGGTGAGAAGCAGGACAGCTCAGACCACTGGGGTTACAGCACTGCTGCTCACAGGCGAGGGTGACATGGAAAATGCAACCTGGCAAAACTGGAAACAAGGGACAACTGTGGCTTTCTAGGATGACGTGGCAGAGCTGTTCACCTTTTAAAAACACGGAGCTCATGTTGCCTGGCTGTATATTGCAAATCCCTAACATTTTTCCCTAGCGAGGTGTATGCTCCAAAGGTATTCAGTGTTGACCATCAGCTGTCTGGATGAGGGACTGTTTTTGCTGAGCAGGCTGGACAGATAAGACATTGCTCTCCCAAGGCTCCCTGTATGGAAAACAGCAGCAAGGTCCAGTGAGCGAGCAAGTCTCCCCAGTTGTAGTTTTCCAAAATTGGAACGTCACGTCCGCTGGGCTGCGCATACCAGCTCCGGTCCTGTCAGCTGTTTCTCACTTTATCATCGCTCTCCTTCGAGGGAGACCAGATAACTGCTCTCGTGTTGCTGCAGGCACCACCACACCTTCCCCAGGTTGTGTCTGTGAGGAGCAACAGAACAGAAACACTGGAGAGAGAAGAGGCTGATCTATTATTTATACCCAGCTACTCCCCTTGGGCCTGAACAAGCAAAAAGCTCTCTTTAAAGGCTTATAGTTCTTGGTCAGGTTCCAAGAGAGACAAAGGGATGTTGTAAAAAGAGTTTCATATGAGCTTGGTAAAACACTCTCCTAGGGAAGAGGCAGCAGGTTTCCTTTGTGTGGGAAGGCAGGAGGTAGACGATTTTGTTTAAATTTACATTCACAATGAAGGATTTTCCTGTGCGTTTCAATGGCTCTCATTCAAATTTACATTTCTTTGAGCAGTTTTCTGCATTTGTAGGGTTTCTGTGCCATTTCTAAAGCAGCAGCCCCGTTTCATGCCCTCTTAAGTCTGTACCACTCAGGAAGTTGAAAGTGCTGACTCAGCTCTCTGGAGAGCCCATGAAGCATCGCTGTCCTCGCTGTTTGCCGTTCTCAGATGTGAATAACCACAGAACAAAAATGTTTCACTGCCCCTGGTTCCAATGCTGGGCAGACATGGGGCTTTCTTTTAAACAGGAAGGAAACAAGGAGGCACCACAGGGGTGCCACTGCTGCTGAAAGAAGAGCAAAGACAACTGGAGCAATCAAGTATCAAGAAGAAAGCAGCATCACAGTCAGGTGTTGTGCTAGAGGCCTGGGAAAACACTTGGAACGTGCTTTTGCTCCACTAGTTTCAGCCAAGTTTTAAATGCCCAGAAAGGATCTGGAAGGTTGCCAAGACAACAGCATTTTTGAAAACCGCAATGTTCAGGTTTGGGTGGGGATGGGGAACATGTTCAAGTCATTCCGCAGTATCTGGAGCCACAAGCCAGCAAGAGAGCACATGCGGTCGGTAATGCCCAGCATGAGCCGACACAGCCGGCACAAAGTTCTATTATTCCTTTTATTCAGCACAAACCACATGTTTTTCATTAGGTCCAAATTGTAAAAGAAAATATATACATATTAAACCAAATACCAGAGTTGTGTGAACGTGTGTTTGGCAGTTTGTGTTCAGGTTACAAACGCTCACAGTGTATTTTACAAAAACGCTGTTTTACAAGGTTGTGATCCGCAGTCAATAATGCAAGACTTGCCATATTCTCAACTATCATTTTGGCCCACACGTCCTCAAAAACCAAATAAACAAAGTAAACTAAATCACCCTGCACTTCAACAGCTTGGTTGGTTGGGTAGATTAGTGCCTCGGAACAAAAGGGTTCATGGATCAGAGACCTCTTCAGTTTCCTGAATGATTTAAGCCTGGCTTCCTAAGGACGCAAGACTCCTGCATTCACACCATCCATCTGTCATCTCCCCCCACCTCCTCCACCCCCATCTTTTTAGCTCACTGGCCAATTTTAAATAATTTTATGTAATTTGGCAGGCAATTGAAGAAGGCTTCAACACAGAATTCAGATTGCCAAAGTTTGTAAAAGATCAGTGGGCTAGAAAGTGATGGGATGAGTGTCCGTGCTGAGCCCTGCTGGCCGGCCACGCGCACGGCCGGGAGGGCACGGTGCAGACCCCGGAGCCCAGGGGACAGGGGCCCGTGGTGCCCAGCAGGGCGGTGTCACACGCACACGTCAAGGCACTTGTCAGCGGAACGGCGGCTCAGGCCCTGCGTTTGGATGTGGGATGCTGCCGGCCCTTCCTCCGAGCATGCTGTTCCCTGGCACTGCACACGGCCTGCATTTCACTGTTGAGAAATCGCTGAGAACAAGCAGTGACTGTTGAGCAGCAGCACAAGCGAAGGTGGTGTTTATGCCATAAAAGTACGCTGTGCTGGTGAGACATGTATAGAAGGAAGCAGGATCTGGGAAGCGATTGTTTTATGAGGGACTGACTTTAAAATGACTCATTTAGCACAGAGCAGCAATTGTGACTTTATTAAAAATCACCATGTTCTGGAGTGAACTCCTTGGCTTGGTTACATGTGCTGCCAACTTCAGCTTCATCAGAAAATAGGTCTTGCTGAATTCCCATGGAAAAGTCCTGGAGTGGGTCCCAACCCCATCTCCCTCTCCGGGGATGCTGCTGGCACCCTGTCTGCGGTGCGCTGGGGCCGGAGCCTGTTCCTGCCCTGGTGCAATCCCATCTCCTGCTGCTTTTGTAACAGCTTCCTGTTGTTATTTCTGCTCCTCCACATTCTTTAGGTACATTCTGTGCAGTGCTCAGACCAGCACTTCCAAGTGCTGGTATTAAATTAAGCAAAAATGCTCACTTGAGATAAAAATCAGACTTCTCACAGTTTCAAGATTTCAAACTGCAGCCCCTTCCCTGCCACTGCCAGCGGCTGCGGCACACGCCAGGGCAGGATGTTCAGAGAGCACAGAGCCCAGCGAATGCAAGTGTGGGAGAAACAGGACTTCTTGTCGTTAAGTTTCCATGGCCTTTAAGAGGATCCAGCAAAATACAATATAAAACAGACTGCTTCACATTTTAAGTGTATGGACTTTACATGGCCAGTTTAAAACTCTGCATCAAACTGCTTTTTTCTCTCCCTTCCCCCCAAAACAGGTTTTGGGGATGGAAATACTGATCTAAACTAAATCCCAGGAGCCTGACAATCCTTCTGCAGAACTTCCCTGAGACCCTGGGACGTTGCCAGCTTCAAGCAATGGAAAGGAAGATTGCCAGGTCACAGGACATGCCACAGATGGGATTTGACTTCTAAGCAGTCATTTAATTTAGGCCTGGAACAAGATTTATGAGACTGAAATCACAAAGAAAGAAAAAGATACAGGGCTGGGGGGATGAGGCAGGTAGATGTGAATTCAGATAAGACAAGCTCCATCTGAAGTGTGTAGAATATTCCTGAGAGGCTTCTAGTTTCCATCTCTGTTTTACAGATTGGGAAACGAATGCTTCAAGTAAAAAAATCCATGCTAGCAGAGAGAATAATAGCAGAGGGAAGAATAAGGACATGCAAGTCCTGCTGCCCAGCTCAATGGTCTGACCCTCCTCCTCCACATAGCTCCCGTGGATGGGCCTCCACAACCACCAATGCACCATGGGGTTGGCCTTGCCCACACATTAGGCAGGAGAGGTCCAACCAGAGCCACCGAGAAGCTTCCCCTGCACGATCCCTTCTTGCAAAGGAGGCCTAAGCTCAGTGAGAGGGATGGGTATGTCTGTCCTGTTCCCTGCAACACCTTCACCAGCCACCTCTAAGGCATTGCTGCTCGTTGTCTTCTCTCTTCTCTCTCCTCCCCTCTCAAACAAAGCCAAAACAAAATAAAACAAAAAGAAGCAAAGAGAAAAACGAAACTATTTCCTCACAGGCTGCAGACATAAGTGAGATACAGGCGCAGGCTGCACAAAGCTAAGGAGTTCAAACCCCAGCTCCCCACACATCCTCCCAGGGGATGCCCAGCCCTTTGAAGAGTGAAAATGAGAAGGAGCACGAGCAAGTGCACCTGCAGGAGCCAGTGGCTGCTCCTGCTCCGGCGGTGCTGGGGGCAGGACCCTGCTCCAGAGAGCCATGAGCACTGCACAGTAATGCCTGTCCCTGAAGCACTTAAAAGTACAGCTTAAACATCAGCCTTTGGAGCACTGCAGTGCAGCTGGTCATTGCTGTCCCATTTTACAGCTGTACAAACCGAGGTGCTGGGCAGAGCTGGGAACCTGTCTGTGCAGATCAGGAGATCTGTCAGGGCAAAGACACACGGTGGCTGTGCCCACCCTGATGCGCTGGTCCCTTCCCCATCAGCTGTGGCCCCTGAGGTTCAAAAGCTCAGTCAGAACTCAGTCCCCTCCTTCTCTTAGTGGCAGTGACTGGTCACCATGGCAAATTTAATGTAGAGGGAGGAAATTAAAATGGCTCCTTTCCATTTTGGAAAAGCAGGAGCCAGGTGAGACTCAAATTAGGCCAGGGGCAGCAACGTGACACCACCTGCCCTGTGAACAGCACAGCCACGGGTGCTTTCCAAAGCAGGACCCACAAAGCTCCCCACGAGAGAGACGCCCAAGTCAGGACCAGCTGTGGATGGAGCCAGGGACCAACACCTCATCTCCTATCTCACTTCAGATCCCTGTGAAGTCCTGTACCTCACCCTGTCCCACAGGGAAACCACCTAATAGCAGCTTTACAGAGTCCTGGCAGTGATGTGTCTTAATCACTGCAAAGCTTTGGAAGTCAGTGGGAGGAAAACATGTTCCTACAGCTTTAGATGGTGCTTTCCAGAAGTGTCTCTCACTTTTCTGCTGGCAGCTTAGATTCCTATTATTTTGCCTCTTTGGCACATCTGGAGAGGAGGGGAGGCTGCCTCCTTCCCTGCCCTTGGCTGGCCGTGCTGCTGCCAAGCCCTGCAGGCCACTGCAGTGACCAGAGGAACAAGTGCCCTTGCAGAGACCCAGCTCACATCTCAAGTGTTCGGTTGCCCTCCCTGCCCTCCCAAGGGTCACCTTTCCCCACTCCCCAGCCACCAGCCCGACACATGTCACACTGCAACTTGGCAAACTTCACTGAACCCTGGAGCACTTCTCCCACACCCCAGGCTGACAGGGACACATTTTTCCGCTCCACAACATTCCCAGTCACGTCCCACAGAGCTCTGCTCTTGTGATGCTTCATATTCGGAGACTGTAAAAGTGCAAACCCCAGGCACAAGGACTCAACACCCACACCCACAAGCCAGTGCCTGAATGAAGACAGAAACCATTAGATCCTGCAGCCAAGAGTGGGTGGGCACTGAGATTCCCCAGAGTCACACATGAACCACCTAACAGGAAGAGAGCAGCCCCCACTGCCCTTGAGCCATGCGGTTGGGAGTTCCAGTTAGCCACTGGATAGATTCCCCTGGCTGGTCTGCCCAGAGGGCAGGACACTGCTCCTTGCTTCTTGCTGGGAGCACCTGGCACTGGTGGAAGTTAACCCTTTCCTCCACATCCCACCACTGTCACCTCTGCAGCTGGTGGAGCACTGCAGGCTGGGGCTCTTGGTGCTGCTGGGACTCTCCAGGTGCCACAGGCTGGGACTCTCCATGGCTGCAGGCTGGAGAAGCCCCTGTGCCGCGCCAGCCAAGCAGTGCCTCTTCGCATCATTCTTGCCCGGGCAGCGTTCCCCACCTTGGCTTCTCTGCCATTTACTCACCAGGAAATGTCTGAGCTTCACGGAGCTGCGAAGCTCTTCCTGCTGCTGGTTGTCAAGCAGGGCAGGGCTGCAAGGGGGGACAGAAGATGGGAGCTGGGGGTGCTTACCCCCACCCAGGTCCAGCCCCAGCATCACAGCTGGTGACAAGGGGCTAAATCCATTCTCGGTGCAAACAAGTGGGACTCAGAGCCCGGCCCCAAAAGCCAGCACAAAGCCTGGCTGGAGCTGGACCCCATGGGGCAGCAGGATGCAGAGCCCAGAGCTCAGACCAGCTGCCTGTTTCCTCAGGGAGCTGAGCCGGAGCTCTGGCCAATGTGCCTGATTTCCCTCTCATTTATTTTAGATTTTCAGCAAGACATTTCCACAGCTACTCCCGATTTACACCAGTGGGAATAAGTGATGGTCCAGGCCCCTCCTCCCAGAAGCCTGGCTGGGGTTCCTCAGATTTCTTCCTCGCAGAAAGCACTGAGTCCATTTTTTCCCTGTTAAATCATCTGATTTTTTTGGCTCCCCTTTTGAGAGGAATTCTTTCTTTCTTTTGAATTAATTTTGCTCAGTTCCAGCACTGACCCATGTTTATGAAAGGGGCTTATGAGCTGTAATGTTAACTAGCCTCAGTTTGCTGATTCAGCAGCAGAGTAAATAGGTAATTACACTCTGCCATATGTGTCTCTAATTCCAAATAGGTGGTGTCCAAAAGGCGCTGTGCATTACCAGTGGATGACTGGAGTTGGGACTGTAAAAATGAGTAAATTGGTCCCCAAGGCCAGAAAAAGCTCTGTCAAATCCCACTGTTTATATCATACTGAGTGGCTGACTTGTGGTTATTTTGTAATTTAATACTGCTAAATGTCAACGGGAAATCCTTGCAACTGCAGTTTGATACCTAGTGACAGAAAATCATTCAAGACTTAGACAAAGCAGCAAGCTCAGAGAGGAGCATTTTTTCTTTTAATCTTTGCATAAAGAGTGATCCTGCAGCAGCTGCCCTGCCCCGGGGGGGACAGTGCGGACACACTGCTGCCCCCAAAGATGCCCCCGTCCTTGCCGTGCCCGTGGCAGTGACTGCCAGGTGCTGGGCAGGGCTGCCTGTGCCTCCACCCAGAGCAGCAGTCGCTGGGCTCTGTTCCCTGTGCCTCCCCAGTCAAGCCCAGCTAGACAAGTTTCCTTACTCTTTGTTTTGCAAAGCCCGGTGTAAGAGCCCAACTCTTCTGCCTGCATGTTTGTTTTTAAAAAACCAGAAACCCCAGAACTGCTGCTTTGTCCAAATACGTTCTGTAAACAAATCCAAAGACTCCAGCAAGAGCTGCTCGAAGCTCTGCTGGTGAAGGAGTGCAGAGGAGATTGTGAGTGACTTGCAATATATGTCTTTCAAATGATGAACTGAATCCCATAGGCTGCGTTACATGAATGTCCAAACTCTCCCAAAGCAGCCTACTGCACACATTCCAGGTGCTATCCTACCCCATTGGCTCTCTGAAGGACTGCTGCTGGGGAGCCATCGACACAGCAAACAGGAGTCACCTATTCTGGTGCCCCCAGCTGCTGGTCACCTCCTCGGGCAGGGCCGGACACCTCCTGCTCCCTGAGATCAGAGCAGGGCGGTGGCACGTTGGCAGGGAGGAGGGGACTCGGCTCAGAGCGGGCTGGGCACAGCCCAGGGGGACCTGCCACCAGCTCTGCACTTCGGCAGGACTTTGTGCCATGGGGGAGCACCAGCCTGCGGCACACACGGCCCGGAGAACTCTGACACAGCCGAGATGTGCAAGTAAAGAGTTTTTTCTTCCCAACATGCAAGCACGGGGCTCTGCTTGGCCCAGGCTCAGGCTGTGTCCCCACAGCTCTTTGTGCTGGGCAGCAGCACCATGTTTCCCAGGGCTGCTGTCCAAGCAGGGTCTGTCGCACCTGATGTGCTCTGCTCAGTCTGTCTCCTGCAGATCCCTCATCTCTGGGGGCTGAGCAGAGTAATTAGAGGGCTGAGAGCTGGACAAAGCCTGTCTGGTGGATGGCTAATTTACAAATGCTCAGACTGTCCACAGTCCTAAGCCAAGGAGGAAGCTTAATTAGAGGCACAGGAGAAATTCATCTGGGAGAAAATTAAGGCAGAGAGAAGCTCCACCCCATCAGAGGCAGAAGGACACCCTCAGTGCAGCCCGCTCCTTCAGGGAATCCTGCTGGCATGGGGCAGGGACATGGGCTTTGCTTGGAAGCAAAGGGCAAGTGGTGGCCCTGTGTCTAAAAGCAAAAAGGGCACAGTGATTGCTCACTGAGTCTTGCTCCCTCCTGCTTCGGGAAGCTCAGACAGGATGCACTGTACAGCTCCAGCATCTCTCCAGGGCCACAGGGCCCGGCCTTATGTTGGCAATTCCAGCTCAGGCTAATGGGGTCTGCGGGGAAGCTGTTTCACACTCAATTCTGCTGTTCGACACTGCTGGCTGCAAACTGGGGGGAGCTACACAAGCTGCTCTGGCAATATGCTTGCATAGATCCCACAGGATCCTCAGTGACCCCTTAGGATCCAGGCTGCTTCCCCAGCTCGAGCAAACAGCGAGTGAACAGCTCAAAGCTGTCTGTGCCAGGCTGGGGTAGAGCAGTGTCACATGGCAGGAGCTGCCTGGCTCTGCGTCGCATCAGGGCAATGGGCGCAATTCAGCCCAGGCTGAGCCTGTCACAGCACCAGGAGTGCCAGCACCTTGTGTCACAGCATCTGGGGCTGTGCCAGTGGCTCCCTAAAAATCTGGAGAAGCCCTGCAATCTAGGAGATCGTATTCTCCTCTCAGTGTCTCCTGTCCCAGCCGTGAGGATGGAGCTGTTTTGTGGCTGAGGCAGCCAAAGGCTGGGGCACAGAATCCATGATCTGCTCCAGCCATTTGCTCTGGGGCTTTAAGCAAATTCTTTTTGGCCCAGCTTCTTGCATGCACCTGACAGAGACAGAAGGCAGTGTTTAATGCATTCCTGCTCTCTAGTTCCCCCTTTGTGAGCTGGGCCAATGCTATCTCAGCCCTTCCCAGGACAGTGTGTGTCTGCATTGGTGCATGTGAAACATGCCGAGATCTGCAGGTGAAAGAAACACAATAATGCAAGGAGACAATCTCTGTGCTAGCTCAGAGTGCAGGAGACAGTGTCATCTTTAAGGACGATTTGAGTGCTGTAACACCATTTCCATGTGCTAAGTACTACCTCTCCCAGGCTCCCCACTGCAAACCAGCTCTTTGTGAGGCTTTGGGCACCTCTCAGGTAGATCAGGTGCTCAGGGCAGGACTGGCTCAGCACAACCCACCACCAGCTTCTGCTGCCGCGACCTGAGGCCAGAGAGGCACAGGAGAGGCAGGGGATGTGTCTAGCCACGAGGAATTACTATTCATGTGATCCTTCTTTCCCCATGGCCTCATTTGGCCCCAACCCCAAATTCCACAGCACTCACACTGCTGCATCTTCACGCTTTGCCCTGCCTGAGGCTGTTGAGCATTGCATGTCCGCAGCCTCTGCGAGTGGAGGAGAGGCTGGGGCAGCTGACAGAGGATGTGCAGGGGATTTTCCAGCTTGTTCCGTGTCACAGATTTCTACTTTTGAGATGAATGTGGAGGGGAAAGTCTGGTTTGCACACCAGTCCCTGTAGAGCAAGGCAGCTGCTCGGCACAGTGGGAACAGTTTCAGTCTGATGCTCCCAAAGCCAAGGTAACTCCTGAGCTGCTCACCCCTAAGGCTTCCTACAGTCAGACCCAGCCCTCCGGGGTGTTGAGGGGACCTGTGACACTGGGGGTGTGGCTCCCCTCTGTTCCAAAAAATTACAGCTAAAGACACTGAGTCCTGGTTTGTTTGATGAGGGCTCTGGGATGGCCATGGGAGGTAACAAGTCCTTGCTCCAGGGGCAAGAAGAGATCAGCTCTTCAGAGCTGCAGGACCCGTGGACACAGGGATGTGCTCTCTGCCCTGGGGTAAAGGGTGTCTCAGGGAGGAGGCCGCCGTGAGGGGACAGGGGAGCCGTGAGGGGACAGGGGACGTGTGGCTGGGCTTTGGCAGGCCAGATCTGCCCTGTCACCCCAGTCTGAAGTGACACCTGCCAAGCCCTTCCACTTGGCTGGGAGAGATTAAAGGATGGAGTGGCTGGCAGTTAAGGCTCAGTTCATTAGAAAGAGTCCTGTTAATTGGGTATTAACTGGCCTCTGCTGGGGATCAGGGACACATGGGCTGGGAATACAGGAGCTGCAGTGTGATGCTTGTCAGACATTTGAACTTTGGCAGGCTGGTGTAGCTGGCATGGGGAGGGCAGCCCAGCCCTCAGCTGGTATGTCAGGCCGTGCCCCTCGGAGATTCACGGCTTCCATTGTCTTGGCCAGACTAATCCCTTTTACTGGGATGCTGGTCTGGTGTTTCCTCCCCATCCCAGATTGTCTATCATACCTCTTGGGCTTTTCTCAGTTTAAAAATACATGTTTAGGGCTTAATCTGTGCTGCTTTAGGGCACAAAGACCAGGCTGGCCCTGAGATCACCTGACGATAAGTCCTGAAACAAAGCCCTTAGGGCAGAGTCCTCATACTCTGGCACTAAAGTCTCAATTCCTGTCGCCTGGAAACATAACAGGATTGTCTCCGTTTAGTGGGATTATGTCTGAAAAAGTCTTTTGTTACTGCCACTCTCTGCTCCAGGGTTGACAGCTGAATCAAACCAGATGGGAGTCCCACGGTCAGAAGGAGGAAATGGTGGAGGGCTCCTGGCTCTGACACGAGCTGACCTTTGACAAGCCCCTCCATGCCCTACACTCATCCTTTCCTTCCCAGGGCAGGAACGAGGAAAGGCCTTCAGAGATCGAAAGCCTTTGCTGCAGCCATGCCAGGAAGCTGTGAGCAGGTCGAGTAGGGCAGGGGCTCCTGGCAGTTGTGTCCCTCCTTGACCCCAGAAGTGTCTCCTGTGCCAGAACACATCCTGCAGGGCACACTCCTGGGGACAAGCAGGGGACTCCTGGCAATGGAGCAGGTCACAGTCACCGGGGGCTAAGGAAACGTGGGGAGTGCCAAGACCAACTGGGAAACACGAGGCTTCCCAGATACGATTCCTGTCTCTCCGTTATGCCAAACCCCAGCAGTGTCCCCTGCCAGCAGCACCCTGTGCTACAGGCCAGGCCTCCGCGTTCTCAGGGCTGATGGCATGAACACTGCCCAAGCTGAGCTCACCCCGAGCAGTGCCCAGGGAGGAGGAGGAGGGTGCTGAGGGGCCTCTCAACACCAAGCTGCACCCAGCCCGCTCCCCCGACACTTCCAGAGCTGCAGCATTGACGGAAGCCTCTCTACCTCTAAGGCATGAGATATGCTATACACAGCAAGAAGGTTTGCCTAATTAACTCCGATTGTATATGACATTGTCATGTTGATTTACTAAATATACGCGGGAAATCTCTTTATTTCACCAGCTGATTGGTGACATAATCTGGGTCTGTAAGGAGCAGCCTTGACACCAATTCCCTCTGGTTATGTTACCTGTCTTTTCCACCTGCAATCGCATCAATGAAGCCCACAAGGAACTTCAATAACTAATTTATTCATTTTGCTTCTGATTTATAGTAAAAAGGAAAGGATGTCAGGATACACTTGTCTAGAATGACAATCAAGCCCAGAACCCTTCCAAGCTCATGCCTTCTCAAGAAGTAGAAGGCTTCACCTTAGCAGCATGTGCACCGTGCAGATTGCAATTACCAACACTTCTGTGTTACTGCAGCCTCTCACCAGCTGTGAGAAAGTTTCCCGGTAACACAAGCCTGGAAAACTCAATTACCTTGTTCCCTTATCTGCTAAAGGTATGGCATCCCTGAGTGAAACATGACATGTTCAGCCATGCTCCTCATGTCCCCACTTCCCCCAGAACAATTCTCCAGATTTAGCAGGCTGTGCTGAGATCCCACTTTTGTACAGAGCTCTGGTGTCCACAGAGCCCTGGGACAACTTGTATGAACTGCAGGCATAGGGAGAAGACTCAAACTGATGCAAAAGAATCCACAACTGTCTGTGGATGAGTCCCAGCAAACTGCAGTATGGCTCAAGGACTTCCTCTTTATTCATCCTTATTTACACCAAAGTACAGATATTCAATCTGTATTTTCTATCCAAAGAAAATGGACTCCAAGACAGCTCTGAAATCTCATACTAAAGCTTCTCCCCTCTCATGCAGCATGGGAAATTTTCAAAAGTTTGTTTTGGCAGGAAGCTGTTTCCAGTATCTGACCATGTGCCAGGAGGTCAAGGCTTTCCTCCCCAGATGGAGAGTGGAGGAAACTGCTCTCCTCTTTGGAGGCCCCAACGAAATCTCTTTCCAAAAGAGAATACAGTGCCTGGTGATGCTCAGAGAAGAGCAGCAGTTGTTAGTGAGTGGCGCCTCCAGAGCACTGCTGAGACTGCCAAATGCCCACGTTTGCACTACCAGGGCTGGTCCGTGCCCTGTGCAGCTCCTGCAGAACGTGATGGGAATTTTTCGGGGCTAAGAAAGACCAGAAGCCACGTTCCCTGCTCTCAGCACAGCAGTGGAAGGAGCACTGCTGTGCACCATTCATCCCTCCCCAGCTCAGCACATCCCAGTCTGCTACAGTGGCATTTCCCATTTCCCACAACCCTGCTTTGATGTTGTTTCCCACATTCGGAGGGTTTTTTAAGGCTCAGTCCACACTACAGCAGTAGCTCTCCGGGGCTGGCAATGTCAGTGGCCTTACACTGGCAGAGGCACCCTGGGAGACCAAGAATGCCTCCTTCAGCAGTTCTCTGAGCTGCTCCAATTTCTGCCTGGAACAACTAAAGTTACAGACCAAACCCACTTCCTCCCGCACACGGACCGTCCTCATCAATGCAGCACTCCTGATCACAGTGAAACCAGAGCCTCATTTGGCAGAGCAATCAGGGGAGCAGGGTTAGCTGCTCAAGGGGATGTGCAGATACTCTGTGTCAGGCGTGGAGCCCAGCTCAGCAGCAGGGAAAGCAGGGGACAGGGGAACACGCAACTCCATTGGAGGAGAGCCTAGTTAAGACCCGTCTGTGTCAGCCCAAAGCTTAATCTGGATTGATGCAAACTGCAGAAAGTATCATTAGGGACTGTCTGGGGAAGTCACGGAGCTTCTCTGCTCCCTTCTTGTCTTCCGCAATAATAGAGATATTTCTGTTTACAAAGGTGGACTTGATCCTCAGAATTTCCTCTGTAGATCTCTAGTATTTGCATGTGTCACCCTGTTTTCCCTGGCTCATTAATCACTCCCTGTGCTTGTCAAAGTGGAGCAGTGCCTGCTGTGCTCCCACAACCTGCTGGAGGGGCCCCAGGCTGAGTGTTTGTGCTGCTGCAGTGGAGCTGTGTAATGGCACTTGGGCACGCAGCCCCCGCGGTGCCCGATGTGCCCCCGCAGCCCCCACAGCCCGGGGCACAGCCCTGGCAAAGCACAGCCCTGGCTGCTTTCCTGGCTGTGGAACAGAAAGCTTTCCCTAAACACCAAAAACCCCATCTTTCCCCACGCCAGGGGCCAGTCTGCTGTCCGACCTTCCCTGTGTCTCCAGGGAGCCTGGGACAGGGCAGCCACCCTGGGGAGCAGAACTGTGGGGTGAGGAGGAGGATGTGCCAGGAACATGCCAGGATTGCCCTGAGCCAAGAGCTCTTTACAGCACAGACCGCTCCAGTCTCAGCACGGTCTCGAGCCGCGCTGTGGCTCAGGCCTGTCTCGGGCGCAGGGAGGTTTGTCTCTGCAGTGTCTCTGGCTGATTAGGAGCAAAGCCCATCTCCTCCTTCCTGCCTTTCCCATCAGCTGAAGCACACGGCTTACAGGAACAGCTCCTTGTTTGCTTGTCTCCCATTTTTAATGACCAATCGCTGTGATTGGCATGAGGAGCTGAGTCCTGGTAGAGCTGGGGAAATTCAATATTGCTAAGACCAGGACAGGAAACAGCAATGTGTTCCTGCAGTCACAACTCCACATTAAGTAATTTGTGTATTAAACTGAAGATGACACTACGAAATGCTGAAATTTTCTGGGTCCATTCCAGCTTACAGGGCAAAATAAACTTCAAGGGGGTCAGGCTGATAATTCTAATACACCTATCACCTTGTTACCAAGCTTTGAAGCATGTATTTAGGCGTTTTTCAGAGCTATCTATTAGGGTGGGGGCAGCACCAAGGGAAGCTCAGTCACAGAACCTTGTGCAGAGTGAGGAATGTGCTGACACCCCCCTTGGTGAGCCCCAGGGCCACGGGACAGTGGGACCCCTGGTGCAATGCCCATCTGCTATGCTCAGTCTTAACAACTGAGGCTGCAAGAGCTGCCACATGGTCCCAGATAAGGAAGCTCTGCAAGTTCCCTATCACATCAAGCAAAGGAGGGATGACTGGGGCAGGAAGTGTTTCTCTGAGCACTGAAGGGGAAAATCTCACAGGCTAAGGCAGTTCTTTCCTTCCGAAGATCTTTAACAAAAATGTCCCTGCACTTGCTGCTCTGCAGAGCTCGGTGAGAGACTTTGCAAAGCCAGGTCTCTCAGGAGGTTGCCAGACTGCCTATTTTCAGTCAGGTCAGAAGCACTCCAAGGCATTGCCAGCCAGGGCTGAGTGAGACCCAGGAGGGCAGCCAGGCTCCGACCTGGATGTGGGAAAAGTGACCTGTGCCTCACCTCAGTGTCAGAGCCGTGGAACTGAGAGCTGCCGCAGCCGGGACCAGCCCGGGCTGCCCTCCCTCCCTGTGCTCTGCTTGCTCTGTACCTCTCACCGCGACCAGGGTGGCACCTGGGCACTTGCTTTAGTGTCCCTGTGTCCATGGAGGGCTGTGAGACCACTGAGGCTTCTGTTCTACCTGTCCCTCTCTAAACTGTTCTCTAGTGAAAATCAGAGTTTGGAGGACAGTCTGAAATTTAAGCTTAATGTAAAGGCACTTTTGAAGTTCTATTGAAAGTTAAAATGAAACCCTGTAAAACTCTTGTTCAGTCCCATTAATAGCTATCAAATTTCCTAAAGGAGTCAATAACAAGTTATTGATTTGTATGCTCAGCAGCAGAACAATGAAAAGAAAAAACCAAGACCACAGAAATCTGGGAGGGTATTGCCAGAATCACACTTTAACACAGTCACTGAAAAATATTTCATTTAAGGTTTTCCAATGTCAAGTCAATAGAGGAAATACAAAAAGTCTGTTATCTTCATAAGTGCAACTAACCACCATAATCCCATGGACTGTTTCAGGAAGAACATATGCCTTTCACACAGTGTGCGATGACTTCTTTCCCACTGCTCATTAGGAAATTGCAACAAAAGCCTTGCAAACACACACTCATACACGTCCGTGGAAGGGAGGGTAGGCTGGTGGAGCAACTCTGCCCTCCGCACCAACTCACGTAATGATGTACTTAAGTATAAGCTGCTGCTTAGTCACATACCCACAGATACACACACACTTCCATTCATATTTCATTCAACTCAGACTAAGTATTTCTATTAAAAACCTCGGCAAATGCAGAAAGCCAAGACATACCCCCAGTATTGAACGGCAATTAAGCAATTTGCTTTCCTTTAAAACTCGTCTTCTGTAATCTTCATCAAGAAAATCAAGCAAACCCAAAGCAAATTAATATAGATATGCCTGCTCAAAGTAAATAATTGTTAGAGCGATCTCCCTACTGGGGAGGGTTTAATTCTCTTCTTTTCCTACTGTTTGCAGAGCCACTGCCAAAGAAAGGACACGTTTCATTTTCTCCAGTTCAGTGGGGTGATCTAATGGAGCGGAGTGGACTCACTCAAGCTCCAGAGCATGGTATAAATGGGCAACAGCCATTCGACAATGCAAGAACAACACAAATCAACCCTTTTTAGCTTCAGGTCCTCTACATGGCCCATGGGACTGAGCTAATGCAAGAATTAGGCAAAGAGAAAAGCAAGGATTCAGTCCCTTAATGACAGGAGCTGCCTTCCCTCAGGGACAGAATGCTTCCCTGCAAGCAAGACGGAGGGACACTGGGAGGGGACACGGTGGCAGGGAGCCCCAGTTATGGGGGCTTTGTGGTGAAGGTAGCAGGGGAAGGGAATTTTGCACATCACATCTCACAGAGAAGGAGTTTGAGGAGCCTGTGGCACAGTTTCCCTGGCCCAGGTGCTGGGAAGGGACAGGACTTTTCAGCTGAGGCTGGGGGTGTTCAGGACAGAGCCAGCCCCACGCCCAGCCCCAGGTTGCTCTGTGCTGTCCTCCACAATACAGTCACCAGTCAGGGCAGTCCAAATTCCCTTTGACTCGGCCCTCTGGGACAGCTCTGCATTTATTTGACTGACTTTGGGGAGCATTCCTTGGCATAAGTGATCAGGAAAAGAAATTTTCAAAGTCATCTGAGTCAGCATCACTCACTCACCAGCCCAACCTGTCCCTCCCACACACAGGCACTCAGAGCAGCACTGCTTACAGGCTCTTCCAGTCTGGGCACCAGGACTGAGCTGTGGCTGATGTTACCCTCAGCCCAGAAGAGTCAGGAATATCTGCGATCAGTATATGGAGTCAGAGAGTCTGAAATGGTTGGTGCAGAACAGAAGTGAAAGTCCTGCTCTGACACTGCACCATGGTCCAGAACAGGCACAGAACAAGAGATCAGTCACTGCTGTGCCCTCGTGCTCCGGCCAGCGTGGAGTCACAGGGCTGAAATGATGCCACTTCCTGTGAAAAATGAATCACAAGTCTAATGCACTCCTCACTTCCCAGCCCAACGCAGTTTCTCCCAATTCCGCTCCATTTCTACCACTCCAGTACTATGTCCTTCTGAAACCTATGAAGACACCTGTCTTGACTTGCCAGAGGGTTCTGTTCATGCTTTTCTCCCACAGCCTTGCTTGGTTTCTCTGCTGTGAAAATGACCACACCAGCCTTGCTGCAAGGTACATGAAGAGGAGCTGCTCCACTAAATGAGAGAAAAAGCCCTGGATGAGGATCCAAGAAGGCAGGCAGCACATCCAGCATTTCCAGGGTGTGTTGGAGGATGAGTATGAAGACCTGCAGTGCATTTGTTGCTGCTGTGGGTGCGTGTCTGTGCCTCTGTGTGTGCTGACATTCACACAGGACAAGGGAGCTCTGCTGCTCCCACTGTTTTCTCCACTCGGGCTCAGCACTGTGCGTGGATTCAGCTCCGTCCTGGCTGCCCATTTCCTACTTTCCTCCCTGCTGCTCAGTCCTGGTGCAGCACCGTGCACAGCTTTGGAAAGACAAGTGCACTTGAGAATGTGACCCCCTGAAAGGCATTTACAGCTAATGGGGAAAGGCAGAGAGAGAATAAATACGCATTTTTCAAAAGCCAGTGTAAAAAAGGTATAGAATTAAGTTAGTGAAACAGAAATTACAGCTGGAGCCCGTGATCCAGGCGGAATAACTGAACAGCTGGAGGCCTTGTCCTTGAGGTGCCAGGGTGGTTTGTTCTTCAGACAGGTGTTTACCACTTGCACTTTTCCAGATCTATTGCAATGTCTTGTTACAGTCTTGTTACAGACTTGTTTCAAAACAATGTTCCCCTCTCCTTACACCAACACAAAATTTAAAAAAAAAAAAAAGTGATAAAATACAGAGTAGCCACACAAGCCATTGGAGGTATGGCAGCTCCTACCCACTGGGTATAATTTTTAACAACCCAAAC
Source organism: Acanthiza pusilla (assembly GCA_036630365.1). Taxonomy (NCBI): domain Eukaryota; kingdom Metazoa; phylum Chordata; class Aves; order Passeriformes; family Acanthizidae; genus Acanthiza; species Acanthiza pusilla. Next base: position 1,200,642 of record JAXCHO010000028.1, read on the forward strand.
CAGCTCCAGAATAAAGCACAGAAAATGTCAGCCCTTTGTATGAAAGGGCTTTTGAAAAAGCCAAGCTGATTCCAATTTGCCGGAGGCATTAAGACAGCATATGTCACAGTGCCTGGGAACTGAGAGGAGCAGAGCTGGCTCCAATGTGCCGGGGAACGGAGCTGCTACTGCAGGTCCAGCGAGCTCCGGCTGCCACCCTGCTCCTGGGAGCAGTTTCCAGCATGCTGGCACTCGGTGCAGGCCACCTGCAAGCCAGATCTGGTCTGTCAGAGGAAACTGGGACCTCTTTTGGTTGCCCAGCTGCAGCTCAGCTCATTTGCACAAGGCAGGCTGCCACTCGAGAGCTGCTCGAGGAAGCACCAGGAGGGAAACCAATCTGCTGCCTCCGCGCACAAGATGGGGAGGAGGGGGCGTCCCTGCCCCTGCCCCCACGGGGAGCACAGGCGATTGCTGTGGCAGGCAGGAGGAGGCAGGGGCTGTCTCCTCACCAAACACCCTCTCTGCTGCCATCTCTTCCCAGGCCTGGCCTTCTATCAGACACAACCTCCTCCTCTTTACAAACATTCCTGCTCTCCTGCCAGAACGCGATCTCAGACCCAACAGCAGGGATGACTGAGCTGTCCATGCTCACACATAGCCCTGTGTCCTCTTTCCTGCTCCAGCTGCAAGGTGTCTGCCCAGCTACCTGGGAGAAACAATACAACTGTCCCTCCACACTCAGTGTCAGCCTCCAGAAGAGCAGAGCTGTCCAAGGCTATTTCTGTTTCCATAAAAAGCAGTGAAAATACAACCACAGAAAAGAACATGAGACCTCTGTCCTCTGGAGACAAAAATCAGCCATTCCCATATCTATCAGCCTGTTTTCTTACCAGAAACCAGTGGCCAGGTGGGATGGACAGGAATGCGTCAGACCCAGGACTGGTCATAAAGTGAGCAGGAAATGAGAAGTACTGTCTGTGCAAAATGTGCTTATCAGAGGGCTGCAATGAAAATGTTCATTTTCTCAGGGAATGTTTTTAGTGGAAATGGTCCAAATATTTTTGTTAAGAAAAAGGCCTAGTGCTTCCATTTTTTCACTGTTACTTTTATCATTACAGAGAAAAGTTTTTAAACCATGTAGAGGCTGTTATTTGAGGGATAAAATGTTCTTCTGACATTAGCCTGCAGCGAACATCCCAGGAACGCTGGCTTACTGGTAGGAATGATCACAACCCAGCAAGTCCTAAACCACCCTGAAAGAATGTTCCATAAAGGGAATTATGGGCTCATAAACCAGCTTTTGCACCTGATGCCATGAGTTACACTCCCCTGGTTTGGGAAGGGAAATGCTACCACGTGCACTGCATGTCAAACCAGAGCAAGGCAAACTTCAATTGTACAGGCTGGCAGCTTCCTGTCACAAACAAACTGCAGACCAAGAGCTCCTCATTACTACCTCAGTCATTTCAAAGCGTAAATGTAATTATCATGATCTGATCAGGGACAACAGAGAAAGAGGAATAATTTGCTGACAACAGTATTTGCAATAATTAATCTCCCAGATCTTGTCTTACAGGGTCATGGACGTCTTGAAATGGGAAATGGGATGTTTAAATCATTTGTGTCCCTTTAATCATCTGCACCAGCCGGGGTGACTCAAGGACTCCTGCCCCGAGTCTGGTGTGTCCAGAGGGGACAGGCAGGGCTCGGGCACTCCCAGGGCTCAGCAGGGTCCCCTTTCCTTCCCCTTTCCTTCCATGCACCAGGACTCTGCAAATCAGGAGGAAAAGCCCTGCTTTCAGGTAGAAGGAGCCATAAAGCCTTTCCAGGCATCAGTCCAAGCAGCATTTATCATCTGGAGTAGTTCATTGCCATCGAACTCAGCCCCCAGTCCTGGGTTTACAACAGGGAAAGTTTCAGCTCTGCTGAGGACTAAGGAAACACCCAGACAAGGTGTTAGATCAGTAACCAGAGAGCGTCTTGAGCTGGCTTGTGGGCAGGGAGGAGTCAGGCACAGCAGACAGGGCACCAGCAAGGTTTAGAAAAGCCAAGCCAGGCATTAACCCTGCCCTGTGATGTGCTGGAGGAGCTCAGCACCCAAAGCCTCTCCAGCCCTTGGACTTGCTGGCACTGCCCACAACAAAGCAGTGACCGTCAGCGGGAATAGCTGGATGCTGTGCTGGAAATGCTTTCGCTCCCTCACAAAAATTAAGGATGTGTTTCACATCTTCCCTGTGCTCTGTCTGACAGCAAAGGGCTTCATTTCAGCCACCCAGCCTGCCCCAGGAGGGAAGGGATGACATGAAGAGGGACACGTGTGCTCCCAGGTCTGCCCACGTGCTGCTGGTCCTCACGGCATCCAGGCAGGTGGGTGGTGCAGCAGGAGGTGGAATCGGCTGGTGCTGCTCTAGCAGCAACATACTGTAAAAATGAGCCTTAGAGAGTAATATTTCTTTCATGGGGGAAAAAGCCCTGCTCACTTGAAAGGCAGCTAAAGCAGAGATTAAAAAGGGAGCCTGAAAGAGGCAAATAGAGCCAAAGCAGCTGCATTTGGAGGCACCATTTCCAGCGCTGAGCTCTGGCCCCTGGGCTGAGATTGCCTCACTTTGCTCCCTGGAATGAGGCCTGTCAAAACTCTCCTACCTTTGATCACCTTTTGCAGGAAAATTATGTACACATTAGATGCTCATTAACATTTATGTAAGTCATCTGCTGCAGTAGCAGCTTATCTTGTCTGCTACTTGCCTGTGGGAAAAAAAACCCTCACAAAAGGCCTGCACAGAAAAACCCCAGGACCACAGCACTGGCATGATGGTGCTGCAAGGTCCATCTGACCCCTCAGCACCAGCCCTACCCCCTGCTCCTGCAGTAATTCCCACAGAGGCAGCTCCTGGGGAGCTGCCCAGCCCAGTCCCCAGCACTGCTGTACCAGGTGAAGTGGTTAACTGGATGCGCTCTGCTTTTAGAAAATGGTTCAGTGAGCACAGCTGTCACCAAACAACAGCAGCAGAGCCTGAACAAATGCATTCAGGGGAAATCAGATAATAGAGGTGGAAAGTGTCCTGTGATCCATTTAACTGTGCCTGCTCCCACGAGAGCACTGCAGAGACTGCTGGATTTGGTTAACCAGCATGACCGTGCACACACACAGGGTGGAACAGGCTCACAGCAGCAGCCCTGGGCAGGCCAGGACATGGGACCCTGGGCAGGGCAGCACATGTGGCCCTGCCAGCAGGACAGCACATGTGGCCCTGCCAGCAGGACAGCACATGTGGCCCTGCCAGCAGGCTGCAGGAACCAGCATGGACTCCCCTAATGGACTCGGCGCAGTTCTGCAGGGAGGGATGGGCACTGTGCTGACCAGGACTCATCTTGCTGAGCTCGTTGCTTCCCAGAGCCTGTTGAGCAGATGAAATCTCATCAAAGCACTGTGTGGTGTTCACACTGAGCCAGGTGAGGCTCACAGGCCCCCCTGCTCACCTGGCTCAGACAGACTCAGACTACTCTTCCCACTGCTGGCTTAGTAATTAAGAAGTTGTTCTTACCAGGTTAAGGACACATCTTTCTTTACAGAGCAGCCGGCTCAGTTTACCCCTAATTGCACTCTAGGTAAGAGGTTAAGAGGAGAAAGGATCTTATTATCTGGGTAAGCTGAAAAAAAATTCCCCAACCAGGAGGGCCAGTGCAGCTGTTCCTGTTTCTCCAAGGGCAGGACTCTGCGTCTGGAGCCTCCCCAGAGCCTCATCCCTACCCCAGAGAATTAATTATCTGCTCTTTGTGCCCAGGCAGAGAGTGGAGAGAGATGATTCCCTTGTGTTAGGAGAGGAATTGTGAGACACAGGAATTAGGGCTTGCTCACTGTTCAGTGTCAGTCCCGGCCGAGCTCAGGTCTGCACAAGGTGTGCAGAGTCCTGTGTGTGCCCACACACCCTGAGCTGTGCTGAAACAAGGAAGGGCTGCTCCTGCCAGGGCCTGACACCGCTCAGACCAATCCTATGGATCAGCTGGGTCTGCAGGACAAGCCCCAGGACCCCGGCCATGCTCTACAGCCCTGGGACCGGCAGCGAGGGCCTGAGGTGCCGACGGCCCCACGGGGAAGGTGCTGCTTCCAGAGCTCCCTGCAAGGACACAGCCTGGGGAGCAGGCGGCAGGGGCTGAGCTCTGCACACCTCTGTCTCAGCCAAAAGGAGCAAGGAGGCTGCAGTGCAGCTGGTGACCTGTGCAGCCCCAGAGCTGGTGACCTGTGCAGCCCCGCAGCTGGGACGAGGTGGAGCTGCGAGTGCCCAGCTCAGGAGCTGTGAGCGCTCAGGGCAGGGATGCTCAGCCCCAGCACACCCAGATGGGATCCCTGCAGGACTCGCTCAGCCAGAACTGAATGAAAGACACACACAGGACTCGATACAAACCACCAGGACAATTCACCCACCTGGCAGAAAGACGGCTTAAGCACAGAGTTTCAGAAAAAGCAAGTTCAGGAATGCTGAATTTCCGCAGTCGTGTTTGATTGGAAATGGACAGCACAAGACCCGTCGCTCAGCAGTAACTGTGCCAAAGGAATGTGGAGCCCGTTTGGGAGGGCATGCTGTCTGGGCTCATTTCCTCGCAGATGTACTTGCGTTTCCCATGCCACTCAGGAAACATGCCTCTCTTTCCCAGGTAGGGCTGCTTCTGGACACAGCTAAGAGATGCTGGAATACACTCTCTGTGGGAAGCACAGTGGGCTCATGGCAGGAATTGCTTTCCCATTTCCTGAGCGCACCACTCAGTTCTGCAGCAATTTCTCCTTCTCTGTTAACAATGTAAAGCTTTGGCAGATTACCCAACTTAAAAAGTAATTTAAACTGCACTTATAAAATATTTCATGAAACATTTCTAAAAACATTGCCACTTTCACTCCCCAGCCATGACAGCAGCAGTTGAAAGGAGTAGAGTGCAGTGAAACCTCTCTCTTAAACTCAGATCTCTTGAAATTTCTGCTGCTTCAAGCTGCTATTTCTATTCTGTATTCACTTAAAAGGTGTGGAAAATAGGCATATTCAATATCAGATTTTGTTGTTTTAAAACTCCTGGAAGTAAATACTTTGATCTAATCACATGTAAATTATGTGTCACTGTTAAAATATGGGACTGCATGTAAATCTCAGATACAAAAGAAGTCATCACCGTCTCCATGTAGAATGAAAAGAAATGTAGAATATTAAAATCAGGAGGTTCAACTTTATTAGCATAACAGCTCCAGTTGATATTCATGTGCGCCAAAAATGCATTCACAGCAAAATAATTCAGAAAGAAGAAAAGCCCTGATTCAGCACAGTAATTTATCTCATATTTAGCTTTGAGTATGTGCTTAAGTCCAGCTGGGCTTAAGTCCAGATGAAGAAACATCCTCTGATAGACAAGACAAAGTCAGTAAAAGTTGAGCAAATGATTGCAGGCTGACCAAAAAACCCAGAACAATTTCAATCTGTGTTCAGTCTTTGTTTCAAGTAAGTTCTGTTGTTACAAATCTCTTTGTCTGGACCTAAACAAAGCCCTCCAAGGCCGAAAAATTCATAATAAACACTATCCTTGAAGGCTGGGGGACAAAAGCTTTCAGGCTGCATCAGTCTTCCACTGACAGCCAAAGAGACAGAGGGAGCAGCTACAGGTAACACCAGCAGAAGCCAAGTGGAGCAAACTGGTGTCCATGGAGAGCTGAACAGGAGCTGCTCTTCCTCCATTTTGTATGAAAAAATGCAGGAGGCTGTGAGTTCCCACCTGCTCCCTTCTCCCTCCTGAGCTGGGCAGCAGCCCAGCGCTCCATGTCCACCCTGCTCCCTGCCCATCCTCCGAGCTGGGGCACACTTCCATTGCTGAGAGGTGTGGGCCAAGGCTCCAGCTCTCCCAAGCAAGGCAGGGCAGGAGTTCGCTGTGCTCCTCCCCTCCATACCAGGGGAAGGTGCTCCCTCTGCAGCAGGGGGTGCCCAGGGGCAGACGCTGGTGCAGAGGTGGCCATGGGCACCCTGCACAGGACCCCTGACCTGCCAGGCTGCTGAGACTCCTCGGAGAGCCTTGTCAGGCTGCTCCCACATTTCCCAGCTCACTGAGCAGTGACGGCAGATTATGGAACATCAGGGCAGTGAATGCACAGCTCAGGAGTGGAGAGCTCAGAGGGCTCCTCTCTGCCCGTCCATCGGCAGGTGTGTGTGTGTCTGACCCTCCTCCAGCCCATGGAAACAGGGAACGGCTTGGGGACGTGCCTGGGTGGAACCATGGCCCGGTAGCCACAGCGAAGGACACAAAGCAGCACTGCCATGCTTGAAGAGACACGAGTATGTTAAAAGCTGAGTAGGGTAAAAATGATAAGGAATAGTTTTCAGCCTCTATGAAGTGGAGGAAATGTGTGTTACCCTTCAAATTACAGCACCTGACTCCCAAACAGAAAGGGATGGAGTCTCAGCTCACACACATGCAAAGGCCAACAGATGCCAGCTGAGGGTGACAGACCTGTGGACAGCCCGGGAGGGTGGTCTGGGGCTGCTGGGCTGCTGTGGGCAGCACTGGGACAAGGGGGAGGAACTCTGCAAACCACTGCCCATACCAACCCTCTGCAGATAACAACAGAGCTGCTCCTTAAACCATGAGCTTTTCAGGGCAACAGCAAATTCTTACTCACTATGTACACAACACCTAGAGAAGGAACAGTACATTGTCAGTGGAGCCAAAGATGTTAGGATAAAAATTACAGTTGAAGAGAATTGTTCTCAAATTGAGGACGAAACATACCTGAATAATCTGGGCAGTGGACTGTGCCACTTGTGAGTACAGGTGTCAGCAGCAGGGTAAAGCATTTTGTCCTGTTCCAAATGACCTGATGCCCTTAAAGCTCTAAACTCAAAAAAACCTCTTTGGTGACATGAATTCAGCCATTTCCCAGCAATCTCCTTTTGCAGAGCAACAGCGAGACACCCTCTTTCAAGGCACTGCGGAGCGTCGCTGGCCCCATGCACACAGGAGGAGATCACTGCTTCCTCTCGCTGCACATTAGGTGACTTCACTCTGTTTGCTGTGAGCTTTTGCAAAAGGTTCCTTTCATCAGCTGCCTTTGAGGTTCTTTGAAAAATGGAAATAATTAGGCATGTGTATTTTCATTGGCACAGAGAAGCTGAAGCCTGATCTGAAAGGCTTTGCCTCTGCAAGAAAATAATAGGTCCAATTAAATGTACTTTATTCTGTGAAGTTCAAACGCCATAGCTTTGGGGGCAAGAATTACGTGCAGAACATGGATATAGGTATATATAGGACTGGGGTTAAAGATACTCTGCTTGGGTTTACAAAGCAACAATGCTGATGATTAATCGAGATGCAAAGGGTGCAAGAGTGACACTCCTGTCCAGAGGGACGAGGAAAAGTCCTGTGTCCACTGACGCTCAGTGCACTGAAAACCGAGGGACTCCCTCTGCATCTGCCGTATCCAGCAGCCTGCTGAAATGATGGATGTAGCTGGGATAAAAACACACTGGCCCTGAAGGGAGCTGGATCAGACCCCTCATTATCACTCATGATTCCTGTTCAGTTAATACTTGCAAGAAGTTTCTAAAGTTTCAAAGGAATATAAATCTTATCAAAGTATTTCTAATTGCACATAAATGACAGGTACTGTGTAATTTAGCTGGGGCTGCAGGGAAGGGACAGAGCACTCCAGAACCAGTGCAAAGGTCTAATACTGCATTCAAAACTACAGAGAAGTCAAACCTTCATATAAATGTTAACTGAGAGCAAAATTGCAGTTAAAAAACAGATAGGATGCTCTAAAAGTAATTAAAAACCAGTGAGACAAATCAACATGCTCCTCTGCTTATGGGTCTGGGCTCTCTAGGGGCTAACGCCTGTCTCTGCTGCCTGCAATGGCTTTCTGTCTGCATCCTTGGACAAAAGACACTTTATTACAGTAATTTATCACCCCATAAAAGTGGCTTTCTTGTATTGCTGAATAATTGTGAAAGAAATATGTTTTAAAAATTAAAAATGCAGTCGGTGTACACACACTCAGGTCTGCTGGGAGACATTTCTGCAACTACTGTAACTGCCTGGGTAGTTTTAATACCTCTACCTTCTATTATTTAAAGTATGATGATATTTTTTCCTTCTTGGAGCTTTGTCAGCTATAAATAAAAGATAAGGGTTGAATTGTACAGGGTATCTGTAAGCACTTCCATTATTGATACTTAATGTTACTTGGAGGGGGTGGTGAGACCCTGGTGCTCCTCATTTGCACCTAAACCCCGAGGCCCAACTGAGAAGAGTGGTAGGTGCATGTTTGAGAGGTCATTTCGGCTGTGTATGCTTCCATTTTTTTCCCTCCATGTGGCACCTTCCAGCATGAAAATGATACCTATCCACAGATATTGACTGAAACATTAAACAAAGATGTTTGGGGAAACTGTGAGAACTGCCTGATGGGACCCAGGATCAACAAGAAAGGCTTCCTAGGATAATTTCAGGACTCAGCAGATGCTCAGACAAGGTCTAGAACTGGGTTTGTGATTTTGAAACAACAAAAACTTCTTTTGCATTTTATTCTCTCAGACCTTCTTGGCCTGCTGAACTAGAGCTGCTTTCTCTCCAGCTCCAGAAAAAATGAGATCCTTTTCTTGGCACACTCTTGTCATCCAAGGTGCTGCCCTTGTTTTCAGCACCACATCAGTCCGTGCTTTCTCTAAAGCAGTAAATTGCAGGATGACATAAGGAAAAAGAACACACTGAGATGGGATTAGTAACAAACACACTCATCAAACTGCTGCAGAAGCAGAAGGGTTGTGTGACCTGGAGTCAGTTTGAAAGAAAAGGAATGTGCTGGTAATGCTGCTCTTAAGGCAGAGCTGTAATTTGGTTTTACAGGTTCCAGTGTCCTTGTTCCTCACCCTGCTGTCTCCACCTGTCCCAGCTCAGCATCCTCAGGCAGGACATTTGCCCCAAGGTGAGCGTCCCTATAAACTCTTTATTTACACCTGACTCACATCCTTGTTACTCAGGAAAGCTGCGGCAAACCAAACCTCTTGCACATTTTTTCTGCCCACTGATGTTGCTATTTCAAGAAAATTTCTGCTGTTAAAACAGACAGACTCTTCAACAAGGTGAGAACTTCCCACTCCATAGGCTCATCTCCACAACCCCTTGGGACTGCAAAGTGGCAGAAACTGGACTCGGAACAAACACAGGGAAGTAATCCTGATGGATAAACTGGCACGAATCCTGTCCTTTGTGTCAGCTCTTCAATGCTTTCTAGGATCATGTGGCAAATTCTAGCCCATCCAGCCAGGCACAAACCAAAGCTGGAGCATAACTGGGAAGGGGAATCATCGGGACAGCTGTCTGTGTATGCACAGGGTCACACGGGGAAAGGGACTGCTCAGAGCAACACTGCTCTGAAAACAGCGGTTTTCCTAGGAGCTAATGACCACTTTGGCATTTACTGTGGCCCCGTGAGATTGGAGTAACCAGACTGCTTGGCCCTGGAACCCGCAGCATTTCCCTGCTGGATCAATAAGCACCCTGAGCTGAATGTTCCCTTCACGCTCTGCTTTCCATCTTGCCTCAGCACTGGTGAGGACAGTGTCAGATACCCTGTGCCAGCCAACTGACTGCAGATCTGCAACCAGTCTGATGCCTCTGCAAACCACAACGTGATAAAATTAGATCATTACTCACATCGCCCTCTTTGCTGACAATTATCAGAGGGATGCAACAGTATCTCCCCATTTCATTTTCTAAGAAGTGACTTCAAGACCCAGAGAGTGAGATAGTGACTCACGCTCAGAGGTTTCTTCACCAGCTTTTATTTAAGCAGAACTAACAATGAGAAGAGACGCTCCCTGAGCACAGAGCCCTAAAAGCTGAACACATATGTTCGCCCTGCAAGAACAGCCACACAAACCCCAGGCAGTGTGTAAATCCAAATCACTGGTCTACATTTTAAAACCAAAGGGGTTGCTAGGCAAATTTCAGGCACCACTGAAAGCAGAAGAGTGGAAGCCTGCATCCAACCACAAGCATAAGGGAGAGTCCCTTATCTCACTGGCAGATGGGCTCCTTCTGTGTCACACATCCGTGAACTGCCACTGCAGTTGGAAACACGCAGCAAACCATGACAGAGACACAGCAGGGTGCTCGGAGAAGCCTTGACAGACACACACTTGTTGCTCTGGCAGGTTTCGGTGCAGGTACAGAGCTGAGTGTGACCACAGCAGAGGTTCCTTGACCCAGTGTCCCGTCTCTAGCAGTGGCCAAAGACAGATGCCTACAGTAAGCTTTAAAGTTAGGCCACCGTCTGTTAGGGCTGATCCAGGCCAACTGTTCATTTAGGGATTCATGTAGGGAAAGGCGCACCAGGTTGAGCTGGACATTTCCCACATGAGCATGGCAGCATTCCTGATTTCCCAAAGTGCTGCAAACCCCCAACCCCACTGCTCACACTCCCCTAGCAGCCCCTCACAGTCCCCTAGCTCTGTGAGTCCCTCCCAAGCGCTGCTGTCTTTCCAGGCATTCCCAGCCAGTCCTGCAAAATCACAGAGAACTTCACAAACCTGCCCTGATTACTCTTCACATTACAGTCCCAGTTTTACACAGCTTAAAAGGCATTAATAAATAATGAATTGGCACGTTATATATATAAGCAGCATGTGTTCAAAATGGTTACTAGCACATCAGTGCAAGTTACCATAGATAATGATAAGCTACAATTAAAAGCAATCTATTGCTCTGCTGGACTGCGTAACAGTATGCAATAAAAGATTAATCACTTATTAAAACAGCTACAAGTCTTTCATTAACCTTTATGCATTATTTCTAATGGGGCTTGCCTCCACTGCAGTCGCTGCAGTGACTAAGTGGGCTCAGTGACAGGAGTGCTGGGCAGGATTTAAGCAGCGCAGCTCTGTGCAGCTGCTGCGCTCAGAGCACTGTGCTGCTCAGTCCCTGGTGTTTACCCAGCTCCTCGGGCTGGGCTCTGGCCTGCCTGAGCCCCAGCAGGGCACGAAGAACAGGTTCTACTGAAGTGGGAGCTGCAGCTGCTGTGAACACACTCAGAGATGGCTCTGCACACACAGCCCTGCACCACACTGCTCTGGCAGAGCCAGGCTGCTCCCTGGGAAGTGCCAATTCCCAGAGCTGGCATCCCAAACTGAATGCCCTGGCTGCCTTCCTGCACACTGCAGAGACATCCTGCCTGTGCATACTGGTCATTCTCTAGTGACCAGCTGAGCTCTTGCCACCTGCCTTCCTTCCCAGAATACTAATCAGATAGGTCTGTTTCCTGGAGAGGAGCTCTCCAAGGAGCCCTCCACGAAGCCCTGGATATCTGTGCTCACCTTCACTTTGTGTGAGTGTCACCCATGCTGGGAACACTCATTTTGCCATTTGCACCTGGGGAGCTCATTCCATTTAGTGTATTCACGTTCTGTTATCAGCTGGACCTGGATTTACACGGACATACAGAAATTCAGGCAAGATCTTCCCCCAGCACATGCTATTAGCTCTGCTGATTACTCCCAGCAGTACTTACCACTGGATAAGAGAGGCTTTCAGAACTGAAGTACTTCAAGGACTGTGTTTCTTTCAGAGAAGCCAGGCTGCTTCTTCAACACCTTGCTACTTGAAGCTCTCTGTGCCCATCGCAGCCTATCATGAGCCTGCAGAAACTAAATCAGCTCAAAAATGATGTGTGGAACTGAAAAGTGGCTTTCAGGAATGCTTTTTAAGTGTGTAAAATAACTCAATGCCTTGTTGAAAGCCATCAAGAGGCATGCTTGAGAAATAGTGTTTGGAGACAGCAAAAAATAGTTCTTCATTCCGAAGGACAGCGAAATATCTTTAGTTCTCTCTTCCTCTTCTATGCAAATGTTATCCTTTAATGTGGCTGGTCCAAGGGTCATAAAGGACACACCATTCTCCATCACAGGAAAGTGTGATCTCTTCACTGTGTTCCTTATCACGCTTCCTCTGTGCAGGAGGGAGTCTGAATGCTTCCTTAACTTCTCAGATTCTGCTGTGTTCAAGCACAGCATTACACCCTTTTTGGCTCTCCAGCCCTTGCAGCTCTCAGGCAGAATCATCTGAGGCATTGCCTAGGCTGCAACCCTCCTTTTTGTCATATTAGTGGGACCTATTCACACGTAAGGCACCTCCATTATGCTTGATCTGAAAGATATGTGACATGTGGAAACAACACACTTTGAAACATTCATGCAGCAGTTCTGTAACCTCAGCCAGAGTTCACAAGTTGTACATAGAGAGATTCCCTAAATCACTCCACTGAAACACACTGCTCAGCAAAGCCACTTCTCCTGCGCCCGGGTGCAGCTCCTGCCTGTTGATACCTTTTGCTTTTGAAGGCTGGAACTCGTCTGATAGATCAAGGCTGGGAGAGGAGGAAGTATTTTGCTCACAAAGGTTTGAAATCCCCATCAGTTTGCACCTGTGCCTTTCAAGCCAAACAAAGCTCTTGTATTGCTGGATGTTACCACAACAATGTAAAGTGTTGCTCTAACCTGTGGTGCTGTAGCTCCCCAAATTCCCCAGCAGGCAGGTTAGAGCTCCCACACCGCCAGCAGCTGCCAGAGAGAGCAGAGCCCATGGTGCTGCCCACAGTGCGAGCTCCTCTGAGCCCCTGCAGCACGAGGCAATTCGGGTCTGAGCAGCCAGGACTGGGTACCCGGCCCAGAACCATCGAGTGTTTGTAAAGTCAGGATTCTGGGGGAGTCATGAGACAATCCAGAGAGACGTGCCAAATACCTTCTCTTGCCCAGATTTGACACATACAATAATATTGCTGAATTCAAAGTATAATTTATATAAAGAAGACTCTCTTTTTTGTTATCTTTAAACTCCTGCTTTGCAGAACATCATTTCTCTGCAAGACTTGACACAGTAGTGTAAACTGCCCCAGTGCTGAAATGGGGGAAGATTAATGAAGATTCGGCAGGTAGGTACGATTTCTTAAAACTTTTCTTGGGCGTATGTCTCCTTTGGCAATAAAAAAGGATTCTCTGCTGTGGACATTATAGAGAGGGTGTGGAGCACAAGGAAATTTATGAACTGCTTTCTGGAGTGCAAGTGCCTTTCAGTTCTGGTATGTACAAACTTACATCTTCTGCTCAATTTGACAAGAAAGCAGAGTTTCACTAAATTGTCCCTGCATTTGCTCCATCCCACTTACTGCTTTCACATGCAGAAAGCATTCTTCTTCTTTTCAAAGATTCAAAGAAGGCAGGTCTCAAAAGAGAGCATTCCTGCCCAGGGTTGGATCGAGAGCTCTGCACTTGACTCAATTAGTAATGGGTGTCCCCGAACTCACTGCTCATAGGATGAATGAAATATTTTTCGCCCTTTGTTTGCCTCTGTTCTTGGCACTTCTGCAAACTATGAAAAGCTGAAAAATCTGGAGCTTGCCAAGAACCGTTAATATGAAAACATAATCTTTCCTCTCTGGTCTGGCAGTCACATGTGTCAAACAACATCTCATGTCTGATCTTGGACAACACCTGAGCTTTTCCATAAATGAAGGAGCAGAGCTGGCGCTCCACACACGTGTTGTACAGCTTTCCCTTCTCATGCAATATCAAGAGAAGTCAGAACTGCAGCACAGCTCATCCTTCCTGTGTGCTGCTTTCACACCTACCTAGTTTGGCCTGTGCTGCAAAGTGGTCTCTCTTGACAAAGCAATACTCTTCCTAACATTAAATATTTTGTCCCTCTTCAGCCACATCAAAGTCGAGTGCAGCTTCCCCCAGAGCAGGACACGGTACTGTGTAACTGGGATGTCAAGCCAGACACCAGGCCTGGTTTGAAGTGCTGAGCACTCACAACTCCTGTTGCAGTCAGGAGGTGCCCTGTGCTCCCTGAAACCAGCAGCCCTGCAAGTCCAGCTCTCCGTGTCCCCATTCCCCAGTTCTGGAGTCAAGCCCGCTGCATTCCCAAGTACTGCAGACTCTCAGCTGATGTGAATGAGCCACGCTGCACTGAGGTCAGCTGGACCCACACACCCGCACTGGGGCTCTGATCCCAGCTTTGGCAAGGACCCCGTGGGGCTGCTCACAGTCTGGCCCATACTGGTGTTTCAAATGTATAAAATACTGCATGCAAGACGAGATGAGATCGTTTGAATGGGACAGGGATTAATCAGGAAGCCAGGCTGGGCAAGCAATTGCGTGATGTGCACGCCTTGTCCCCTGCCCTGAAAGGCAGCCCCAGGCACGGCACTGCAGATCCCTGCTGGACACCCAGAGGCAGTGGCAACCAGCAGAGCAGGGCTGGACACCCCGGCCCTGACAGGCTGTAACAGGAGCTGTGCTCCCAGCTGCACGTGCTGTAAAACTCTCCTTGACACCACCACAGTCTGCTCTTTTGGAGCCCTGGAATGGTTTCAGCATTTCTCAGACAGTATCATATCAAATGACTGAAAGTATTTTCAAAGAGGTGTTTGCTTCCCTACATTTTGTTTGAGTTAATAAAAAGTGACAGAGTTGGAGAGAAAGCAAAGCATATGTGTTCCTGGAAAGAAAAAAAAGCCCGTCAACAAAAAATGCGACCAACTGGAGACCAGTGCAATCAGGACAGCTTGGAAACATCTGCAGCCAAAGAATGAGGGAAGGGTCCGGAAAAAGAAGGAATGAGGAGGGGAGAAGGCAGCTGCGCAAACCTCAGGCTGCCCTCCATGTCCTGCACTCGCTGCCTTCTCTTACAGACGCTTATTTCGATGTGACTGAGTGTAACAAGCAGCCAAGGCCAGCATGGCACACGAACCTGCTGCGCTTCAGCACCTCGGGAACAGATATGGTCTCCAGGCTAGGAAGGAGAATCAATCTCCAAGGCTGACATTCTGGTGCCTTTTAGCAGCACTAAATAAAAGATGGTGGCAAGAGGAGAACAGGACTATTTTATTTACTTTTAAGTGCCAGAAAACAGTTTTTTGTTTCTTTCTAAGGTCAGGCATGTGTCTGTAGCTTAGAGCTAATTAAAATGCTAAATTACCTCCAGCAACTGCAGAGAAAAATCATAAGTTAATTACACATGACAAAAAAATTTTAAGTTTCTTAGTTAATTTTGAGATAAACAAATGAAGCCACTAAGATTTGTTGCATTGGCGGCTTTTCATAACAGGAAATAGTAATAACACATTTCTGTCTGTAGGAACTTCCTCTGGTTCCCCTCTTGGCACCAAGGGAACTATAGGAAGCCGCCTCAAACAGGCACAAAAGCTTTGCTGTGGCAGGAAGCCAGTTCCGTTCACTTTCTGTCTCCTGCTGAGGTTATTGGGACCCCTGAAAGGCTGCTGGCACTTGGCTGGAAAAGGAGAGGAAAGGTCTGTGTCCAGCAGCTCTGCACTCCTAACTTAGACACACAAGGGAATTAAAAGAGGAAAAGCAATGCCCAGATTTCCTCTCCCAAGCTCTGTTTCTCAAGGCGACGCAGCCAATCTCCCTCCAGGACCAGAGTGAGGCAGTCTGATCCCAGGCTGAAGCTGCCCACGCACGCAGACAGGTACTGCCCTCTGCACTCCTGCCAGCCTTCTTGCAAACTAACATTAAAAGGCACACAACCACCGTGGCAACAAAATGAAAGCTGAACTCGTCACAAATCGAGTCCTTTAAGGTCCCATTAAAGTGTCCACATCCCAGCCTTGAACATCCCTGCCTGAAGTTCCACCCACTCCAGTTTCTCCCCGAGCCCGGTCTGCCAAGGCAGCCCAGCTGCAGGCTCGGAGCAGGGGCAGCTGCACTACAAGTTTGCCGCTGGTTTTAAGAAGCCTTAAGTTCAGTCTGCCAGGCACCATCCTGCCCTGAGTACACAGAGCTCTACAATGCCCTGTCACTGCTGTGCGGGGCCAGGGCTGCCTGGGCACAGGAGCAGGACCTACAGGGCAAAGAGCAGCCAAGGGTCACACTGCAGTTGCCCTGCATTGGACACCTGGAGGGGCACATCTGACACTTCCCTGCCACGTCTGTGCCACTCCAAGGGGCCTTCTATGTGCCACAGCAATCGAGAAGTCCCTGAATGGTCACTATTAGCCACTGAAGTATGTATCTCACTCAGACACATGGTTAAAATACATCTTTCTAATTTGGAAAAGCAGATTTTGCCATCCTCCCCCTCTTCAAGCTCGGAAATGTTAACAAACGCTGCATTCAGAGGTATGAACACGGCTGTCCTAATAATGTGTCTCTCTAGATTCTTGTCATGCTGCCCTGGTGATATTCAGCGTGATAATGAAGGCAGCAGGGAAGGAAGAACAGAGAAAATAGCAAACAACCTGGGAATAATATGGAGTTGCCATGAAGAGTCACAGATTTGCTTACTGGAATTTAGAGAGTTTGATTTTTTGCTCTGAAGTCCTGCTTGCTGTAGCAGAAGCCCATACGTAGCAGCAGAACTACTCAATGGGGCTCAACACTGCAGGGGCAGCTCAGGTACAGATGAAAAGGCTTGTCCTGGGCACTTTGTCAGCTCAAAGATGCTCTTAGCCTACAAGATCCAAATGGAATGAGAGGATACAAACAGCCCCAGGGCTGACATCACCTCACAGCCTCCAGACATTCCTAGTTAAAATGCAGGAATGACCTCTCCAACCAGTCCGGGAAAGCACCTGAGCTGCCAGTCACTGAAGAGATCAAGGGTCAAGAGAGCAGAATGGAAAAATAGCTCCTCCAGTTTGCTGCAGGGCCTCGGAAGGTTATTGCAGCTGGGAGGGAGGGAAAGTGAGCGGGGATGGAGCAAAGAGAGGCAGCACCTGCTGGCAGTGGAAGGTGCAGGGATAGAAGCAGGGCCCATAATGGCTCTGTCCATGCACTCTGCCCTTGCCCTTGGCTCTCTCACCCCAGCTGCCACTTGCCTGCAGTCGCTCCTCAGCCCCAGCACATCCCTGCCCATCCCTGCACACTCAGCCCTGTGCTGCCTCCATTGCTCCCCAGCGCCATGGGGATCCATATGGAGCAGCTGTGACAAGGACTGAAGTGAAATCAGCAAGGGATCCAAAACTGCAAACTGTTCCTCCAAAACTGCAATGCACTGGAACGAAGTTAGCTTTTTCTCTTCTGCTCGTTTATCTGAACTTTAATGATATGGTCAAGGTAGCAAAACTTCACTGCTTAACTAGATCTAAAGCAGTAAGAGCCTTTTGCTAGTTTCTGCAGAACTCTGTACATATAAATTTATCAATTTGTGAGATGATTTTTTTTTTGTCTTGACATTTGTTTTTTATCTTTCTTAATGGACACAATGTTTAATTCACTGTAACTAAAGACACTGGGATTTTAGTGAGTTTTCTGTCAGTTCCCATAACTCATTTTGATGGGAACCCATTGGATTTTAATGGAAACCTATTAGGTGAACATATTGTGATCATTAATGAACTTGATGTGCAATTATACAGGGAACCACCTAAAGGTAATTAAAACCTATCAAGACCACTAGGGAATAAAGAGAAAGGAAGTTACTCTTGTTTAAGACAATTAGTGTAGACAATGATCTGAAAACAAAATAAATGATCCCTGATGAAGAAAAGCTGTGTAGGTGGCTACCCTGGAAGATATAGGCCATGCAAACAAGGGTTTCTTTAGAAAACAACAATTACTCTAGTTTTTTCTATTGCAAGTGGTGCTTTCACAGGGAAGTTCAGCCTTTTCCTTCCTATTGCTTAACTGACATTTTGCCAATCCTCTGTTTCTCTGGGTCTGGGGCAGAAGAGCGCAGGTTGTTCTGACACCTCTGTGCTTGTAGATCCAGGCAGAAGGAAGCAAAGGAGCGTTAATCCCTGCTGTTCAGGAAGGATCTGCTGATGACATTGTGCCTACATTGTGCGCACACACACTCATACACACACCCCATTCTCTCTATGTCCAGGGTAGCTGGAGAGGCTGCTGGGGCAATACCCCACCAGATGGGCTCCAGCATGCCAGGGAGCAGAGCTGTGGTCCACCCTTGTTCCAGAGACTCGAAAGCAATGAAAATTTTCCGTCAATCTAGTACTGTTCTGCCCTGTTGAAGTGCTGCTTGATACCAGGGACAAATCCCCCTAACTATGAAAGACCAGCATCTCACTGAGCAAGCAATCTGTAGGCTCCAGAAATGCCCCCAAATCACTGCTATATTCCTCAAAATCACAAGAAATCTTGTTGCTTGCCAACCACTGGACAATCAAAGGGTCCCTCACTCCATTGTCCCTGATCTGCTCTGCACACCTTTGGTGCAGAAACAGGGAACAGAATGTAATTAGCTGGCGAGTGATGTCCACCAAATGTCATCCCTGAGCACATTTGCTTTAGTCCCTATTCACCAGCATCGACAGCAAGGCTGCTTCCCCTTCCACTGGCAAAGGCTTTCGCCAAGATTTTAGAATTCAACAATGAAACAGGCCTGCAACTAAAACATTTATCTGGCAGTTTTCCCTCTTTAAGTCAAAGTGTTATGTTGGCACACGGCGCTGTGGGTGGCGATTTGCCAGAGAAAAGCATGTGTTGGAAAACCTTGCTCAATATTACAGCAATCTCGTGCTCGCAAGCCTCGTACGACTCGAGGAGGAGACTCTGCCAGGGGGGCTCCCCACGCCCGCCCCTTCCCAGGGCAGGCACAGAGCAGAGCTGCACGCTCGCCCCGAGCTATCGACAAATGAGGTGTGGCTGGCCACAGCCTGGTGTGTTACATGTCCTGCTGAGGAGGAGTGGGAGAGCTGGGGGCCGTGGGGTGACTGCCTGGAGTACAGGTCAGCTGGTCAGAAGGAGGCTTTGCGGAGGATAGCACGGAAAGACATTGTTTTATATTTTTTAAACATTGCCCTGTGGGTCCTTAAGTTCCTTTGGGACCAGCCCAAATGTTGGACAGCTCTGGTAGGCTTTTTATATGGGGCAGATAATCCTCACTAAAGCAGAAAGAAAGACCAGAGGGACTTGCCTGGAGTACAGAAAAACATATTGAGGAGGCAGCAGTAACTTAATATGCAAGAGAGGCCTGGACTCAGAAGTCAGTTGCATCATTCATTTAGCAACGCTCAAGCCACGGAGCAAGAGCTGGGCTGCCAAGTGTGTGCACTGGGCATTGTGCTCCTGCCAAGTTACATCCTAAAGGAGCCAAGGAATGAGCCAGGACAAAAACAAGAGGATGGAATGGAGTAGTACTGAGCCAAACAAAATCAGGACTCTCTTCCCCCTGGCCTCCGTTGCCCAGGTATGTGGCCAATGATGGGACAAGGACAGGGCCCTTGAAAGCTGTGCACATCCCACTTTCTGGGTCAGCAGGGCAGCGCCTGTTGCCACAGCAGAGCTCAGCACCAGCAGGGCCGTTCCCCTGGCAAACACTGCCAAGCCCTTCAGCTAAAACACTCCTCTGGCCATCCAGCTGAAGTTAAGCCCTTTGGGGCACTTCTAAGCAGGAAGTCTCTGAGACATGAAGTCTGCTGCTGAAAGAAGGGCTCTAACTCATCCCTGGCTTGAGGCTGGTGCTGGAGGTCACTGGATGAGATAGGCACCTCTGCTTTTCAGCCAACACGGCCCAAGCAAGCCCTCATCCCAGTGAGAGCGTGAGCAGAACAATGAGAACAACACGCCTTCTGTAGTTAGACAGCTACCTGCACAGCTGTTACCAGAACTGGCAGCTAAGTTAGACATCAAAAAGCCACAATATAGGTTACCATTCATTCTGCTTCTTCAGCATTATGTACACCCATACTTCAAAGTCTTCAGATATATCCTTATCCTGCTGCCTCATTTCACTCCCCTCCTGCTCCCTCCTCCATCTCCACAACAGCCTCCAGGCCAGATGTTCACCAAGCACGTGGCTCTGTGAATCCCACCAGACAATGGCAAACTGCACCTTCTCTGTCATCTGATTTTTCTCCCTCAGCTATAGTGAGTGACAAAAAACCTTTTTCACATCAATGTTTTTAATATAAAGTTGTGCAATGCCTCCACAGTCTGTTTGAGACTCTGGCTGTTGCTGTGCTGGGCCAGAGTTGCCCCTGTGATCACCAGGAGTTACAGCCCCCCTTGAAAAGTGCAGTTTCAGCTTTGAATTCCTTAGTTTGGATTGTAATTCCTCATTACACTCTAAAAATACAAGCAACAGGCTTTAATCCTCTCCTATATTCATGCAGCCACAGCACTAGAACTGGTTTTGAATCACCTGGATATAGAAGATGCAGGACAGGTAAGGGTCAAAGCTTCTGGGTGCAGCCTCACGGCACTGCAAGCTCTTGAGCTACACCAAGCCCTACAAGCGGTGCAGTGACAGGAAGTGACAGGCCAAGCTGCTTCAGCTATCACCGAGTGTGGTTAGAACAAAAGCAATTTCATTTCCCTTTAATGAGGTTTCCAAGTAAAGCCATTCTGGGTTTTCCAGGACCTTCATCTTGCTCTATTGCAAGCTGCCGGCAGGGCAGATGTCGCACAGGAAATCCCAGCGCTGGGCAGCTCCTCCTGCCCAGCAGAGCCTGCTCTCCTGAGCTGCAGAGCAAACACTGGAATCTAGCACACCTCAGTGGAAGTCAGTAGAAGAGCCCCCTTGTCAGGGCTCCCGTGCTTGGAGCACTTTCTGCTCCAGCTGCCCGGCAGAGCAGGAGCCATTCCGACTGAGAGGTACTGGAAGGCAACCACTCTGGAAGAAAGGGTCACAGAATAAAACGGCCCTGCGGCAGGTACTCAAAATTTCTCTGTAAGCAGAGGAACTTCCACTGAAAAACAATGTAAAATCAAAAAACAAATTGTGTGTAGAGCAGGAGGAGAAAAACATGTGGCTATGATTCATACATCAACCTTTCATTAATAAACCTTTATATTTCTATCTGTTCCACCTCACTGATGTCTGGAGCTGCTGTGCTTTCACGTCTTGCAATGCATACCATGTGTTTTCAAATAAAATAAAGATAATACAGTAAGATTGTGCTAGTGTCAGTTAACACAAGCCATCCTTCAAACTGCTCCCCTCCTGATGGAAGAGCATGCAATGTACGTGCCTGAAATCCTCCTTAGGAATCCTAGCCTGTTTCGTTTTTACCCTCCGTTTGAAATGAAG
Organism: Acanthiza pusilla; assembly: GCA_036630365.1. NCBI lineage: Eukaryota > Metazoa > Chordata > Aves > Passeriformes > Acanthizidae > Acanthiza > Acanthiza pusilla. Next base: position 1,221,660 of record JAXCHO010000028.1, read on the forward strand.
CAGGAGATGGGAATAAAATCCTTTCATTTTCTGCAGTGTTCTTGCCTTTTGTCTCCACGGTGTGGCTGGCCTTGCCCCTGCTGCAGCTGAGCCCATTCTTTTGCTCCATGTTCCAGTTGGGATTTTTGACCTTTGGAAGAAAGTAGCAGCTCCACCACCAGCAGGTTCTCAGTTCAGAAATACTTCTTCCGTAAGGGACACCACTCCATTCTCCTTTCCTCTTTCCCCAGACCACCAACAAAAGCTTCAATTACCTTTTCTTGCCACCCCTGCAAGCCATTTAACCCTCTGCTTTGCCCTAGGCAAGCTCAGGAACTGATTTGTCACTGCTTTGTCCCTCTGTCTCCTCAGCTGTCTGAAGCGACACAGATCAGAGGGGCAGACACACAGGAAAACTTAAGGCAGGAGGTGGGATCTGGAGTGGTTTCACTGTTTTGCCTTCGTTTCGCACATCTCTCTACAACCCAGATGTTGCTGATGGAGGCCATGAGAAGGACTTGAAAATGCCCACAGAAATGAGGGTATAACATAGGATCTGGGATGTCATTTTGTACTACTTGTTCCAATCTAACACATCTAAACATTAATATTGTCCTTGGATAGATTTATATGATTTTTGGTGTTTGCATTCCCTATACTTAATGGAACCATTCCAAACCTGTCACTCGAGGCTGTCACAGACCCTTCCTGCAGGGTGGGTATCAAACCCACTGTTTCTGTCTGTCTGCAGTCACCTAAACCAGCCCGACATTGAGTCCCTGCTTCCCAAGACACACAGCTTCCCTGTGCCAATTTAATACTCGGCTCGTACCTGTATATCACATTAGCACTGTGATAGCCTATTTTCATCCCAATCCTCACACTTACTCCTGGCTCTAAATTGTTCTTTATAAAGAGGTCTGCAGGGACCTTGTTATTTTTATTGCTGTAATAAGGCAGCTCTACAGGAGAGAAGGAAAGTGTTTAGAAAGATAGTAAAGGCCCCGAGGCTGTCTGAATGTCAGGGAAGGCCTGTTGCAGAGGCCAAGCAACTTGGGCTTTCGCCTTGGTGAACACTAATCAATTTGGCTTGCAACATGTGTGCCAGACAATAAAATACAAAGCGTGGAGGTGCCCGGCTCAAGGATTAACCTGCACGAGGATGTCTGACCAAGAAAGGAGGAAAACAGAGATATAAACCCTCCTCAGAGGGTGCTTTGGGGTGATACTCCTCTTTCCATCCCCAGAGAACTGGCACCTTCAGCTGCAACGATCTGAATCCCGAGGAAATGCTCCAAAAAAGCAAACTACAAGCAGCACTTTTATGTATTTCAAGTAATTCAAAGCACAGGCTCATCAGGCAGGTGCTTAACGGTGCTACCCAAGCTGTGTGCTCAGCAGGCATCAGGGCTCAGCAGCCCTGTTAGAGGACCATGGATGCATGGATGGATGGATGGACGGACAGACAGACAGATAGATAGATAGACAGATAGACAGATAGATAGATAAAGTGTGCTGGTGGACTTGGAGGACATGAAGTAGCACATTGACAGGTGAGAAGTGCCTGTCAGTAAAGAGAATCAGTACACTGACTGAAACTGCCATCGATCCCATCAGTGTTGCTGTCTGCTCCAAAAGCAAATCCTCCAACATGCATGACAGAAGGTCACAGCCTGGATTTAATTTTCAAATCATGCAGTAATAGTGCAGAGAGAGATAATGCTAAAGGTAGAGCAAGTGTAAGAGACGTGCAGGGTTACAGCTGAAGCAAAAACAAACATTAAATAAATTGGGTGACAAGAGCTGTGCCTGCCCTCACCACAGCCACTCTGGCTGAGCAAAGATGCTCCAAATGCTTTTGACCAAATGTCAAAAATCAGGAAATGCTGTTTCATCAAGAACAGAAGTGCTCCCTGGGAACATGGGCAGCTCAACAAAGCTTGAAATAGGAATACTTCTGAACAATTTGTTCCTACATTCTGAAGCCTATGTCCCTATATACTTTATTCTTATATATCGTCTCTGACACTTGGAAGTTATTGCAAAGAAATGCTTCAGTATTAGAGATTTGTAATGGTTTGATAATGCTATTTTGCAGTTTTTTTCCCAACTGAAATATTTCAGATATTCTGACTAATATAACATTTCAACATTTTGATTTTATCACAATTTAGGACCAAAAAAAAATTCTGAAATACCAGAATTTCTTGGGGGACCAATATTTTGTTTTCAAAAAAGCCTTATTGCTGAGGAGAAACCTAAAAGTTAGTGTCTTGGGAAGTGATTCAGTGCTGCAACAGCATCTCCAACATGAGAGCACACTGTACTAATAGATGAGGCTGTTGTATGATGCTAATGTGGAAACTGGAGCTCCAGCAAACCGTTCATCTCCCTGGTGAACAGCTGAGCTCAGTAGCTCACAACTGTTTGCTTTATATGCTCCCTTGTTGTTGCCATGAGGCCAAGAACACATATTCAGTTCCCTCAGCATTCCTGCAAGACTTAATACTCATTCCAGGTTCCCTCTTGGCACAGAGAATTTGCTGGCTTGATCCAAAAGTGAAAGCCTCTTTTCTTGTCTCAATCCCATTGCTTTCAGCAAAGTGGCAACTCGCTTTTCCAAGCGCTGGGATTGAAAGAAAGAGCTCCCCACTCCGTACCTGTGTGACCCACAAAGGCTGGGCCTGGAAGATTTGCAGTGGGAGCCGTTCTGCCACCATTATCTCAGAGTTCCTTTTCAGATCTTACAAGGCAGTGATTGATCTGCCCATTGCAATGGGTTTGACTAACATTTCATTACCTGTCCCCACTGAAAATGTTGTTTGATTTAGGTTCAAAGAGCTCATTATGTAGGGCTTTTTTTTCCTCAGGAAAAAAAAAAAAATGAAATGCAGAATAAGGGAGTATCAAGTCCTGAGCTAATTACAATTTTCCAAGGTTTGGTTGGTGTATGAGTGTGTCTGAGATTTTGCTCATTACCAGTTGTATAATATGATTTCTACTGCACAGTTAATTAGTACCCAAAAAATAACCTAAGGAATTTACACAAGCCTAGTTGGAGGACAAGAAATAAATCACTGAGGAGCAGGTCTGGGGAAAGTCCCCAATGAGGACACTTGCACTATTGATGTAAAATACTCAGAGGTTTAACTTTCAAAACAGACATTTTCGGAGAAGCTCAGAAGCATCTCAAGGAGAGCCTCTGTGCCATATTCAGACAGTTGAAATCCATCTCATTCCACAAGCTCAGTGCTTTTATGTAGCTGATGTCAGCAATCTCCAGGCAGGCCCCAGCCCAGGCTGGGGATGCTGGTGTCCCTTGCCTTGGCAGAGGCACCGAGGTGACGTTTAGCCTGGCTGCAGGCGGCTGCCGTTCATCGCAGCACTTGGGCTCCAAGACTCCCCTTCTTTCAACAGTTCTTTCCAATCACCTGAAGCTGACTTAGAGAAACTTGACTCAAGCACTAGCACAGACACCTCTGCCTTCCACCACCACAGTTTTCACCCTGAGACAGTGGAAAATGTCATTGAGCCTTTGAATTCAAGAGAGTCAAGACAGACCAGCTGACAGATCTGCTCCCTCACTGTCAACCAGGCTCCCTTTGGTTTCATCTAGACACGTGAATTACCTTCCCAGCTGTGCAGTGTGACTGAGAAATAATCATCTTACTCCTAGAAGCTTCATCTTGGCTAGCGTTGCTCACCACTACAGGAACGAGACATACTGGAAAGACGCCACTTCAATTTTGAGGCGGATGAGTTTTACTACATATGTGGGTTTGGTGGATTTGGTTTGTTCTCCAAGGTCATTGAGCTGGTCTGACCTTTGGACTGAACCTCAAAGAACTCTCTGTATATTCCTTCTAAACCAGTTCATTCAGTCCTACTTTCTGCCCTTTTCAATTCAAAATGCTTTTGCCCTTTCAAATATGTGCAGTTGTTCTATCATGAGTTCTACCAGCCAAAAAAGAAAATAAAATTTACGATGTACACAAGCAGACTCTCAGTGAGCCTCTTCCAGCAGCTTGGCAAGAAATAAAGCCTACTGGGAAGTATTAAAACCAATGACCATCCCAGAGTCTTTAAAAAGAAGTTAGATACCAGTAACCCAATATGTTGCTGTAAAATGTCTTGCTCTGTCTAGGTCTGTGTTTGTCATCATATCAAAGCCTAGAAGTGGTCTCCACTTTGCTTGTACTGGAATTCTTCATTATTCACCACTCCTCCCAAATCTGACGTGATCTGCAAAGTAGGAAATCTTGCTTTCTATGTCCTCAGCCAAGTCTTTCATACACTGTAACTATCAGAAAGACCAGGATCCGCCAGTGCAGTCTCCTACAGTACACGCTCCTTTATTAACTTGTCTTTCATCTTGAAAGGCTTCTATTTATGCCTCCTTTCCCCACTCTGCTCCTGTCCTCTGGCCAATTTTCAATCAGTGAGCCAATTCTTCCCCTTTCCAACTCCCCACCTTTAGACATTAACCTCCGACGCGGGACCCTGTCAAACACCGTCTGAAGATCCAAGCCTCTCCTGACTCCTGCTTAGCCTCTTGTCTATGCCGACAGGAGTGTATGTTCTAAAAAAAGAAATTTCCAAAAGTTAGCGAGGCAGAAAAGGTCCTTTCCGGAAACCATACTGGCTATCTTTGGTCAAGCTGTGCGTTTCTCAACAGGCCACCTTTCATCTATTAAAACATTTTCTAAGACTTGTCTTCACCTGAAGGGAAACGAACTTCCCTGCAAGACCCTGGTGCACATCTGGGTCGTTCCTTAAATAATGGTGGGAGGCTGTCCGCCTTCCACCTTTGAGGAATCTCCTGCAAAACACTTCAGCTCTGTGAAGTGCCTGTGAAAACCTTTCCAATTTAGACCCACAGTTCCTTTAACCTCTTTAATAAGAGAGCCATGGAGTAGGGGGTTTGGTACCAACCATCCACTTCACACCCTCCAGCTCCCTGAAAGCTTCGTTTTCTGTGCTCTCTTTTCCTTTGAGGAATAAAGTCTGGTTTCCACCTTTCTACTTACAACTTTGGTCCAGGCAGCTCCTCTCTGACTCAGGTGTATTCTCTCTGCCAGTAGCCAAGCCTGATATTTCTACTTGCCTTTTCTCTACTCTACAGCCAATAGATTAAAACAAAATTAGTTTCTGTCTTTGCAGCCAGACCTTTTCTTCCTGCTGACGTGCAGACTCTGGCAGCTTGTTCTCACTCTGCTCAGCTCCAATGCCAAAATGTCCCCAATTACCAAAGAATGCCATATATCCTGCTCTGTGTGTGATCATTCCTACACCATTACCTGCTGCTCAATTCATAGCCTCTCCCAGAAGCAGCAGTAAACCTGTCTCAATGTGCCACTTTACACCCACATTGAGTCTCCCTGGTCTCCAAGGAGTGTCTCGACTCACAGTCACCTTTCTGCCATGCCATTTACTGAGATACCTGTGTGCACAAGCAGCCTCCTTCCTTGCATGCCACACGAGATGAATATGTTGCTTACAGAGTCACATAAACAGGTATTTTCCCAGGCCACTACGTTGTTTTGCATGATTAGAAAGAGCTGATTTAACCACATTCCCACAGTTTCACGGGCTTGTTACAGTAGAGGATGGGGAGTGGCTGCAGTTTGTATCCTCTGGATGTTCATATTGCCCTGGACAAAGGTGCTACATCTGTAAGATGGTAAGGAGCAACATCAAAACTTCACTTGGGCAGTTGTTTTACAGTTTGAGTCATTGTTGGTGCTTATTGTGCAGCGATAAAAAGACCAGCCCTAAATAATTTCTAGGTCCAGCAAAGACTGAACTCTTCACAGGCTGCCCAGCTCATCCAAAAGGTTCTGGTGTAGGGAGAAGTAAAAACAGTTCTGCTCTATCTGCCTGACTTCCATGTTCTTCCCACCAAGGCAAGGCAAGGCAAGGCAAGGCAAGGCAAGGCAAGGCAAGGCAAGGCAAGGCAAGGCAGGGCAAGGCAAGGCAAGGCAAGGCAAGGCAATTCTTGCCTTCATCTTCTCTTTCACTGTCCTGCATTTAGGTCATCCAATGCAGAGTGGTTCCTCGCCAGAAACCCTCCCAGTCTCTAGGAGAAACAGAGGTAAAGCAGCAATTCTTCTGGCAGCTGGTGGAGCAGAGGACTGAGAACCAAGCTTATCGCTCTTCGTGGCATTGTTCCAGGCAAACAAAGTGGCTGACAAGCTTTACACTGCGGGTTACCGTGAGGAGCAGCCACGCCAACAGGAAAATCAGCAGCTCCTCTGGGTTTTCCTGAATTGCTCTGAGTCCAAGGGCTCCCCAGCCCCGGCTGCACCCACCTGGCCAGGCATGGCCCACAGGATGGTTCATTTTGTAGGGAAGAAAGTAGGTCAGGCCTCTCATGGGTGCTTTCCAGGCTGCCTACTACAGCCTTGACGAGACCTTAAACCACCAGCTCAGCAGAAGTGGCAGGAAGGGCTGGAATGGTGGACTGGCCTGGCCCCACAGCCGGGGCTGCAGCAGGGACAGACAAGGCATCTCCCCTGCTCCGCTGTCCTGGCTGCAAGGTCATCTGCCACTTCAGCTCCAAGCCCTGACTGCAGCAGACTCTCCTCATCCTCCGGACTGCACCTCTTCCCCTCGGCCCCAAAGATGGCCAAGGTCACATTTGCTGAGTTCCAGGCTCCACAGCAGCTTTGTTTGCTTCAGACAAGCCGGGGGGGAGCAGACAAGAGAGAGTCAGTCAGTGTTATCACAACTAATGCAGCTCATTAGAATTGTTTTAAGCTCTGAAAGCAAATGAATATCTAATGAGATTTCCCCCCAGGTGTAATTAGCAATAAGCTTTACATTGCTCTAAAAATACCCTCCAATTTTTTGAAAAACTAAATGCAGATAACTGGAAGCTCTAGTTACACTTAATGAACTGAACAAAGCACATTGAAAACTAAGAATATTTTAATTGTGTTTATTTAGCCTTCAGCAAAGGATCCAAGACATTTTCATAATCATCAAATTAATTTCAAAATGCTCCTTTGTAAGTTGTCCAGCCAGCAATGTCGATGTTGATCATATACAGAGGACTGTTTCCTGATCGGACAGTCCATTTACTAAACAATGCATTATTCACGAAACTGGAGCCATCTCTTCACCAATTCTTCCTCCCATGGGCAGTTTAGAGCATAAAAAGAATTTACTGATGCAAGAAGAAACACTGTAGTTCTGGTTAGTGAAAATAATTATGATTATGTATCTTCTTTCTCTATATTTGCCCCAAAAAGAATGGTGAGGAAAATATTCACTTCTTTAAAATTCCTAAATATTACTGAAGTAGGTATTGCCTTTCACATTCACTTCAATTGGAAGTTGACTTTGTATCACTGAGTATCCCAAATCCCAAGTTCATTTTGGCAACTATCAGCCAGAAATGTAAAAGACTCCCACCTTTAAAAAACAGAAGTTACAGCTTGATATGTGTATCATCTTTCCCTAGAAGTGTTTAGGACTCAATCCTGGTTTTGAGTCAATCAGCGAAATACCAGTAAGATTTTGTGTCATGGTTTCTCTGCCTCTGGTGGTTGCTGCTAGGCTTCCAAGCTGGAGTGTGAGGTGGCCACTTTCCATCAGACACCTCCAACCTCAATGTGCAAACAGAGCTTGAGCCAAAGAAATGAACCCATAGAATGGGAGCTGTGACAAGACCTTTCCTGGGAATTGTCAGTACCATTCCACTATGAAATTCAATCCCAATTCCATCACAAGTAACAGGACTGTTCCTCCTTCACAGCTTCATGTGCATGGCCCTGAACAAGCACAAAAGAGCAGGACACAGGAAGGGACCATGGCAACTCTCCCGCCTGCGTCTGCTAATTGTGCTCCACGAATGGCTCTGGAGTCCGGGCTGGGGCCAGCCCGGCTGCCTGCCTCAGCTGGCCCAGGTAGTCACATCCCATCCATGTCCTCTGGCTCCATGCTCGCTGGCCTCCTCTGAAGCATCGCAAAAGAGAGTTAATTAATTCTGATCACTCCTAATAGTCTTCTAGGTCACAAATTGGTGATTCAGCTTCATTAATTTGATTTTTAACATTTCATCCTTTGCACTCTCTGCCCGATTAGCTTCTTGAAATTTAGTTTCAGTAAATGGGATGAGCAAGGCAGAAACTTCCAAAGAGATTTTCCTCACTGGCATTTGGAGGACACACCATAGCGGCAGAAGCCCTGGACTTGCAGCCGGGGTGCGGTCACCTCAATTTTGCAAACTTCCTGATGACAGGGTGGTGCGGCCAGGCTGCAGTCCGAGTCACTTTGCGAAGGAAGCGTTGATTCTCTTTTCACTCAGACAGGCCTAAATCAGGAAAAGCACCAGCACAAATTGCACCAGAGCAAGACTAGCACAGGAGAAAAATCAGACCACAAAATGTCTGAAAAGAACAAAATTAATTTTTCTGATAGTGTTTTTAAATAAAAGCTGACATTGATTTGGAGGAGTATGTAAGCAGAGATTACATACACTGAAAAACTCTCTAATCCCTCGGGTATCTACAGAGGTAATGCTGGGAAACAAAGCCCATCGTGTCAGCCACACTGCAGAGCAGTAAGGACACTGTGAGTCACCGAACACTGGTTCTGGTCTTAAGGCATTTTCAGACAGGTCACTGCTATATGACCCCTAAGAAAGGAAATACTGCAGGTAGAGCAAGTGAATTTATTATACTATATTTGGGATCTGGGTATGGTTTTAGAACTAAAGGACATTTTTTGAAATGACCCAAAGATTGTTCTGGCTATATTTCTGGTTTTCAGATGAGAAACATATATTCATGCATTGTAAAATGGTATGTTCATATTTGTCTCCCAGATAAGTTTTTATTGTATTCTACTGTACAGCATAACTCTTCCAATGGGAGACCAAACCCACTTCTTCCTTGGACCTAGTCCTCCTTTCCAATAAATAAAAGCTTCAGAATACTAAAACATTCCTGAAAATCAATGCTGCACACACAAAAATCATTATTTCAGCTGCGGTGGAGGGAAAGAGGGCAGGAATAACATCAGTCCTATTCAAAAAACAGCATGCAATTCTGTGACACTGAAAGTTTCATGAGAAGGTCAGAGGAAAGCTAGAAAATGTTCCATGGTCCACGCAGAAAATTGTACCTTTGTCTCCACGCAGATTCCTGAGAAGCAACATCTTCTAACCCTGAGGTTCGTTGTGAATGTCAGCCCAAGCCATGGCTTTTCAGCCTGGTTTGAATCAGAAGGGTGCGTGTGGTTTTGCCACGAAACCACAAGGCAATACAAGTTTGGGGGTATTCTACCAAACCTAAGCTAAAGTTTATCAGAGCAGAGCCATGTGAACTCAGGTCCCACCTGCCTGATGGGTTTCACTGCACACACATCACAGAGCTCCAGCTGCAAAAGGAAGCACATTTCTGAGGCCAATGTAAATCTTGGGGTGAAAATATTTTCTAGGAAATTAGTTGAAACATGCAGATGTACACCCAGAGCAGCACAACCTGAGAGAGAAAACAAACCACAGCTGTGGCTGGAAAATCCCCTGCCCTGTCAGCAGCACAGCTTTTCACATCACAGGAGCCAATGAACAAGTGCTCGAGTGTTCTCACTGCTCAGACATGTGCAACCTGGACCCTTCGCTGGGCTTATTGTTCCCTTGCAAAAGGCCCATTTAGAGCAAGCCCAGCAAGCCTGAGAGGGGAAGGAGGACAATGGCAATCTCTCCCATTCAGCAGCGCAGGCCTAGGAAATATTTGCTACTCCAGGAGAGCAGCAGAGGCGCCTTTTCAAAGCTCCCTTTGCTGGGAGCTGAGTGACAGCTGAATCACAGTGCTGCTTTCCAAGAGCCAGACCTCAGTAGCACTGCCAAGAGCGGCCCGTTGTATTCAGAGCCCCGACACAGCTGCAGTTACTGGGAGGTCCTGCCATTGTCCTGCCCCAGCAGAAAGATGTTTCTGTCCCCCCTTCACAGACCTCCATCGCTGCCCAGTAGAGGCAGGCTGAATGAAAATGTCAGCAGCAAGCACGGAGCAGATGTGAAGGGACCATGCTCTCTGACCTGGATTCACCCATCACGTGGGCTAACGCTGTTCGATTGAGAACCGCTTTGTAAGGCAAGTTCAGGGGGATGGGATGCTGCCAGGCCCAGCCGCCTGAGCACAGGGCACAGGTGTGACCAGCTCAGGAACAGGCTGTCAGGGCAGGCTGCGGGAAATCCTGCCAGGGACACACCCAGGAACAAATCAGCACCATAAGAGTTTCGCAGGATTTGTGCAGTCAGAGTACACTGAAAACTCTCCCTGTCTAATCCCACTCTTCAATTCCGTATGGTACATCTGCTAATGCCCCACTCTGAACAGTGGCTGTAGGCTTCAAGTCCAAGCTTTAGTAGAAATAAAACCAATAAAAAGCAAAAGTTTTAGAAAGCATTAATAATATAACATCTCCTGGAAGTAAGGCAAACAGTTCATGGTATCATTCTGTCTCCAGAACAGTAAAAGAAAATTTATACAAAACAAACAAACAAACAAAAGTTAAAATAACTAGTATAGTTTCACAGTCCAAAGTACATAAGATGCAGAAAAAAACAGAGCTGAGTAAACAGAGAGAGAAATGCCACAGATGTTCAAAACAAATTTTAAGCAAATTTTGTCCCCATTATGTTTGTGACACTTCTTCAGTGAATGCTAGAACTGCAATTCATTAGCCCAGCACTCACGGTGAGATCTTAAATATTCATCAGAAGCACATCCAAGTGCCTGCCTACACAAAGACATCCCTGGCCTGTCCCCGTGCCCAAGCAGAGCACTCAGTGCCCTGGGACCTGCCCCCGGCTGCAGCCAAACATATGGGCACAGAGCTACAGGCACTGAGGAAAGCACCAAACAACGCAACCGTAGTTGGGTAAGAAACGGAAAGGAAAGGGAAAAGACTTGGGAGGTCTGTCAACAGGGCAAGCAGTGTGGTCCAGGGGGGATTTTACTTCATTTGGGAAACAACAGGACACTTACGGAAGGGCCTGTGCTCCTGGGGATAGTACAGGAGAGCAGCTGCTTTACACTGTCAGCCAGATCAGAGACAAGTCTGCATCCAAGGGCTGGATGTGAGCCAGGTGTACTGAATGACTACAGACATACCTAAGATACAGGGATGGTAATCTCTCACCAGGTTTGAAATGCAGATGAGGGTCTGCAGAAAGGGCAGCAACACAAATATCTTGGAGCTGAGAAAAGCCAACTTTGAAGGGAAATGAGACAAAGCTGAAGGAAATTGGCTGGGATTCAATAAAGCCTGAGAAATGCACAATGGAAAGAGTTTAATGTAGTCAGAAATTACATTAGAACAATTCTACTTCGCAGCATTTTTTTGCACATGAGAATTTTTTTCTTGTCTCTCTCAATCAGTGGCAGAAGCCAAAATTTCACAAGGAAAAAGTCTCATGTGTCAAAGTACTAAAAGCATGGCATCCACAGGATCCCCAACTCCTCTCAGCCAAGGAAGAAGGACCAGAGCAAGGCAAAGCCGGTGCAGGGTGCCCGTGTCGGTGGGGCTGCGGGAAAGCCTCGGCAGCTTGTACCTGCCCTGGAGGGCTCTCAGGTGTGCAGGGGGAATGGCCACTCCGTCAAAGAGCTCCCGGCAGGAAGGTCAGTGCCGTGAGTGACAGAATAAAACTGGAGGGACGGAGCAACTTCTTACCCACACTTCAAAGCAAACAAAGTGCCAGTACAGACAGCACAATGGGGCCATTGAAACCGGAGAGTGATAATGGGAGAGGAGGCGGCACCATACAGCTTAAAACCAAAGCAGATTCTGCCCAGAACTCACTCCCAGAGGCATTACAAACTGAAGCGAAAAACAAGAGAGTAAAAATAGATTCAACTCTGGTCCACAATAATTGTACAACAGGGATAATAGGGATCTCAGAGGTGGAGATCGTGAAGTGGCAGAATTTTAGAAATTAAAACCATGAACACCACAAATTAAAGCAGAACTTGATGAATCTGGAAACTACAACCTAAAGTGCTGCTTCAGCACTGGGCTGGCTGGGATCTTTCTCTAAGTCCAAGACAAGGGCCTTCAGGGATTCCTTCTGCCTCGACAAACAGAGCCCCTTACCAGGAAAGTGGGCTACGTGCAGCTTATACAGGCACTGAACCCAAGGAGAGGGAAAACCACTGTGCCCCCACCCTTGGCTGTAAACAGCGCAGGCATGAAGCCTCCAGCTCCGTCTTCTCCCCTGTTCTGTAGCTACCCTGATGAAATACTGCTTTCCAGCCCAGCAGGATTCTTCCATCTCTCAGTTCCAGGGGGAGCTCATACTGAACAAACGACGTGCGCTCTAACTTTAAAAGCTTGCTCTTCCCATGTATCTGTCTTTGTCCTGATTTTATCTGCCTCAGAAGGCAAGATAATTTTGACTAACACAAAGTAATTAAAATGAGAGACCTGAGTCTTAAACTACTTAACGTTTGAATTTCTTCCAATTTACTGACTCCTAAGTAGGTTAGACATGGTGAGCAGGAGGCCTGAGACAGAAGCGAGAGCAGCCCGTGGGGTTCGGGCACAGAAGGGTGCAGAGCATCAGCGCTGCTCCACACACAGGGAGTGGCTGTCGGACTCCAGCCCAGGGACAGCACCACAGCCAGCAGTTCCTGGCCATATTCTCTCCTCCTATCTCTTGCCAAGATGTCAGTGTCCTCCCCTCCCAGGGAAGGGCAGATCAGTGCCACAGAGCCTGGGCAAGTGCTGTGTGCAGCTCCTTTTTTCTGTGCATATCAGCAAGCTTGGAACAGGGGCCACTTTTGTGTGCTAAAAAATAGTGACTCATTCTTCCTCCCCAAACCAACCACGTGATGGAGAGACTTTGTTTTCTCTTTCTTTGCCTTCTGGTTTCTGATCCATTAGCTGAATTCATTTCATGTTTTAAAATGTTCTCACAAAACCACAAAGATTAGAAATATCTTTTGTAATGTGAGAGCTCAAATTGCACAGAAGGAAAAAAAAATACCATCAAATATTGCAGGACTTAGTCACACTACCAACAAGAAGCAGTGAGCCCTCTTCTAGCAATCACAGCCTGATCTGAGCACCTTCTTCCCAAGAACAGTTAGGCAAAGTCAGAGAACAAACCTTCTGCTCTCACTGCTGCCTCTACCCAAGACCCTGAAGAACAAAAGCATGGCTTTTCATGACTGACAGTTCTCTCACACCTGTACGAAAGTATTTCCAATATTACATGTACTCCTATTTAAACTGAACCTCCAATCTCCCTGCCTTTACAGCAACAGCACAGGCCTGATGAAAAATGGAGCATCGGGTCTCTCTCAATGTCACACTAAATTTATACAGACCTCAGAGTAGAGGCATATGTCATTTTCCTCTGATTAACACATTTCAAATGGGATCCAGACGAGTCTGACGGGGAAACAGGATTTGGAGGGAAATGAGGTGGTTTTGATTCAAACCCTACCTTCCATCAAAATGCTGCGGTCTACTCAGAATGTCTGCGGATATAATTTTACAAGGCACACTTACACACACACAGAATCCCTGGGGGTTTTAAGCACTGACTTGCAGCAGGACCCAAACTAGAAACTTGTGCAACCAGACTGCCTGGAGCCCCTGCCTGCACCCCCAGAAGATGCTGAGATGCAGAGGCTGCACCACACCGGCTCCTGGCAAGAGCAGGCGCTGACTCTACTCTCACCACAAGACCTGTGCTGCCTCACTCAAACGATGAGGACTGGCTCTTTCAGGAGGTTCTACAAGTGCCTTAGGACTAGATTTCTGAAAGCAAACCCTTGGCCTTGTTGCTGGCTTTAGCCTCCACTGCAGCTACCTTGGAGGAAATGTTTCCTTCATCCTGGCTCCTGGAGCAATGCCCAATGCACGAGGCAGCATCCCCTGTATTTTAACTGTCTAAGTAAATCCTTCAAATGCTTCTGGCTCACAGTACAAGCATTCCAACTAGCCCTGTCCCAGGGTAACAAGCTATTCCAGTGTATAAAGAGCAATGGTTTATGCCTTTCTATCTGAGCACATGAGAACAATAGCAGAGTGTCACCATTCTTAGCTAATTTGGCACTTCAAGCAAGAACAGGGCTTTCATCTCTTCCTTTTCATTACAACATGGTGAGACAAACATTTGATATCAATAAGTAACTAAGCTGGCTACAGAGGACAAACAAATAACTGCAGACGGTTGTTTGGTAAGTGATGAGCCGTTTTGGGCTCGATCACCACCTGTAGGCAAGCTTTGATTCAGACATGAGATCATGGAGGAGAAAGTCAGGCACGAAGCAGACAGGCACGAGAGCAGCACCTCATCTCTTCTGGTACCTGGGACAGCAAACAAGTGCAACTCCTGTAAATGCCAGTGGAGAAGGGGCAGAGGACATTTCTCCAATGCAGCTCTTTTTTTCTACCCCAATTAATATCTATTCTTTGCACATGTGCTCCTCCCTTTTCCCACCCAAACACATGGACTGCACTGTATGATGATGTCAGCAGTGCAAAGGCTGCTCCAAATAAACAATTCCATGTCACCTCCCCCTTAGGAAGGGACTAGAGAGAGTTTCTCACTTGTGCCTACACATGAGCACACACCAGAGCACCAGCCTGAAAAGCATTTCCTTGGGGCAGGAGATAGGTAGTGGCAGCAGTGCAACAGCTTTGCTCTCATTCACACAGCCAGGAGGAAAATGGCTTGAACCATAATCTGCTAAATCAGTACAGTGAGGAGAATTTGGTTCTGCTTCAGGGAAGTGCAGCCGGGCTGAGATGCTGCTGAGGCCAGGAAGGAACTTCAGTGCGTCAGCCTGGCACAGCAGGACTGTGTACGGAGCTGACTCCTGGCCCTGAGGGGCTGAACCTGACACAAATGTTTCCAAATTGCGACTCCAGTCCGGGACTTCTTTGGCCTGACAGCGTGTTTCACCTTTAAGCGAAGCTCAAGTGTCAGACAGCTGCTAAGCCCAAGGGAAGCGGAGCTGTGAGCAGGTGAAGTCGGGGAGCGGCTGTCGCCTTTCACTACTGCACTGTCGCCAGTCCAGGCGGCTTTAACCGGGGGCTGCTTCAGACTCCAATATCAAACCTCGTAGCCACTAGATGGCAAACTCACAGCCCAGACTGCACACGCTGACCGCCAGCCTCCTCCCGGGCTCGGGAATCAAGGGTGCCAAAGGCCAGCGGGAGGGGAGGGCCGCGGGGCTGACACACACCAAACACGAGTGGCTCCTTCACCAGGTTCGGCCTTTCCGTGCGTTTCTGTCCCACCACTAAACTACACGAAGATGAGCCATAAACGTTGTGCTGCCAACTGTGTAAACCAGCTCCTCCTCCTCCAACGTGGAGGTCCAAACATCCCAGGCACAACTATGGCAGAAGGGACAAAACAAGCTTCCAACACATTCACTAAAAACATATTGCTTAAGCCAGAAAAAAACCCCTGCAGCCTGCAAATAACATGGCTAAAGAAGCCCAGATTGCAAATGATGTATTATTCATTGCTAACATCACTGTAAGCCTCCAGCCAATCTCGCTTTTTCAGTGCTAGCTGCAGGAGAGGTGGGGGCACTATGTAAATCAGCAATATCTTGCAAATGATTGTTACATATTAGCTGCGTGGCTCAGAAGAAATTAATTGCATGGTAGCCAAAGCTCTACACAAGCAATTGTCTTTGTCTAGCAAAGAGGCCATTTGTATTTTATCTCAGCCTGTTATTATCCTGAATCAGTTCTTGAGCAAAGATCAAAGCTAGGCTGGGCAAAGCAGTCCTCACTCATCACATGCTGATAATTTCTCTAAGTCCTTTCCAGGAGCTGGAGTCACAGCAATGGGCACTGCTATGTGCAGGGGTTCTGCAAAGCATCTGGGTCACACTGAGCCAAAATTTCAGCCAAGGTGCAGAGGGTAGCTGCCCACCCCAGAGAGATGGCTGGTCAAAATTGCTGTGCATCTGCAGGAATACAAGGGCAGCAATGCAATGGTAATTTTACAGAAAGCACTGAACTTCTCCTTTAGCTACAAGGGGAAACATCCTTTGCTTCAAGAATAATAGAAAATAGACACATTTTTATTTCGTGTCCAAATGTAGAACTCACCTGTGATTTTACTATGCTGCTGTACAGGGCACAACAAACTCTGAGGCAGTTCACTTCACCTGTATGACTGTAACACAGAGCTGAGCAAAACAAATTTCATTTTCATGCCAATTCGAGTAATGCTCCCCAATAATAGGACTGTTTGTGCACTCAAAGTAGCAGCAGTGCTTGTACCCAGACTCAAATACTCTTTTCATCCATAATTACTTTTAGAATGTTGGTAAACAATAAACTCACAATCCCACAAACATTACTAAAATATTTACCTCATCTGATGATACTGTTTCATGCCCCTTAGCAAATTCAGCCTAAATATAATGGATCCTACTGATCCCTGGTTTTGAGTGTGCAAAGCCTGTAACCAGAAGAATTCATTTCCAAGATTACACTTTCATACAACTTATCAATACATTTTGCACCATCAGTGCTCAAATGCAGAAACTCTAAGAGATTGGGGGATCACCAAAGCCAAGGTGTGCCTTGGTCATGACATTCACAATAACCATCTGCTCCTTGTGACTGTGAACCTCAGCTCCAGAAAAAGATATTTTCATTGATCCACTTTCCAAGAATCCAAACTGAGGTACTCTGAGGTCCATTCATATGGCTCATCCATATATACCCTCTCTGCTCTGCCTTTTTCAATTACATGGATTTACACTGGATAAATTTCTACTGGAAGCATGCTGTGCAACCTTAACCAACAACACATTGCTCCCTTTTGCTATCCTCACTCTGCTGTTTCCCTCATTTGCATCCACTCCCATAAATTGTTGACCCATCTCATGACCGTGTCTGTTATGACCAACATATTTGATCAGTATGTAGCAAACCCGAGCACTGCACTTGCCCATTTAATGAGCAATATTTTAGACATTTTCCAAACTTCCTGTCACCAGCATTAGCTAACACACGAGCGATCCAGACAGACTCTTTTGTTCTGAGCAGCTGTGCTGTAAAACAAGCTGAGTATCTCTGCGGCCACAAACTGCTCTCCAAGGTCTCTCCATCCCCAGTCTGCCATATGTTGCCCCTATAGCTTGTACAAACTCTTTCATTTCCTCTCTATCCTGTTGCATTTCATCAGGTTTCACTAAAGCACACACCAGCATCCCAAAGCCTGGCCGTTTGTGGTGCTCTGTGCTCTGCTCTGTTTTGCAAAGGGCACGCAGTTTTTTGGTGTGGATCCTTACATGGTCTCTCACTAAACTTCTTTGGTTTTTAGGGTTTTCAAACCCTTCTGTGAGTCTTGAAGCCCACTCCACTGGAGTGCTATGAGCACTGGAGGTGCCACATCCAGAGCAGTCCATAGCAAAGACAGTGCTGCAGTGGGGCTATCTTAGGTCAAAATCAGGAAATCAAAGAGATTTAGATAAGGCAAACCACACCATGGGGCTACGAAACAAACACACAGTATCTAGCTCATCCATAACTGTGGAGATGAAGGCTTGTGTCAAGAGCAGATTTTGAGAAAAGCAGACAGAATAATAGGTTGGAAGCAGCCACCTGGAAAGGCAGAGGCTCTGCTGTACAGAGACATCATTTGTCCTTCTCAAGGGGAGAGTTTGTGTCCTCAGTGGGTTCCGGGAGTGGCCTCACTAACATGACATCGCAGCAATGCTGAGAGTGAAGAAACATTCTCAAGCTCTGAGCTGCTTCAGTTCTTCTTGGTTTCAACTTTGGAGACCAATGAGACATGAGTATGTGTCAAGCTTCATGCCAGAAGGATGCTGATGTGTATGCATAACCCAGTGTGATGGGCAGCCCCACTGTCCCCAGGTTTGTCCCACTCCAGAGGGACTCACCACGCAGCAGTCCAGCCCCAGCAGCCACGGGAGTTCGCTCTCTGCAGAGGGTCAGCGTTTGACTGGCAGCACTGCACTCCTGCACTTGCAGCCCATGCATGTGTGTTTGTGTCTGCACGGGGCTGTGTGAGAGCCATTCCCCAGCCCTGACCCCGCTGGCTGCGTTCGGCACTCTGGGGAATTTAGGAAGCACTGTCCCTGCCCAGGGAGACACTGCCGAAGTCAGCGGAGCTCAGTAAGAATGTCAGTTCCCCTGCTTCCCCTGCATCCCACTGGGGGACAGCACATTCTCCATTTCTCTGAACAATCTCACTGAGCTGCAAGCATCAGCAGCACTAAATTCTGCTCTTTTTTGGGAAGGAGCCAAGACTGCCAATGTAAAGCACAGGATGTGATTTCCTGCCCCTCCTGGAAAAGGAAGCTACAGTCCAAAAGGTAGAGAAAGAACTATTAATCCAAGAACAACCATTTTAATGTTGATGATCACATGATGCAGCTGCAGAAATACCAGTTCAATTCAAACAGAACTTGTAATGTGTTAAACATGCAGGACACAGAAAAGGAGATACCAGATCCGGGTGCCAAGAAGAGGAGCTACTGTTCACAGTCCCTTGAGGAAAGATGCCCCCAGGACCACTGCTCTTCTGACAGTACTCTTTAATCAAGAAAATACTAAAACAAACCAAAAACTAATGGAGATTGTCTACAGAATCTCCTACAGTTCTGCTTTGTAGTGCATATATGAGCCGATTAGCAGCAAGGTGCTGGGCTCCTTGGGAAAGGAAAAGCTTATGGAGTGAGAAGAAAACCAATGTACAGCCCCAGCAAGTTCACTTTTGCACTGGCTTTAAAAGAGATGGAGAAATAAGCAGTGCTTATTTGTTGGTGTTGGTGCCGAGGTGGCCTGTACAATTCCAGGAGCTACTGCCTGCTTAAGCACAATGAAATAGGATGAATAGAAGCCCTAAGGTGGCTACACACCCTCATTACCCAACAGCCTAAAATGGGGGGGTGGTCTGAGGAGATCAGAGAGTGTATTTCAGATATCTGAAAGTGTGAGTGTATATGGATTATGCAGCCCAAGCCACAAGCGCCCATTATTTTCCCTCTGTATGGCTATATGAACTCTCCTGTGTACAACTACTTTTGTTTTCAGAGTGTCTGTAACCAGTTGCAAAAGACTGACAGACGTGTGTGCAGACACACACCCGTGCTGTCATGGGGACTTTCCTTCTGCTCTTTCTCACTACAGTTTTCCGCAGCCTAAAATAAAAGCATGTTATGTGCAAAAAAACATAACACAGGAGTGTTTATTTGCCTATGAACACTATAATCTTCACAGATCAATATTAAAACCCTTCACACTTCTTTTCACTGCCTAGTTCAATTGAATTTAGAAATTCCAGTGTATCTTGAGAGAGTGCTGAACAGCTGCAAACTAGCCAAGGGATCACATTCCCACAGATGGTATTAGAGTCCAAAGCTCTTCATGTTTGACTGTGGGATATGAACAGGTCAAATGAGAAGTTACTCTGTCTGGGAACAAAGTTTTACAATCCTTGCAGATTGTTATTTGTTTTTACACTTCTGTGATTTTATGCTGTTCACTTGGAAACTGTGACATTACAGAAAACCTTCTGTAGAGGTAACTCAAGGCCAATTGGCTCCACTAGAGCCCATCTTCGATGTAAGCTCAGATACATCCCAACTTTGTAGCCTCTCTGCCGATTGATTAAGGTCTGATGTGATGTTTTCAGCACTAATCTGACAGGTGTCCAGAAAAAGGCATCAGGCTACGCAGTGGTCGAAGGATAGGATTAGGAGCTCAGGGCCATAAACTCCAGATCTGCTCAGTGCTGTTCACTCTGCTCTGCCAAAGTCCCTACCCTCATTTACAATCTGTCAGAGACACGCAGTGCATTTCCTGGGTTGGGAAGAGGAGGATGTCCATGGCTCTGGCAGGCTTTGTGTGCTATGGCCTGTGCTCAGTGTCATGTGGAAGGGGAGGCTGTCAGCCCTGCCACCAGCACCCCTGCAGCTGCCACCAGCACCCCTGCAGCTCATGGTGTGAGCGGCCAGCCCAAGGACAGCCAGCGATGACAGAGCTCACTCACGAGAAGGCAAAGGGACGATGACAAACACAGCAACTCGCTCTTGCTCATGATTAGTAGCACCAGAAAGGACGTTACTATGTACAGAAGGACCAAGAAGAAGGCAACAGGCCTGCTTTGGAGACAAAATGACTGCATGCATGTATATTTGAGAGTAAGAGAGAAAACGTGAGACAAGGGGGCGAACTGGTGGAAGCACCAGGTGACTTTTCCAAAGGCCTGCCTCCCACAGACAGATGAGTGGGCCACCCCCTCCACAAACTGCTCAAACAGTTGTGACCTTCCCTGAAAGTATCACCTTCCAAACGGAAAGAAAGAGGTAAACACAGATGCAGAACAAGATTGGCTGCTGATTGAGTTCCCCAATGCCTGCAATGCACCTATCCCATCTTGTGTTGGCCTGTCCTGGACACCTACAGCCCAGAGCCCATGTGAGTGGATTGTCACTCAGGGCTGTCCCCAAGATGCAGAAAGACAAGAATTATCTGATCACACCTGTATAGAATATATCTGCATTGCAGCAGAATGGGCAATCTCAGACCTTTCCAGTGGTATTCAGAGAGTCTTTCTTCATGTGAGCTCCCAGAATTAATCACCAGTGTATGAATTTGGCTTCCCATCCGTTTCCCCAGCTGACAGGAATTGATGGCACCAACTGCCGTCACCACGAGAAATAAGTGATTCCTTCACTAGCATGGCAGACATATGCCAGCTAGGAAGAGAAGATCTGATCATCAGACTTGCTTGTTTTGGCTTTTCAATGCACAAAAGGCTGTTTTTCTCAGAATTAGGGTGACTGCGACAATCTGTTTTTAGACAGAGTTAGAACCACAAGATAAAAGAGGCAGAAATCTTCTCATCTGCATATTTATCATCAAAATGCAGCAACTGCATAATTTAAGCTTAGTGTTAAAAATATTGTATGTATATTTTAAGGTTTTCCTACTCAGGTGAAAAGGAGACATGCTTTCACTAAGGAGGTTAATTATTTCCTAATGGTGTGAAAACAACAGAAAAAAAGGAATCAAAAGGAATTTTTTTACCCTTCCCCCTACCCGGAGGCATGATAGAGAGGTATCTCTGTCCATAGCCTTCACAAGCACACACAGTGAACCGACTCAGAACAATAGAGCGGAGGGTGCACTGGTAACCAGGGTGCCACTGCGCCCCACAAGGGTCTGGACACTGGCACAAAGATGCAATGACAGGACACTTGTAGAGAGAGCAGGAGCATCCTCTCAGCTCATTAGACCTTGCAGCTGAGAAGGGAAGCACTCCCACAGGCAGGGAATGAGGACAAAGTGCCTGGAGGGCTCTGCCAGAGGACGCGAGGGTCCAAAGGTGCCACCCAGCTGGGTGGGCACTGCACCCGGCTGCCAACAGACGCCTTCTCTGCAGGAGCAGAGCATGGCTGAGCTCAGGCTGCCCTGGATCACCTTCCCTACCCCATCCCATGCACGCTCAGGGAGAGGGGAGGGGTGCTCTTCATTAGGCCAAGCCCTGCAGGGAAGAATAAGCCAAACACAGGCCGTCTGTGTGGTACTCAGTGGTGCGGCAGTAGTGTCCTCAAGGCTCCTCCCTATCTCTGTGAGCACACGGAGTCCATGTTCCCTGCAGAGCTCAGGTGACCACTCTAGCTGTACATGAGATCCAGCTTCTCAGCAGGAGGACTTCTTCACCCAGAGGTGCCCTGCTTTATCGGCTTTCCCACTGCCTGTCTCCTTAATAGAGACAGTTCTTGTGGGACCTCTGCTGTCCATGCAGACATGTGATGGTCCAGACAGGACCTCACTTTCCCACCAGGAAGCACTCTGTCCTCTCCAGCACTGCCCAGGAGCCCCACAGTACAATCAGGCACTGCTCAGAAATGTCTCCGAGAGCTTGGCAGCCCCTCCAGCGCTGCGGAGCGTGCTGGCCAGCCGACCATCTGCTGCTCCCCCAGCTGACACAGCTTTCCCATGCTCTCTGCTGGCTGCCTTTGCGTCCTCACATGGCCACTCCATCCACTCTGCTCTGACAGCCCCATCCCTCACATCCCAATCCCTGTAAGTACCCGATATGCACATGTGCTTCTGTGTAAAGAGACAAGTTGGAAGGGCAGCGCATGACAACACACCGCAATCTGAAGACAGCCAATCAAACCAATAAATCCCCCCTCGCTCCCCAACAGCTGTAGCCCAATTAAACTCAACAGTTCACAGGTGTTCATGTAATGACTTTAACACAAAAAAAGCACTGCTCCCTTTAGGGGCCTTTAAAAAAATTTAGAGCTCTTTAAATTTTATATACCAACAACATCAAACCAAAGTAGGAAATAATAAAGAAGGAAAGGAGATAGAGCAAAGAAAATACACAGTGTCAGCATCAGCAACAGCCTAATTAAACAATAGCCAACAGAAAAATGCACATTCTGCTCACCCAGCCATGGTCCTTCTGGAGTTGTGCTGGATGCAAAAGCAATTTTCTTACACCCCTTTCAGCATGGCTGCACCAGCCCTCTCCATTCATGCAGTCCCTGAGCCTCCCCGGAACAGAGCTGTGAATGAATGCTCACTAGCAGAGCCAGGGCCTGCAGCCATCACGTCTCTCCAATGCTTTGCCTCCCTTCCCACCACGAGGTCGAGCCTGGGCTGGTCTCCCAGGCGTGCAGGGGAGGCAGAGCTGTTCACCTCTGGAAGTGACTAATGGCCTCACCATGTCCCGTGGCCTTGCAGCACAAGTTGGCTGATCAGGGAGCCCTGGGGAAGCTGACACCATGGCTGGTCAGGTTGTCTGCACCATCTGTTTGCCGTGTGCCAGCAGCAGGCTCGTGCTAGGTGCTTCCTTGTTCCTGGCTTTCCTTACACCTGGCTGCCACTTCTGGCCACAACATCATTAGTTGCTTTTGTAGTTTTCCCACTGATGGCAGGTGTTCCCTCTCCTTGTCACTCACCTTCATCCCCCTCGCTCCCACAGACCTGCAGGCACGAGCCCCCAGCAATGTCAGGATCACAGCTAGGAGCTGCCACGTCTACTCACTGCAGGAGGGATGAGGAGACAGGAAACACAATTCCCATAAACCCAGGGAAGGCTGGAAAAGAACCAATTCTTGTGGGACCCTGCAGGGGCCTGAAGAGGCAAAGAGTTTGCAATGCCTCAGCTTTGGGGGAAACCCAATGAAAGGCTTGTAACTGCCCCTGCTTGGATTATGTGTTCGTTTTCCATGGTGAAATACTGAAGCCAAAGTGAATCTGAGGCTTCTGCTTTGAAGCAATTCTGGTTTCAGCTCTTCATTCTTATATAGAAACATGAGGTCTTCTTGTAAAGAAACATTTGTGTCCAAAAGACATTTTAAAGAGGGGCAGTAAAAAGGTGCTGCTCTATTATAAGCCAGAAGGTTCTGGGAGGCGCAATCAGTTTCTTTCCATCTGAGGAAAACCTGAGACCCTAAGAAAATTAAATATTTTGAGGCTTCAAAAATCAAGTTACAATGCCAAAATAGTGAAGAAGAAACCTCTTCCCAAGTCCCTAAACAGGGAAAAGGCCATCTTGGCAGGCCTGTGAAGCCAGAAATTTGGCCAGGAGCAAAGGGGCAGCCATCCTCTGCCGTCTCTGCTTCGTGGGACTGCAGAATGGGATCTCCCTCCAAACAGGAGATTCAGAGAGCAGTATGGAGGTCTGTGCTGCCACGTATCTCATTCATGCACCTACAGTACCTAGCACACAGGGTCCAACCTGCGAAATTCCTTTAGGAATTACTGTAATATAAATAGTAAATAAGTATGAGTAATTATGTGAGGATGATAACCAGTGATTTAGCTATGAAAAGGCCCCAGGATGCAAGTGCTAATCTCCTGAGATACTTAGCCATCCTTTCAAGATGCATGAAGACATATAAGTAGGCTAATTACAAAGGAAAATGTCTCTTGTATATAAATCTCATCTAAATTCAGAAGTGATGCAAAAAACAAACTGAGAAGATACCCAGGAAAAGTTCAATAATGTTGCTGGGAAAGGTTAATTTTTAGAGATTTTTTTTTAAGATAACCCAGAAGATCCTTAAATACAAAAATAGTTAAACCTTAAATAGCAACTGCAAGTATCATACCAGAGAGGCACTCTAAAATGAATAGAACTATTGAACTGTGGAAGCATCATGGCAAAAAACACAATTTCATTTTCTTAGTTTAGTTTCAATTTATAATTCACACAAGTAGCTTAAACACGTCGATTTGAGATCAAAACAGAACTTCAGGTTACATAGCATCTGTTCTATAGGAGGGTGCTGTGTGCACTGAGATAATTTTAGATGAATGTGTTATAAACAAGATCTGTGGAACATTGCAGAGTAGCAAGTTTTGAGAGAGAAAAACATACAGTTTAAATGCATAAATTGTTTAGAATGTTTAGCATGTGGTTGTAAAGCGATCAACCAAGTGATCTGTTTTCCAGAGTAGGACAGCTTGCACAGATGAAACAGCAGCTTCCTCAGTATTTAATGTAAAACTCGTTCAACATTCAGAGGAACAGCTTCTTACTCTGCAAACTTGGTGATCACAAAGCCAGAGTTTTAGCCACTGCTTTTGCTCTTTCCCAGCACCTCCTCAAGCCGTGTATCTAGAAATGTAAATTAGATGAACATTGTATATTTCTTTATAGTTCTTTTTTCTGCTATGGGCAAGAGAACACATGTGTGTGTAACACAGGAATTTCTGACATACTATGTTTCAGTTCATGGATACAAGAGTAGTCTACATCCCAGCTCCTTCTTTAGTCAAAACTAAAAGCAAGTTCATGGTAATGGTGTAGCTTTGGTCAGAAGAGACATTTCATATGTTAATGCAAATGATGATTTCTCCTTTCAGGAAAAAAAAATCTGATATTAAAAAAATAATGAGAAAAAACCTACAAAAGAGAAAACAAAATCCATTCAGTTGGTTGATAATCCTGTTCAGGCTGCATTGGAAGGTTTCCCTGAAACGTCTCCTCCTGTGCGTGGTTATTTATGGTTTGCTTTCCAGCCTGACTGCAGCAACTGACACCCTGCAAAGAATCAGCATCAGAAGGAAAGCAGCTCCCCCAGAGACAGGCACACCTTCAGGCATCCCTTACCAAGCCCTCAGCAAAGGTGCTACAGGAGCCCATCCTGCCGCGGTGCTCCTGAGGAGCTGCAGGTCACACTGGACCAGGGCCTGCGGGGAGCAGGTGTTCGCAGGTACCCACTGGCTCAGGAGCAGCCTGTGGTGAGGGTGAGGTGCCCATCTGCTGTTTGCACTGGCTGCTCACAGGGCACGCTGTGACCTCCTCCCACCCTTCTCCAGACACCAGCCGCTTCCATACATTCATCTTCTTGCACATTGAGCCAATGCGCTGTCACTCCCAAAGTTTATATTTAAATAAGCCCTTCTGTTGAACTCGAATTAAATATAGCCCTGTTGAATCTGATACCATGAGAGAACCAAGGTTGGAGGCGAGAGAGAGAACGAGGAGGAGATCACAACTGAACAAATACATTTAAAGCTGCGAAGTTAACACCCGGCTGCACATCTGACTCCGACACGCACTGGGGTTGTTTCTTTTCAGCTCAGCTATAGTGTTAGTTGCAGTGAGGTCACCCTCGCATGTCCTTCTGCTTTATGTCTCTTACTAGGCAGACACACACAAATCTTCAAATTTTACAGACAGAATGAAAATTCAGACCAACATTTGTCTCCCTGACCTGTCAGCACTTACAGCGGTGCCTGACTGACAGAGGCATGAGAGGGCAAGTCAGAACCTCTGAAAAGGCAGGTATCTCAGGACTAATTTTGGAGGCTACTGACAACAATAACAATCAGCTCTTAGTTAATATCAGAGAGCAACAACAAAGCCTTCGGCAGCTTGTGCTGCAATTCCAGCCAAGGGCTCATTCTGGGCTCTCTCCTGATGTGGGTGGCCCTGCCAGCCAGTTTTCAACAGTGCTTAAAATCTGGTTGGGGAGAATGGCCTGGGTGGCTGGACCTGAGAAAGGACCAGGACTCAGTACATGCATGTTAGCAAAAATGTAATTAAGAAGCCCAGGCATAAAAAAAAAAATAACAGAAAATGTGATCATAGGAGTAAAGGAGGAAAGTTGTACCATTGTGGTAAGAGAGTTCACAAGAAGTAATGTAATAAAGCTAAAAAAACAGATCTTCAGGCCTGTGGGATTCAGGTGTTCGAATCCGCTGGGTTGTGTCCTCAATGCCTAAAACTTTTCATTAGGCTTCAGGATGAACAGCTCCTAGCAGCAGCAGAGATTTCATCCAGGTCAGTCAGCCACAAAAAGACTCATCAGTCATCACATGATAACCCTGACTGAACCATCTATATATATTTAAGATACCAGTCCCATTAGTTGCACCATAAGGAACCAAGCCAAATTGTTCCTATTTCTGTCCCAGTATCCTAAAAGCTAATCCTAAAAGCTAATCCAGCCATCCTTTGCTCTGGCTGACTGACTTCCCTCACAGCTACTTGTTGTCTTTGACAGCGATGAAATCCACTGCCCCCAGTTCCAAACTGGGCCAGGGCAAGGAGCAGGAGAGGGAAAAGCACATGGAGTGAACCAGTTGGGCTGGCAAGAGTTAAACTGCTGTGAGCCCTGGTGCCTATGGACTGTCTGCAGCACAGATAAAACACCGTGCATGGAAACATAGGGTAGGCAAGCCCTGCTTTGTCCTGATGCAATCTCTTCAATTATTTTTTGTGTTGTGTATTTTACAAAGGATAAATCAGGGAACATTTCAAGAAATGTTTTCTCATTCTAAAACTTATCAAAATATTGCTGACACTGATCCATGGCTGGGAATGTCATTCCTGAATAAACATGATGTCATTCTCATTCCATTCATACTTCTCCTGGACAGCTGCTGTCAGCCTCAGTGAAGAAAAATGCCACCTCACTGGTGACAGCTGCCACTTGAGGTACTTTGTATATCAGCCTCCACAGGAGTAAAAAAAAAAAAAAAGAGTCAGTCATACACATACTATTTAAAGTCTGTTGCATCTTGATGAGAAATGCAAAAGTTAATATTGGGCAGGTTGCTCTGTGTCAAAAGTCTGGACAATGAAGAATAAGGAACTTTTCTGGTCTCGCCTTCCTAAGAAGAAAAGCTCAGGCAAGGTATTCACACCTGTGCAGTATTTGCTTTAAAATAAATTAATATTCTTATAAATTGTATCACAACAAAACTAATGAAATAATCCTAGTAATCCCAGAATGGTTTGGGAAAACACCTCAAAAACCATCTCGTTCCCCACCCCTGCTATGGGCAGGGACCAGGTTGCTCCACAACCCATTGAGCCTGGACTTGAGCACTTGCAAGGAAGGGGCACCAACAAGTTCAGTTCCAGCATTGGAACTTCTTGATCTTTCCAGAGCCTAAATTACATTGGCAATTTGTTGGCACCCAGCTCTCCTGCAATTGCTGTAGGAATTGCTCTGGGCTTGGGTAGCTCTCCAGTTGCTTTCCAAGCATGGAGACAGACAATCCCTGCCCCAAAGAACAGCCCAGACTAAATCTGTTTTCTGTTCCTTCTGGCCTCCAACTTGCACTGCTGCTTCAGTGTCAAAGGGGCAGATGTATAATCTGGGAAGCTTTCCAGATGCATCTTGAGCAAAGCAAAGCATTGTGAATCACTGGTACTAAGCAGGATCTTTCCATCTGTCACAGTACCACTGGCAGCACTCACTATGCACTCACAGCACACACAGGATGACAAGCACCTCACGGAGGGGACACCAGTATCCACCAGCGCCAGATTCTCATAGAACAAATAAATAAGTTCTCTTGCCTTGCACACTGTGGTTTTCATCATGCAGACTGTGCTCCAGCAGCACTACTCTGCCCCACAAAAGAATGGCAGCAAGCCCATGCAGGGCAGGAGCACCTTTGTAGCCATAAATGTTACATTAATAAGTTTCTTTCTAGTACTGGGCCATCACTTTAACTTTTATTATTTCTCCTGTCCCATAAATGCGCTCAGGTGCTCTTCCAAGGAATCTGAGCAGATTGCCAAACAGAGGAGAAGAATGACAATGACATGGCCTCTGGCTCTCCCCTGAAACAGCAGCTTTTCTGTCATCCCCTGGAAATGCTCCAGTTTCTTTACAGCTCTGGAAACGTGGCTCAAGCAAGGTTGCCAACACATGTTCCTCTGTGTCAGACATGACTCTGATTCTGGAGCTGCGAGGAGCCTGTCAGCTATCATTCTGCCAGGAATACCACAGCCCTGGCTCCTCTGCTTTCAAATTCAGTCCGCGTTAGTTTGAGTAAGAAGAGCTGACAGGTATCTGAAAAAACAATAGCAGCTCTTGCTTTAATTTGCATGCCCAGCATCGAAATCCTTTGTCACTAACTCAAGTGGGCAGTGGATAAAAACTAAGTGAAATATAATGATGCAATTCACATAACTGCATGAAGAGAACATCTCTCACCCAGCCTCACACTTTCCAATGCTCTGGTGCAGATTTGTTGTGTGAAAGCATCAGAAAATAGGTGGATATGCAGCATACCGGAGTCCGCTGGTCAAAATGAGGTTTACTGAGTCTCTAGACAGGCTGTCCAGCTCTCTGGATTGCAGAGGAGTGGTATGTCACCAGTCCTTTCTTTAACCTGCTCAACCCCAACATCAGAGCACCCCTGACCCTGCTGCGGCTGGCTCCAGCATTTGAAAGACAGAAAGAAAGCCTCCGTGCAGGTTTTTTTTGTATGCTGTCTCTGCCTGGCCACAGAGGTCCTCTGCTTCTTGCCCAGCTCTTCCCGACAGCCGGTGTCGGCAGCCCTGGTCCCGGGCAGCACCCGCACGCCTCGGGCAGCCGAGCCCGGCTCCTGCCAGCCCTGCCGGCTCCTCGCACCTTGCGGCAGCAGCGAAATGAGGAGCTCCAGCATCTCCACATGAAACACAGCCAAAGCGCAGAGCAGTCACCAACACAGGACTTTCACAAACCCTTGTTTAAAATCAGCACTGAAGTACAGCTGAACTCTGCCCCACGGCAAACCCCTCCCTGCCCACAGCCCTGCTCCCGCTGCCGTCTGCCTGCCTGGCAGACGCCGATCGCCACGGGGCTCAGGTGTGACACACACCAAACCCCACGTCCCTCTCAATACAGCACCGTGACCCCGCCGGTCCGCGTTCCAGGAGCCTGTGCACCCCCGGCCAGGCCCTCACGGCCCCCGCCTGCCCCGCGCAGGGCCGAGTCCACCTCGGGGAGCCACCGAGCCACCACCCACACACCTCCCGCCGCTTTCCCCTCAGCCTTACCTGGTGTCGGCTTCTGGGCGCTGTTTCCTCACCCGGTGCCCACCGCAGCCCGCCCGCTGCTCCGCTGGTTCCCCGCGGCACCGCCGGCCCTGCGCTGCCCTCCCCGGGCCGGGCTTCGCCTCAGGGCTGGCGCCTCACGGAGGTGCCCGTCGCTCCCGCCGCGAGAGGGGTC
Source organism: Acanthiza pusilla (assembly GCA_036630365.1). Taxonomy (NCBI): domain Eukaryota; kingdom Metazoa; phylum Chordata; class Aves; order Passeriformes; family Acanthizidae; genus Acanthiza; species Acanthiza pusilla. The sequence continues at coordinate 1,251,077 of JAXCHO010000028.1, forward strand.
ACTGTGCTCAAGCGAGTTCTGGGATTTTCTCCACTTCTGAGGAGAAATCTCTCCCTTTACAGAGGCCACCACCTCATCCAAAGCCCCTCGCACCTGGGGAATGCCGCGGCTTCCTGCCGGCAGCCCCTCAGGGCCCCGAACTCTGTGGGACGCAGGTTATCGGAGCACGGCGGCCTCACGGGCCCGGCGTCGCCTCAGGAACGGCGCCCACAGGCACCAGCCGTGCTGCGGCCGCTGTGGGCAGCCCGTGACGGGGAAGGGCTGCCGGCCCAGCCCCGGCTCCTCACAGCGGCACCGCTGCGGCTCCAGAGCCCTCCGCAAGTCTGCGGGGCGGTGGTTTCGGAGGAGCCGCCGTGGAGGAGCCGCTGCCCTCAGGGCCCGGCCGGCCGCGGGCAGCGGCGTGTGGCGCTCGGGGTGCTGAGGGAGCTGAGCGGGACAGCTCCGGCCCTGCCCGCGCCCTGCCCGCGCCGCCCGGAACCGAGACCCGGGGCCGCCCGGAACCGAGCCCGAGATGGGGACGGGGCTCCTCCGGCAGCGAGCAGCACAGGGCCTGCACGCCTCAACAAAGGAAAGCTCTAGAAAGGAGTTAATTAAAGAGTTCCAGTTCCACGCAGCCCCTGGTCCTTTGTGAGCACAAAACGAAGCCTGGGCATTCCCACTGCTAATTATGAATAAGTTGAGGAGCTCTTTGATATTACTGCTATGGTTCAGACTGGTGCCATACAGTGCACACAACACCCACGTATAACCTCCGATGTTGGCTGTGGCCTCTCCCCTCCCCTGTTCTGGTCATTTACATTGTGTTTTGTTTATTTACGTCATGTTTTGTTCATTGACTTCGTTCTCTGTTCAATTACACATGTTCTGTTTGTATTAGTTTCTCGCAAGTTTCAGCATCAGTCTGTGTATTTCTAGAACTAACGCTGTAACTGTTTTCTCCAGAAAATTCTTAAAATTTCTCCATGTAAAGTTAGCCCTGTACTGGCAACAGGGAAATCACAGAGATTTTTTTCCTTTTTTTCCAGTAGAAGGTTCCTGTATTTTTCCCCTGACCAAGTGATTCTGCAGGTGGAATACAGAACGTGCAAATCTGTGTAAGGCTGAGGCTGCAGCACATTCCCTCTTTGGCCAGGGTTCTCCAGAGGCTCCCCCAGCTCCTGGCAGTTCCAGCACAGAGCCAAGTGCTGTGAGCAGCTACTCAGGGATGTGTGACCATGAGGAAAGGGCTGCAGAGCTCCGAAGCAAGGACTGTTCTTCCAGAGCTGCCTCTGCTCCAGGGCTTGCTGAGAGAGTGCTGAAATCTGCAGCCACCTGCCAGGAAGGGTGGCCAGGTGACAGCAGGTCACACAAACGCTGCTGCTCACCGCTCCGTGTCAGGGCATCCAGCATTGTTTGCTAATGCCAGCTCCATATGGGATGTGGAATTAGACACGGTGCCAGTGGCCTGAGCTGGGGGTCAGCTCAGCACATGGTCAGTGTCACCAAAAAAAGCATTCTGGACTTTAGTTGGACTGAATGTTGCAAACATATGATAACCGTCAGGTCCTCTGCAGGCTGTGTGGAACAGCATGCGAGAAAACCGTGTGCCACAAGGAGAGAATCTGGAGCTGTTTGCTCAGTGCCATCACACTCAGGACTCTCCCCTCGCAGTCAGACTTGTCACTGATTTACAGACCTCTCATCATCCCCCGGTGAGGCTGACCCAGAGCACCGCCATGGCTCATGCTGGGCTTTGATTTCCCCTGAAATTCCCTGCGAGAACCCCAGGAATGGCTGTTAGATGTTCCTCAGGTCTGCTCCGGGGAGGTGACACTGTCCATCTGTCCACAGGCCACCCTGGACCTGACCTCCCAAGATCAGCTGATCAGGGCCAGCTGCCGCCAGAGCCCAGCGTGAGGATCCCACTGGAGCAGTAAGGGAAGCAGAGAGCGATAGCTGTGCAGGGGAACGACTGCTTCAAAGAGGGACAAAATCAGAAAGCAGAAAATTAGAGCTTCAACCAGAAAGTTCAAAGAACACAGGGAAAAAAGCATGAAAAATAATTCTGACACTTTGAAGTAGAACTCAATTGTTCCATTAAACTGTATTTTTAATAAAAAATAACAATAACAGCATTCCAAATATCTATTTTATAAGCTTTACTAATGTATATTTTTTTAATACATGTCAGAAATTCTTACTTGAGGCAAATGCAATATTTATAGAAAGCAAGAGACTTCAAAACAGCTCCAGAGACTTTAAGCTCTCGATTTATTCACAGATTTAGAATAACTCAGGAATACAAAATGACAAAATGTACATTTTTTATATTGTTTACTAATGTATTGTCTCTTGTCCCTGATCCGTCATTTTCCTGACTGGAGGAAACACATTCAGCTTCTTCACTCCCTTTAATGCTACACATTTCTGGAGGGAAATATTCCCATTTGGTGAAAATCTATCACAATTCTGTCTCGTGGAATATCACTCCCAGAGAATTATGTGAAGATCATTAATAAATACATTTTTGCAATGACAATCATTTCTTCTTTGGTCATGATTTGTATCTATTATTTGCCTCAGCCTCTCAAGTTCCCGGAGAAGCTGCTGGTGAGAGTGAGGAAGAGCAGAGGCAGCAGAGCTCCAGATGAAACCAGAGCGGAGGTTCTCCAGTGGCTATGCAGGCAGGAGGTGTTGGGTTAGTTAAGCCCCAGCTGGACATGCCGTGGGGCGTGGGGAGGTGTCCCCACAGTGGGAGACAGTCCCCCCACGCTCTGCTGGCTGGGTCCCGAGGGAGTGGGGCTGCTGGAGCACAGTGCCAGGAGCTCCCTGTCTGCCCCGAGGGACCTCAGGGCACAGAACCTCACTCGAGGCTCACCCTTCCCCTGCCAGGGCCTGCCACAGCCCCAGCCTGGGTGGCACAAACAGCTGACCGAGAGAGGCAAAGCAGTCCTTCTGTTGATTTGTACAGCTTTCATTTTCAAAATCAACGATCCACAAAAGTGCATTGTTCAGTAAGTACCCCGCTATATAATAAATGCCTCCTCCTGTGTCCTGTGAGACACTTCAGTCTGCAGGCACCTCTGAAGGTGCTGATTTTCTGCTGGTTCTTTCTGCCCTTGCAGTCAGAGGTGACAGGTGACAGGCTCGCTGGGCTGGCAGTGCTGTACCCAGGAGTGGCACTGTCCCTTCTCGTGGGTTTTTTCATGATATGACAGTGCACCTCCATTTTCACAGCCAAGCCTAAACACTGCTGGATGGAGCACTGAGGAATTTCGGAGCAGCCAGTCTCACACCCCGCCTGTGCACAGCACAACATCACTCCAAGGAGGATGAAGGGAAAAGCCTCCGGGAGCCTTGCAGCACAAGCTGAACTCTGCTGTCCCGAGCTCTGGTGGAATAAAGCCGTGATGTTCAGTAGCAAATATCTCATCAGTGAAGCTTCCAAGCCAACACCACCTTCTGCTCAAAAACCATAAACACTTTTTACTCACTTCTTTTATTTCCACACTATGTAGGTTTCAGAGTGAAAATTGTCTGATGTTCTTCTGAAAAGTAATCTGGTTTCTGATTTTGGGGTGTAAATTTATTCCACAGACTTCACTGTGTCCCTGCCAGAGGACACTGGAAAGCAGAGGAATTTGTGACCCACATACACAGATAACTCTGTGTGCAGCACAATGCAGATCTGGGCAGACACGGGGTTGTTTTTCTTTTCCAAGAAAACCCTGGATCAGAATTAGTCAAAAAGACATGCTACCCTGGCAAAAGGTAAGTCCCAAGCTCTCGCAAGTGTGGTGCTGCTGAATGAGCAGCAAGAGCTCTCAGCAGCTCCGGCTGTGCTGGACACACAGCAGGGAGTGTTGGACGCCCCACGGCAGCGACAGTGTGCCTTGAAAGGTGCAACTGCTGAAGATGAGCAGCAAACACTGCTCAGGGTTTCTGTTCTCATTAGACTTCCCCTCATGTTTCCGACTTCTACCAGGGTTTGAGGCTTTTTTTACTGTTAGAAATAAGTGCTTTTAAAAGTGATGCTTTTGCAGTCACCAGCCTTCAAAAGAGTAACTCAGAGCACTAAGTAGCTACAACTTAAAACTAAGAATTAGTGCTGGGATTTTTTTCCCCCTGCTACCTCCAGTTCAAACTATGATTCCTCACACAGTGCCTTGAGTCCAGCAGCTGGGCTTTAAGGAAAACCAGAAATTGTCCAATGGCATGTGACAAAATCATGCAAGTTGTTAGAAGCAGAGCCAGAGGGGTGGAAGAGACTGGTGAGTCAGCTTGTCACAGAAACATGTCTGGAGCTTAACTGGCTGTAAAACCCAACAAGGGCTGTGTGTTCTGGGGCACCAGGCCAAAACATGGCCGAGAGCCTCCAGCTCTGTGTGACAAGAAGCTCTGTCACACACACAAACAGGGAGAATTTCACTGCTAGCACCTGGTACACTCTTTGAGGGGAGTTATCTGATTTTGTTTGTCCCACTATACACAAACCCCTGTTTTGCACAAAACCCAAGGACAAAGCCTTGCTGATACCAAACATGCCCCCCATGTTCACAGCTGCTGAGGAGCAGTGCTGTCATCAGGTCTCGGTGCAGCAACTGGAAGGGGGACGTAGGGAAAGCTGCTTGTGCTTTGGCCATGCTGGATGAGCAGGACCCCGCAGCTCCCAGCCAAGGGAGCTCCTTTCCTCTCTGGTGCTTTGTCTTCGCAGGAGCTCACATTCTTGCATCTTGCTCCAGTGCTCATTCACAAGGCTGACACGTATGGCTGTACCCTGTGTGGCCCCTGCTAATTCATGACAACACCAGTGACTGACAAAAGCTGGCACCTTCCCCATCAACACACACTCTGGGCCAGCATGAGCAGCAAATCCATGGCTGAGGAGTCTCTTAGAGAAAATGCTGGAGTGAGTGCTTGTGGCTGCATCCTGCAAGCACTGTTCAAGAGCCTTGGCTCCTGGGGCTGGAGTATGTGATCTGGCGTTAATATTAATGTACAAATATTAATGCTACAGCTAGCACAGCCAGCTGCTGCACGGGGCCAAGAGGAGAGTTTAGAGCAGAGCAGTCCCTGCAGCCTGTTAGCTCTCTGGGAGGCAGCAGCCTGGGCCTTCCAGATGTGTGCCCTGGCTCAGCTCCACACGTGTGGGGCTGGCAGCTCCTCACATGCCAGATGTGTCACACACCGCTGGGAGCATCTGCACTGCCCTGCCATGGGCTGGTGACAGAGCCTGGGTGCCACAGAGGCACAGCCAGCAATGCCCTGGGAGTGCTAGTGGGGAAAGAGGTCGAGCAAGCAAAGTGATAGTTTTACACTTTTGTGTGCGCAGCTAATCAATAATTAGACATCTTGGTGTGTTACACATTACCCTCTCCAGGGTCACTGTCTGCCCCTAACAGACCAATGTTCCCTGCTCTTCCTCTCTCTCCACAGAGAGCTGTAAGTGACATCTGCACAGATGGGGAAGAAATTTCATTCCACCAACTTCTGACACATCAAACCTGGCAAATATACGAGAGATGCAAGAGTAGCTAAAGCTGTGTGCTCATTGCCTTTGTGCTACATCACCACTAAGGAGCGTGTAGAGGGGGCCAGTCCAGAGCAAAACTATTGTTTGCAATTGCCTTTTCCTTTTGACATTTTCATTGTATGTTCTTTTAGGATTGTAAATCTCCTGTGATGTCTTTACAACACAGCTGTGAGGAGGCAACATCTAAAAATCTGAGGAAGAAAATGTCCTGCCACCTGGGAGCAGCACTCTTCATCTCCCCAGTAACATTCAGGAGTCTTGGGCTGCTCTGGCTCTCTTCTCTTCCACTCTGATATTTTTCAGTCAATGCATGCCTGATTCTTTTTTTGTTCTTTCCTGAATTGCAGGTAGCTTTGAAAAAACACGCATGAACCAGCCCTGCCAGGTGAAAAATAAAGGCTCCTGATTGCTATCATTATTATTATACCACTAGACATTTTATTAACACTAAAGTGTGACATTTCCCTCCAAAGAAAGGCCTTCTTCTGCCCTTCTGCGTGGCTACTTTATTGAATCCAAACTCCGTTTCCGAGGATCCTCACCTGTTTAAACGCTGCTGTATTTCTAAAAGCAATTTAACCTTTCATCTTTTATGGATGGATCCTTTTTTAACAAAAATCCTATAGGGCCATTTTTCTCCTCATCTCCTTGTGATCTCAGCGATATTACGTGATGTAGCTTTTGAAGAAGAAATGCCGAAACAGCAGCTTCACCACCTGCAGCTAATGCAGCAGGAAGACGGAAAAGGCAACCTGGAAAAATCCCTTTTCAACATTTCTCTCACAAGCTCCTGGTAAGAATCCCCCAAACCGAGAATGTCTCTTGCACAGAAATGAAGGGCAAGAGCTCAGGAAGGCGAGAACAGCCTGGAGATTTGCCACTTTGTAAAACCCATCAGCTTGTTTTCCAGCCTCTTCCTCTGAACACATCCATGACTCAGACACCACCCAGCTTTAATTATTTATTTTTGGCAACGGCTGTGTGTTGTCCAAGGTAACACGAGCTCCTGGGATGAAGAACACAGCCAGTGCCCAAGAGGTGCAGTGTTCAGAGTCAGAACAGTTTTCAAGGCATTGTTGGATGATTTTACTGCTTGCTTACTGCACGGCTCACTTGGGACTCCTGGTTCAATAAAACACCAGACAAACTACAGACACTGCTATGTATTTTCCTCTGCTAAATCCTCTAATCCTGATTCAGTCCAGAGCACTCGGAGAGACTCAGCCTCTCTCCATGCCAATATGTGTTTCTCCTTCTCCCTGCTGGGGTCTGCGCTGCCCCTGACCCAACCCCCGGGCAGGATTCCCCCACCCCGGGGCCGTGGGCAGGTCCCTTTTTGGGGACTGAGTGCTGCCCAGAGCCCCCAGGGCTCTGGAGAGATCCCCAGCGAATGCCCAGCGCTCCCTGGGCCTCTGCTGCCCTGTGGGACTGCGGGCACAGCTGGCAGCTTGTCCTGCCCCTGGCCCTGCCCCGTCCCTCGGCACAGCAGGTGCCAGTTTGGAGTTTTGGAGCTTTTTCTTCAGCAAAACCTCTCCCAGTCACACCTGGGAACATCCTCTCGCTGTGGAGGGTGTTACTGTGCCTTTCACCCCCAAATGAAAGCCTGTGCAGTCTCACAGATGTGCCACCGCTAAGCTGCAGTCAAAATCTACATTTATCTGTAATTTACTTTATAAAACACATTAATAAAAGTAATTAAAGCCACATAGCCAGAGCATCCACCAGCCAAAGAGACATCATTAACATTCCCTGCACCTGAATAACAAGCAAGGAAAAACAACACGGGGATTTAGAGTTCAACTTGCAAAAGATAACACCATGCATTAGAAGCGAATGAGCCTCCCAATGGGAGCAGCACTAGAGAATGGAAAGAAAATAAAGTAGGGCAGTGTGCCAAATTCAGGAGGTTTTAAAAAAATAAGCAGCACAGCCATCACAAAAGAATCCCCATTTCAGCCCAGCATGGGAGGAAGTATGAACTGAAACCCAACGAGGATTTCCATGTTACTGTCTTAATTTGTAAAGGCTTTGAAAAATAACACAATGCTGAGCTAGTCTTTCTTTTTTGGGAAGAGGGGAGAGGGTCAAAGGGAACTGTATTGGTTATCAAATAATGACAGAAAAAGCTATTCTCTCTGGCTCTCCTAAACTCCCAAGTGACTTGAAGGGACACAAAACACATCCAAAGAAACCCTCAGACGGGAAGGCAAAGCAAAGCCTGCACCTTTCCCCAGCGTGCTGCTCTTGTGTAGCTGGCCCGGGCTCCGTGCTGCGCTGACACACAGCAGCTGTTCCCAGAGGGCCGGGGCTGCACCTTGAAACGGAGACGGACGCCTTCCCTCCCGCAGGAACACAGCCTTTGGCGGCACAAAGCACAGGCAATAATGGCAGATCAGACCTTGTGCCGCCAGGGCCAGTTCTGGGCACTCGCCACCACCGAGGCCTCACACCTTATTATTACTGCTCCAAGCTGGAGGGAGTTTTTGCTCCTCACACCCGCAGGGACTGGACATGGAGCCCTTTTGTCCATATTGTTGGGGGATGCCGCATTCATCTCTAACTTTTTCTTTGCCTTCTGTTTTCAAACTTGTTCAGGATCTTTGCTTTTCCCCATTCTTACTCTGACAATTTTAATTGTACAAGCCCAGCTTTTCACCTTTTGTTGCTCCACGGATATAGGAGAAGGCGAAATGCAGGTAGAGCACCACAAAAGCGAAAGGCAGGTGAGCTTTGAAGGAAAAGGGATCTAGGAAAGGGACAAAAAGGAGCATAGAAATGGAGGGTTGATCTCTGTTGTACTCACAGCATGGAGTAAGCCAAGCAACAGCTACTGTACCTTAACTAGGCAACCGGTAGAAAATCAAACCTTCCCTGTGATCAATAGGATAATGGTGAGAGTTTGATTAGCCTTGGAAAAATTACAATAAGGAGAGAATTTTTTCTCTCCATGGGTTGGGTGATTTCCCTGTGAAAGTTTTTACAAGAATGAGGCTGCATATAATGCGTCTTGTTAACCCAAATTACATGCACTCGAATTCCCTCTCTTTCCCCAAAGAAATCAGAGAAGAAATCAGGCGTGAAATGGCATGTGGGTGGGGCTGAGCCGAGCCAGCACCACTCTCGTAATTAAATGAGACTCGCTGAGCCCCCACTTCTCAGAGCCTTTCAGTTCTTCTGCCGGGCTCTGCTCAGTGCCCACAAACACGGGGCTGCAGTGCTGGTGCACAGGTTTTACACACTCTGTGCAGGAGCAGGCAGGCTGTGGGAAAGGGGAGCCTCTGGCCTCTCTTCAGCTCAGGGAATCCTCACACCCACACTTCACTTGCAGCCCCAAGACTACGTTGCTGTGTCCACTTGTCAATATTTCAAACAGAGAGGATCTATCCTTTTTGCTAGGGAGAACAGGGCCGTGTGGTGCTCTGCAGTTTAATTTAGTCATAGTTTCTAGATAATGGTTCCAACTGCTTTCCCAGCCATGCTGGCAGCCCTTTTCCCTGCCCTCCAAGGCTGACCCAGCTCTGCTGTGCTGCTGTTGGCCCTGACCAGGAGAAGGTCCCTGAGCTGGTCATTCTTAGTGAAAAAGCACTTTGCAGCCTGTCCTGTTCACTCGTTTCATTATCAGGAGGCCTGGGAGTCTCTGGAACCTTCCCATGGCTCAGCATTGCAGGGCAGTAAAGTCTGCAGGAGTTTTGCAGAGGCCTGGTGAGCCCTGGCCGAGCACACGGAGGTGTCACCCTGCGATGGTGTGACACTGGAGTGGGGAGAGCCTCTTGGGAGCCTCTCTATTGTGACACACTCAGAACTTAGGCAGGCGAAAGCAGCACTTCAGCCCCACTCTTACAGCTGACGACAGAGCTGCTGTACAATTTAATGGCGAGATGGATGTTTGGTTATGACAAAAAGGTGTTGTGACTCTTTGGCTTTGCCTTACGTTTCCCTGTGTAGGTGTGAAGAGCTGCCACAGCTTCCAGGCCTGTGCCGCTCCAACTGTGGCCCTGCTTGTCCCTGGAGCGTGGTGTGCCCTCCCAGGACACCGCTGGTGTCCCTGTTGGTGCTGCCGAGCTGGCACCCTGCCTGCTGGGCTCCTTGCTCCGGCTCTGTGTGCCCGCGAGCGCTGCTGCGCTGCTCTGGGGACGCAGGGCCAGGCTGCACTGCAATAACGAGCCGAGCTGAGGAGGTAGAGCCCTGGGGAGCAGCCTGGGACAATGCACCCTCGGCGCTGCCTTCCTCAGGGAGCGGGGACAAGGGACACGAACAAAGGAGCCTGTGGCAGAGAGGCGAGCAGGTGGCACTGGGGAGGCGGCAGGTGGAGACGAGACAGCGGCACACAAAAGATGAAAAGGGGAATGTCAGGAGAATATGAAGCTGGAAGAGATGCTCGATCTGGGCCAAGGGAACACTGGAGAAGGAGCCATGTTTTAGGCCTTTGCAACAATAGGTTGTGAGGAGGTCTGCTTAAGAGAGGATCAGCTCTCCTCCTTGACTGGCAGCTGCTAAATGTGTCAGTAGCTCAAAAGGAGATGTTTTCAGTGCGTGCACCTCAGGCTGCCCCTGCTGATCCGCTGCCTCAGGTCAGGTATGTTTTATACACTATAAAATAGCAGAATTTCCAACAGTTCCTGAGAATCTCCCCTCCTCGGCACTCATCAAAATGCACTCCTCATTCACAGTCTCCTTCTGACACTGGGAATATCTCAACCCTTAGCAACAGGTGATGACAGGGCATGACATGTTGTATCAGTGTTTCACTCTCTAGAAGATTAAGATTGGATTTCTCCCACTTTTGCATTAATGTCCTGTGAGGTGCACAGGGCTCAGCTTGCAAGGAAAGTATTGTGTTTCCTACACACGGATGTATGGCTGAGCTCTGCAACAACACAACTGATATGCTGGTAGTCCTTTTATGTTATTTTTATCATTCAGACCTTTACTTGGGGCCTGCTTAATGCAATGCTTTGACAATCCAGATGCCATACCAAGAACACATAAACTCATTTTTCATTCATGCCCCCTTAAAACAGCAGAGATGGTCTTGTGGAAAGCACAGGCAAAGCTGCTTTTTAAAAAAGGTATTTTGTACAACCGAGTAGTTGTGAGATGACCATGGGGCTCCCCAGGCAGCTCCCCCTGCTCTGCATGAGGCACAGCCCTGGGGGTCCCTCCGTGCCTGGGCTGGGGCCGTGGGCCAGGGGCTGCTGGGGCACACAGCCTGGCTACTGCACAGAGCCGATCAGGAGTCACCTGCTAAACCCCACAGTGATGTGCTGCTCTCAGTCTTGATCTGTGTCCAAAAGCAGTGAGGAGAGCAGAGCACAGGGGGTCTGATGGTTTTTCGGTATTTGCTTCTTGCTCTTCCTATAGGAAACATTCCTGGAAACCCTTAGGAAGTCTGAACCCCTGCTTGATCCTGGGTGCTGTGCCTCTGTGTAGAGGACTGCAGGCCCAAAGCAGGAGCTCTGGGAAAGACTGTGCTCAGCAGCAAGAGAATCTGGAGATTTAGTGTTAACCCAAAGAAACTGCTGCAGCTGGGCCACATCAGCCCATTTTTGCAAAGTAATGGAACGGTGGGGACAGCCAGGTGTGGCACACGGGACCGGACGGGGTGGGTCTGTGTGTGTCCCACCTCAGGAGCTTTCCCAGAGAGGTGACAGCTCTGCACACAGGTGCTGCACTCCCGAGCACACCGATCCCATCCTGCAGAGCTTCCAGCCTCCCCAGTGAACCCGTTAGCTGCATCATTAACAGTGATCAGCCATGCAAATGGCTAAGGAGTAACCAGTTATTAGCAGAGGGCTCTTTTATTGTTTCTAAATATAGGCCTGTGCAGTGAGGTGTTTTCTTGTTCTCTGTGCACACATAAAGAGAAACTGCAGGGCAATAAACGTTAGTATTTAAAAACACCCAACTTAAGAAGGGCACTTTCACTATAACTTTCCTCTTTATGGAGGAATAACAAAGGATCCCTAAGCTGCTATGGTTCTACCGAGACTATAAAATGATTGTGAGTTTAACTGAATCTTTCCTGGGTTTGAAGGTATAAGATTAGTGTCTGTCAAGGGAATTGGCTTTGTTAATACTCGAGGTTCAGTCCAGCTGCATTTTCCCTACATTTTATGACATCTGGTTTTGTCACTTTCAACAGTTTGGTAATGCACCAAGATAAGAAACATACTCAAAATTAAACTCTGTAAAAGGAGAAACTGGGCTTAGAGCTTCCTGTTCCAGGCTCAGCAGCCAGAATCATGTGGTACCAGTGCAGTAAGTGACATTTCCCTTGTCAATTATTCATATGTAACAACAGATCTGCTGCTAAGCAAATACATTTAATGAAGAGAGCCAGCTCACAGCAGCAAAGAGCAGTTTGGGGTGCAAAAGAGCCTGGATTTGTCTCCTTCAGATTTCTGACAGAGCATTTGGCAGTGTGAAAGAGCACACAGCCGTCTGACACTCCTGCCCCTCTCCCCTTCCTGGAGCAGACAGGGCGGCCGTGCCGAGCAGCTGGGAGGGTGGGGTGTTCAGGGTGGGATGCTCAGGGTGGGATGTTCAGGGTGGGATGCTCAGGTGGGATGTTCAGGGTGGGATGCTCAGGGTGGGATGCTCAGGGTGGGATGCTCAGGGTGGGATGCTCAGGTGGGATGTTCAGGGTGGGGTGTTCATGGTGGGATGTTCAGGGTGGGATGTTCAGGGTGGGGTGTTCATGGTGGGATGCTCAGGGTGGGACGCTCAGGTGGGATGTTCAGGGTGGGATGCTCAGGGTGGGATGTTCAGAGTGGGATGTTCATGGTGGGATGCTCAGGGTGGGATGTTCAGGTGTTCTTACACACACCAGGGCCAGTTTTCTGCCTGACCTGTGCAGCAGGAGTCTGAAATCATTCCTCAAACCAAAAGCCTTCCTGGAGGCCTGAGGTAGCATCACTTCTAACACAGGGACTTCTCCTTATCCCGGGAATCCTGCACCCCCTGACTTCCCAAGAACTGTGAAGTGGGTTTTATACAGAAATTGGTCTTTGTCTTCTTTGAGCTGTAAAGCTCCTGGGACTTGGTGTGTCTCTCAGGGAAGGGAGAGGACAGACTGCTCGTGCTCTCAGCCTCACCTGTGCTGGCTGTGCTCAGTTTCCCTCGTCCTTGTACCCCAGCTCCCTGCTCTCTCATCTCCATATTTATGATCTAGTGCCTCCTTCCTGGAAAAAAGAGATTCCCTTCAGTACCTTCCACTCTCAATTCCTCTGAGTGTGCTGTGTGGGATTGATTTGTGCCTGCTCACACATCCTGCAAAGCCCTGAAGGGAGGTGCAATAGTTTCTGGTTTCTGCTCTCCAGGTGACGCAGCCCAGGCGCTGCTGTCGGCAGCACGGCCAGGTCAGCAGCGCTCAGGGCTCGGAGGTGAGGCTGGGGCTGCACACGTGTGCTCACACTCAGCTGCTGCACTGCCATTTTCTCATGGCCTCCCATGGGAAGTGTAATGACTTCCACTTTGCCTTTTGCTCCAGTTTGGCACTGTTCACTCAAGGACTTCAAAGCACTTTCTCAAAATAACAGTAAGTAACCTCTGGCCAGCCTCCCTGAGCTGGCCACAGAGTGGCTGTGGTGGAAGCAGGAGGCAGGAGTCCTGCCCCGGCCTCTGCTCCAGCCAACAGGCAGGAAAAGAAAGAACAGAAATACCTGGAGTCCTGCCAGAAACACATTCTTCCCTCTAATGCCTGGCATCAGCTCCAGCATAATTCTGGAATTAAAATGGATTATATTTTTACGCAGATCTTGTAAAAGCAGCCCAGCTTTTGGTCTGTTCTAAGGCAGCTGATAATGATGGTACCCATGTGGAAGTGGCTGCAATACACCTTGTGCTCCCAGCACAGATCCCCAGGAGCTGGAGCTGTTTTGTGAGGAGAAAGTAATTCTACAAATAGCTGCCGATGTCTTTTCTGAGACTCCTCTTTTGTGCTGGAATAGCCAGAAGGGACTCTGGACGATCCTGTCAGTGCCAGTGGGTGTTGGTGTGCACAATCTATAATCTCTGGGACAAAACAGAGGTAGGAAAAGAGAGTATGGACACAAAACATGAGTGGGAACTGTCTGCACTCGGGGAGCTGAAGAGCAAAGAATCACAGAAAGAGCATTGTACAGCTTTTATATTAATCTAACATGGGTTCCTGAATTCCACACGCACAATAGGGGCAGAACTGGAAAAGACACACAGAGAAATGAAGGCCACAAATGGCGTTCATTTCGTTAAAATCCTCTGAGTGTGGGTGGTTGGGCTCCTGTAGCAGGAGTGCACTGGCTGTGGTGTAACTCTGCTCTCGTTCAGAGTGTTGGGTGAGGAGCCAACGCCAGCGGGGCACAAATGGAGAAACTCTGGGACTGCATTCATGAGAGCTGAGCGAACGAGGGGCTAGCAGCACCCAGGACTGATTTCTTTAAGCATAACATCAGCTCCAAAAGGCATCAGCAGCTGGCCAGGGCAGGAGCCGTTCCAAGGGCTCTCCTGTGAGCCCTGGCCAGATGAAAGTGAGCACTGCAGCCAGCGTTGAGGGAAGAACCTCCCTCCAAAGGGCAGTGCAAGCTCCTGGCTATGAAACCTCTCCTGGCCCCAGCCCGTGGGCAGCTCACTCTTGTCTGCTGGCGTCTCAAAGACAGTCAGATCACACAGGAACAAAAGGGGATGCAAACGCTTTTGAGCTACTTCTGAGGGCTCTGTGCATGTGAGCTAACAAAGGCAAGCCCGTGGTCAGCAGGGTTAAATGCACCAGGCACAGTCTGTGCTCCGGCAGAAAGTGTTCCGGGACGTACAGCGGGAAAGAGCTGAAAGTGCCTGTCTGGGATAATCACAAAAGCAATGACAAATAAAGTGTTCTTCTGCCTCAAAAAGTTTCATGGGACCATTAACAAATTCTCAGAAGGCCTGGGTTCAAGTGATGAGATGTTCAGGAGACTTGGTCCAGGCAATGATGTCCCTTTACCCTCTTGTCTGTCTGTGGGTGACAGACCGACCTCTCAGAAACTCTCTTCCCCACATTCCCAGAATCTTTGCCCAGACTTGGGTGAGACTTGGCATCAGCTTCTTGCTCAATCACAGCCTGCAAAGCCATATTACAGAGTATCTCTTTTGTTAGGCTTCATTTCCAGAGGAAGGACAGCAAAAAATGATTGATGAAACACAAGGAAATTATGTGGGAAGGCAAAAGAAATAGTTGGTGAAAGAGCAGTTTCTGTAGGCTGGAGGTTGGAATCAGAATAGTTGGAACCTGTGCCCTGTGATGAGAACAGAAATGTGTCCCTTGGACTCATTCCTTCCTTCAGTCATCAAGGAGAGGCACTGGGAGAATCTGGGGGTTAGCTCTGTGCAGGGAAGGACTCATCTCTGGCTGTGTGCTACAGGCTCCAGCCAATGCAAATAATCCAAGGATTAGAGCTCTTTATCACTGATACTCTGGGCGGGACCAGTGTGTCCATGGAAGATCAATGGCTCTTTCTAGGAGCACGACATTACCAAAGCCTGAGGACCTTCTCCCTGGTTTTGGGTAGCAACGGAGGAATATTCTATTGACAGAAATGACTGTGCCATGGATGGATAACGGCCGGGCAGGTTTGTGTCACTGCAAGAAAAGCACCAGGTTGTTATCTCAGTGTCTGCAGTGCTGCAGATCCACTGTGGCTCCCCAGCACTCATCACCCCGAGGTCTGCACACACTGGAGAGAGGCACTGCTGACATTTATCAACTAAAACAGGTCACCACCGAGTGAAGACACGCTTCCCAAATGTTTGTGTCCCTCTTGTTTTGGCTGCAACTTTTTTTCCCCCGTAGCTATTGGGATAAGCTATGCAGGGGAAAAAATAGATTTCTTTCTTTAATGAAAAGCTTAATTATTTCTTTTTTTCTAGATGTTGTTGCAGAAATGTAACTTCCTGTTAAGTGCTGGATTTTACAATGTAATAAATTGATGTAGTGGCATGTAAACAAGCTGTGTAAATATATATGCAGAGCCATGCCTTTTACAGGGCAGAGAAGAACTTGCACAGAAGTGGTATTCTCCAGAAATAATAATTTGCACAGTGTTATGCATTAGTACAATAAATGATACTGCAAGGTCTGAATTTACTGACAGCAGGTTACATATTTTAAGTACTGTATTTTGCTCAAATCAAAACCCCAAAATATTTACTGGCCTTAGTTGCTACAAAAATCCATTTATTAGGCCAGAAAGAGCTGCTAACCTCATGCTAATCTGAGCAGAAATCCATGAAATGTCCAGTGTACCTTTTTCCGTAGTCCTTGAGAAAAGGAATTGTCAGATTGATAAATGCCATTCAGAGCCCTGGCTCGGCTCAGCTCTGGTTTTCCAGGTGGAATTGTGGCATGAAGTACTTGTTTAATGAGAGGCTGGGGGGAGAGTACAACTGCAGCACAAAAGGCAGTAACAGAAATGTCTATTAGGCCTGTCAGTGTTTGGTGCTTCCGTGGAAACACTTTTTGGGCTGGGCTCTGTCTCCTCACCCTGGACAGGTCTGATGCTTGAAGGAGTTTGGTGTGTGTGCTCCTGCTGCTCATGGCAGTGTTCCACCTGCAGCCTTGGCCAGAGCCAGTGAGAGGGACCTCAGAAATGCACGGCCCACTCCAGTTACAGACTGGGGCGTCAGCTACGGACAAACCAACTGCTGCCAGGGATGGGATAATCCTCCTTGGGAGCAGGAGCAGGGCTGGGAGCACGAGCAGGGAGCAGGAGCAGGGCTGGGAGCAGGAGCAGGAGGAGGAGCAGGGAGCAGGAGCAGGGAGCAGGGATCAGGAGCAGGGATCAGGAGCAGGATCAGGAGCAGGATCAGGATCAGGAGCAGGATCAGGATCAGGAGCAGGGATCAGGAGCAGGAGCAGGGACCAGGAGCAGGATCAGGAGCAGGAGCAGGGATCAGGAGCAGGGATCAGGAGCAGGATCAGGAGCAGGATCAGGAGCAGGAGCAGGGATCAGGAGCAGGGATCAGGAGCAGGGATCAGGAGCAGGGATCAGGAGCAGGATCAGGAGCAGGAGCAGGATCAGGAGCAGGGATCAGGAGCAGGATCAGGAGCAGGGATCAGGAGCAGGATCAGGAGCAGGATCAGGAGCGGAGCAGGGATCAGGAGCAGGATCAGGAGCAGGATCAGGAGCAGGAGCAGGAGTAGGATCAGGAGCAGGAGCAGGGATCAGGAGCAGGGATCAGGAGCAGGATCAGGAGCAGGGATCAGGAGCAGGGATCAGGAGCAGGAGCAGGGATCAGGAGCAGGGATCAGGAGCAGGGATCAGGAGCAGGGATCAGGAGCAGGGATCAGGAGCAGGATCAGGAGCAGGGATCAGGAGCAGGATCAGGAGCAGGGATCAGGAGCAGGAGCAGGGATCAGGAGCAGGGATCAGGAGCAGGATCAGGAGCAGGATCAGGAGCAGGATCAGGAGCAGGGATCAGGAGCAGGGATCAGGAGCAGAAGCAGGGATCAGGAGCTGGAGCAGGGCTGGGAGCTGCGGCAGGAGCGATGGAGCTGTCAGTAACCTCAGCTGAGCTGCTGCCAGCAGCTCGTGGTGCAGCCTGGAGAAGGACCAGGGTTAAAGATGTGGGAAGCAGAGAAAAGGGGGAAAATGTCCTCCTTCAAGGCTCTGGGCTTATCTCTTCATGCTGATGTTATGACTCTTCCTAATGGTAACTTATGTCAAATTGCATTTAAAAAAGAGAGACAGAGTGGTGCAATTAGCTCTGGCTTGCTGAGGTTAGAAACGAACAAAAAAAATCATAAATCACCTACTTCCAGTTAAAATCCCTCCTTCCGAGCACTATAAGTCACTGAAGACCGTAAGCATGTACACACAAAACTTCTTTCAGTCACCTGGATGTCTTTGCCATCATCACACCTAAGTACGAAGCCTGATTCTTGTTTTGATTTGTGTCTTTTTCTCATTTTCCTTTAGATGAAGATTGTTCCTACAGGTGCCCAAGCTTCTTTCCAACAGACAAAAAAATAGCAAACAGTTATAGGAAAGCGGCCTAATTATGTGGAGTTTTTAAACAGCCAGGAGGAAAAGATAGTTTGAAAACCAAAATATCTTGGAGGCACCTTCTGCATCCATAGTATATTTGATAAATTGACTTTTGCTTCCAGGGCACACATTCAGCTTCTTCATTAGTATAATGATCCTTGGTCTTCTCTTCCTAAACTTAAATAATTTGAATAAAAAATAAGTTTTATGAAATGTAGCCATTAACAGAGTCAATACATTTTAAGCTGTGATTACATATCACTTGCAGCAATCCCATCCCTCTCTGCTGTAGATCAAAACATATTCAACATTCTTAAAATCAAATGTCCTTTCTCTGTTCAACAAGAATAATTGAGTGTGCTGGTGAGTACCAAGGTGACTTGGAAGTTTTTCTAGTATGTAATCCCCTTTTATACTCTGTATTATATATGAACTGAAAGACAAAATATCTGAATTATCTTAAGTAAACTAGATAAAATGTATTTCAAAAAGCTTCTTGAGTCAAAAAGTAGCAAATCATTGTATGTATTTCCATATTTGTATAGTTTCATTATATTCTTGTTCTAAGTTACTATTAAGTCTCTTTCATATTTAAAAAATGAACTACACACCTACCATGCAAAATGTAAAGAAGTATGTTCAACTAGTTCAAATTAGATATACAGTAAAAATACACTTCCAAAGAAATATCATTTCCATTTTTGTTCATGTTTTTAACAGAATTTCAGACTAATACATCAAACTGTGGAACTGTACAAGAATGTGAAGAAACATTAGGATTGCAGTAGTAAAAAAATGTACAGCATTCAAAACCAACAAGCTCTAAACAACCAAACAATACCACAGGATTGAAACAATCATGGGGACAACATAGGTCATCGGAGCCAGAGTGAATCCTAATGCACCTACATAAAGACCCTACATAGAATATTGTCTCTTATTTATATGCAAAATCCCTGATTTGATTAAACCAGACAATTTCTCTAATTGTCTCGTATAGGTTTCAGATAAGATTAACATGAGAGTATTCCCCTTCATGAAGGTCAGGTGTTTGAAAAGGCAATATTGAGAATTGATTTGAAAGGTATTTCCATCCACGTGGATTCAGGTAGTTAAGATACAAGATCACAAATAATAGCAGTACAGTTTTAAAGAACTGGAATTGTTCTCTGCTACATTTGCCGCAACACGTCCGATTTCAGGATTCAGATTTTTTAAACTGTTTACAGGTTAATACACAGGGGTTTTATTATGGGCTGTAACCATTTAACAGTGGACCAAAATTGCCTTTTAAATCAAGAAAAGATCCAGCTAAACAGTAAAAAAAAAAAAATAAAATCTCCAAGGTGATTGACAATGAACAAATCATTACAAACAGCAGAATCTCCGTGTCGGAACAGCTTTGAAAGGCAGATATGTATCTGTTACAGTCCACCAAACAGCACAATGTCCTTATTAGACATTTGAATTACAAGGAAAAATGTCCTGGACAAACCTGCAACCTTTATAAAGTCAACACAAATTCTCTTTTTGAATGTCTCATCATTGTGCATACACTCGGGACTCTGCCACCCGTGGGTTCAGTGACCAGACCCCACTCCCTCTCACAGATCTCAGCTCCTGCCCATCTTTGAGGACTGTCTTGCTTTCCATAGCTCACCTGTGGGGTTTTTTCAGTTGAAGTGTAAAAAAGGTTAATAAATGACCTAATTATGTCAGCTTTTCTATCCCACAGTCCTCATGCTCTGAAATCTCTCCCTGATCTCGATAGGAATTTGGCTTGCACAAGAATGGCAAATTTGCAGCTCAGAAAGCCGAATAAATGTAGCACTTTTAAAACCAAAACATTGTTAGGAGAGAGTCCAGCCTACAAAATCATCTTCAATGCCCTGAGAAGGGGAAAGAACACAAACCTTGGCATCTATCTTGCCGTTTATTTGGAATAATCTTTTAGTAATTCTGATCCAAGGGGAATGAGGGATTAGTTTTAGAGAGCTGGCCAATCCAACCCAACATCTGACTGAAAGAACTCACTGGAACAGGTTTGAAAAGGAACAACCATCTGCATCTTATGAACCACTCCAAACCTCCAAACCTATGGGCAAACAGCATAGTGTAGACTCGTTCTTATACATATTTAAACTTTGCTGAGGTATTTCTTTTATTACAGAAAAGCAACTTTAAAAACAATAGGAAAAAACCTCAAAATATGAGTTATATTCTGCAGAGATTTTTGGGGAGAAGGAATTCAACTGTATTGAAAGGTCCATAATCATTAAAGGAATAACCACTTTTTAGTGTCAATAATATATTTTTCCTTGGCTTTTTATTCCTTCAAAGCATTACAAAAAATGTAAGGCTGTGACTTTATAAAACATAATTTTGCCTCGACTTTGCCCACCAGTGTTGTAAAATAACCTGAAGTAATTCTGTCTTTTTCCTAGGGAAAACCTTTCCCATGTCCACCTCCGTGATGGACTGGTTGTGGCCGCAGAGCTGTGGGACCCTGCTGGCCTCCCCCAGGACACAGGACAAGCCACACCTTGCACAAAAGTGAGATTGTTTCACACGGGCTGGCCAAAGTCAGGTCTCCTTCATGCAGCAAAATTAAGTATAGTTCTTCTGCTTGAGTTTTAACATTATCTGATAACTCCTACCTGCAACTAACATTATTTCTCTACAATGAAGACACCTAGATTGTTGTCAAGCTGGATTTCTCACCCATATATACTTCGGGAACAGGAGGAATGTGTACATCATATTTAGGGTTTTTCCTAGGCAGATACTGTGTTTGAAGTGCAGATTTCTAACCCTTTTAAATCCAGTCAGCCTACCTCGATTGTGACACTAACGTTAAATGTAACTGCAGCCATTACCAAGTAGTTTCCGTAAGTGGTTTTATTACTGGTTAGATTTTACAAATTCTGGTATTCGAACAGACTTCGACCTTAAAATTCTAAAACAACAAAGCAACCAATGAAAGGCTTAGGACTATTCAAAGTAACAAACTCTTTAACATTTTTGCCCTGGTCATAAATATACAGAGAGAAAAAGAGAGAAGTGGACATGGAATCCAAAGAATGTAGATAAAACAGTATATAAGGCACATGGCAGTCTTTGAAAATACAGAAGCTTTAGCCAACTTAAATTAATTGCTGTTTCCCTTGCTCAGTCCACAAAACTGTACAGTTACACAAATGTTGTGTTGCAATAGATCTTCCAAGTTATTCTTCAGTCCATACTCCGCAATACCAGAACACTACATTTCCTTCTGTTTTTTAGGAGAGATCCTAATTGTGGTTAGTCAGTTGCTCAAAGCCTCTATTAAAATACACTTGGAATTTCAGCTAAGAATAATTTCTTTTTTAAAGAAATTATTAAGAAAGAGTCATCAGAAAAGGTTTGTAAGAGTTGTCTGTGAAGGACTTCGAGATTCATGAACCTCAAGACTTCCGGGCACTGATGTCAAGACCGACGTCACAGTTGGCATAGTAGGATTAGTCAAGTCTGTTAAAGTAGTGGGAGTGCTGGATGGACTCATGGAGGCATTGGATATTTCTGAGGCAGGGCCTGAGGGGGTCCCTGCTTGGAGTGTTGAGTCTGAAGTCTTATCCACCCCTGTGTTTTCTTGACGTAAGAGGTTCCGTCTGAATTTGGCTCGAGCATTTTGAAACCAAACCTGAAATAGTTTAATATAACAGGGTAGCATTTAAAGACCTGCAGTGTTCAGAAAAGCAAAAACACATTCACAAATTCATCAGAGCTGGAATTGGGAAAGATGTTTTTACTGGTAACATATTAGAAAAGTAGCCCTAGCCATGAGCAACGGCCTCTGTCTGCAAAATATTCCTCCTTCCCTCTCCTGGAAGGAAGGGACATGGGACATGAGTGGACTGGGGACAGAGGATGGCAGTCTGTCTGCACAGAGTATGAAAAGGATGCTTAGGGATGTGGCAGCCTGCAGGGATCCGTGAGAGCCCCTGGTCCCAGCAGCGTTTGTCTGGGCGAGGCACACCGAGCCCCTGATGAACACAAAATCAGGAGTTTCCCTGCCCTGCATCTCCTGTCCATGTCCCTCCAAAGCGCTGCTGGCACAGCCCAGGGCACGCTGCCTTCCCACAGCTCCTGCTCGCCCAGAGCTCCCTCACATCCCCGTGCCTCAGTGTTCCTTCCCCTCTTCTGAAAGGACTGTCCCTCTTTCTTGCTCTTCTCTTATGCTTTCTCAAATGCTTCCGTTTCCTTCGCCTGTGCCTGCTTCCTTTATCAAATGTTTTCAGTACTGGAAAAATGTGAAAAAAGGCTGGAATGGTGTTAAAGACCCACATTGCATCAAAAACTGGGACTTCAGTAGGAATAGCACCCTCACAGAATTTTTTCCAGGGTTTCTACCTCCTGCATTCTTTGATTATCTGAGTGAAGGACACGGAAGTCAGTGTGTGGGACTGCTGCGGACACGGCAGCCCGTGCAGATTCTCTCCTGGCTCTGGAGCTGCCTGGCCCTGGAGCTGCCTGGCCCTGCCGCAGGACCAGGACGGGCTCGGAGCCGAGTGCCGGGAGGGAGCAGGGCAGAGCTGGGCGCTCCCGGCGCAGGCAGAGCTCATGGCCCTGCCTCGGCTGCTTCACCTCCCTCCTCTAGGCTTTCCTTCTCCTCCAGGGATGCTCCAGCTGCAAATTCCCCCTGCTGAGCACTCTTCCTTCCCTGGGAAGCTTTCTCCCCCAGCCAAAGGTCTTTAATGTGCACACCCTGTCTCTTACACTCTCTCCCGGGAATGCTCCAAGGAAATAATCCTCAGGCACAAATTCAAGAGCCATGCATAAATCACATCCCTACAGGTCCTTCTTTCTGGAAGCTCAGTATTTTAAACCAGTTTATGGTGGCATTCCCTTTGTTACAACACTTCATTTAAAGGCTATTTATCAGTTTCATATACAAAAAGAAAAGTTCTCCTAAACCAGCACAGGTAAAAATATTCTCATGATTTTATAAGAGTCCAGTATAGCAGTGAGCCTGCTACAGACCAGCAAAGTGGTGAAAAGGGGTCAAACCCCAAAATGTTTTTTTCCTGACACGTTCCCAAGCAGTGTCCTGTCGTGGGACTGCTCAGAGCCCCTCATGTGCAGGGGCTGCGAGTGAAGCCAATCGCTTTGTTTTGGGCCTTTAAACCACAGAGGCTCAGGCACCAACTGGTCAGGAATGGCAAAAGCAGCGATTGGAACCTTTATAGGATTTTTTACCTTTCAGTAAGAGATCATTGCTATTTATTCCACCAAATAATTTAGGGGTTGATTTCTTTCAAATACCTTCTGGCAATTGTATAAAGGATAACAGCTGTAAAATGGAGTTTGGAGCTGGCCACTGTCGCTACGTGTGTTCATGCAGCCACAGCATAAATTAAACAGAACAGACAAACCTCTTGGCCAGTTCTATATGCACCTACTTCTGCACAATTTCACATTTATGATCATTAAAATACCCATATTTTTATATTCAGTAGTCCCAAATATGAGAAACATTCCACTGTTCCTAAATGTCCAACTGCTCCTTAACCTTACCAGGGCAAGAGGCTCTCTGGTATTTTTTGAAACACGTAGAATAGAAAGCAAGCAACATTCTTGGTGTTTGTGTATTTCCCTTTATCTTCCGTTAATACGAAAACCTGAGCTCCTCTGCCCTTACCAATGACCACCCACACTGCTTTCAGGAGCTGCACATATAACATAGCTCATTGTCTTTAGGAGTGGTAATTCGTGTTAGACATTGAAAAGACCATCTAATCTTGCAAGTATTATTCAAAAATAGAGATTATATGACTGCTTTCACTCCCTTCATCACTCGAATATTGTCAAGGTTAATCTCTTAATGGTTATAAGGCTCTTTAAAGTTGTCTAATAATAAATAGTTGTGTTATTACTGAAAATACATCCAATTATTTGCTAATTTAAATTCTGAAAATACCTTGTCTTATGACAGAAAGGGATCACATTGCTATCGCCACAGTGACATTCTGGTGTGTGCCTAAGATCTGACAGCACCCAGCAAACCTTCGGTTTAGGGAGTGGTGAGAGAGGAGCATTGCTGTGCCCTGGGCTCTGGGGCTGTCCCTGCAGCGCCCTGGCCTTGGCTGCCAGTGGGACAGCAACGGGCAAGGCTGGGACAGCGATGGGCAGGGCTGGGACAGCGATGGGCAGGGCTGGGACAGCGATGGGCAGGGCTGGGACAGCGATGGGCAGGACTGGGACAGCGATGGGCCAGGGCTGGGACAGCGATGGGCAGGGCTGGGACAGCGATGGGCCAGGGCTGGGACAGCGATGGGCAGGACTGGGACAGTGCCGGGCAGGGCTGGGACAGCGATGGGCAGGGCTGGGACAGCGATGGGCCAGGGCTGGGACAGCGATGGGCAGGACTGGGACAGTGCCGGGCAGGGCTGGGACAGCGATGGGCAGGGCTGGGACAGCGATGGGCCAGGGCTGGGACAGCGATGGCCAGGGCAGGGACAGCGATGGGCCAGGGCTGGGACAGCGATGGGCAGGGCTGGGACAGCGATGGGCAGGGCTGGGACAGCGATGGGCAGGACTGGGACAGCGATGGGCCAGGGCAGGGACAGCGATGGGCAGGGCTGGGACAGTGCCGGGCAGGGCAGGGACAGTGCCGGGCAGGGCTGGGACAGCGATGGGCAGGGCTGGGACAGCGATGGGCAGGACTGGGACAGCGATGGGCAGGGCTGGGACAGTGCCGGGCAGGGCTGGGACAGCGATGGGCCAGGGCTGGGACAGCGATGGGCCAGGGCAGGGACAGCGATGGGCAGGGCTGGGACAGCGATGGGCAGGACTGGGACAGTGCCGGGCAGGGCTGGGACAGCGATGGGCAGGGCTGGGACAGCGATGGGCCAGGGCAGGGACAGCGATGGGCAGGGCTGGGACAGCGATGGGCAGGGCTGGGACAGCGATGGGCCAGGGCAGGGACAGCGATGGGCAGGGCTGGGACAGCGATGGGCAGGACTGGGACAGCGATGGGCAGGGCTGGGACAGTGCCGGGCAGGGCTGGGACAGCGATGGGCCAGGGCTGGGACAGCGATGGGCCAGGGCAGGGACAGCGATGGGCAGGGCTGGGACAGCGATGGGCAGGACTGGGACAGTGCCGGGCAGGGCTGGGACAGCGATGGGCAGGGCTGGGACAGCGATGGGCCAGGGCAGGGACAGCGATGGGCAGGGCTGGGACAGCGATGGGCAGGGCTGGGACAGCGATGGGCAGGGCTGGGACAGTGCCGGGCAGGACTGGGACAGCACTGCCTGTGCCACAGGGCAGCAGAGCTGGCCGCTGCACCTGGAAGGGCATGGAGAAATAACCACCCCGACACACAGACTGAAAGAATCCTTCCAGAAGGACTTATCTCACATCAATTACACAATTCCTTCAGGACTGAGGAATAAACAAAATCATTGGGAAGTATTTAGTGGGTTTCTGTCCAACTGTATCAGTACAAGGCTGAGCTATTTCAAATCAAAGGGGAAAATACGGACCAAAACTCCCAGTGAAAAATAAAAAGCAGCTGCAAGACCCACCGCTGATGCTCCCACACTCCGGTGAGCGGGGCTGGATGCACGGAGCTGGGCACTCAGCAGTTAGGCAGAATAATATTTACTGAGGTGAAAATATTGCACTCCCTCTTCAGCGATCTGTGCAGCCAATTCTTTGTCTCCACCAAGTCAAACAGGAATAAAATTACATCTCCATATGAGAAGGGAGTATCGAATATAAACACAGTAAGTGCTGTGAGGGATTTGGATACTGAAGTGAATGGGATCATCACCTTAGATAACTTTATTTTCTGGTTTGTAACACCTCCATTGCTGCATCTGTTACATATTAGCTGTGTGAACAGCTTCTGCTGAAAACAAATTTTTAAAGCAAATTTTGCTCATTCACACAGCTACCTGGAGATGTTTAGGTTCTCTGAATTTCACTAACTAGTAAGTGGAGAAGCAAAATACAGAGGATGCAGCACCACAAAGCAGACTGCATTCACCCGTGGCACACACGGTGATTACTCTGCTGTAATTAGTAGCTGTACAGTCAAAGGAATGTTATGAATGGGGGCTTGGGAAGAGCCTGCAGCCTAAAACAAACCTTCACCAAAGGCCAGCACAGGTCCCCACATGGGATGGGAACATTTTAGGCTTTTTGGCTGCTGGAAATTGGACTAGCAAAGTCCAAATGCATGCAGTGATCTTTGTAGGGCTCTTGTAGCAACTTTACGGGGGAATGATTCAAGAAAAAATAAGTGGTGTACAAGACACGCACTGAAAAATGATGCTTTATGTCCCTGAAATGGTTTGGCTATGGACAATCTTATTCCAGACCCCTGGGGAGGGAAGAGGTACACACCTATAGCTAACACACCATACCTCCTCAGGGCTATCTACTTTCACCTTCCTCTCCTAAACTCACAGAAAGATCAGCTCCCCAAAGAGCAGCATTTGTGCCAGTTAAGTTAGTTAGCTCACAGTTAGCCAGGGCCTTTAATTATGGATGATAGCTCACGATAAAGGGCTTGTGTTCCCCAGCCATAGTACAAGAGGTATATGAATTAAATTGCAAATGTAAACCTAAACTGCAAGGAAACAAAACAAAAATAGGTGTTAAAAATATAAATAAGCTTGCTGTGATTCCAATGTGGCTGCTTCAGGAGAACAGTGTGCATTACAAAGGCACTGAAGGAAATGCATTCTGAGAAGCAGAGCGTTACATTTCCAGGCCGTCCCACCACTGGACATGTGTGGCCGGTGACAAATTGTATATAAAGCAAAGACATCAGCCAGGGCTTCCAACTCCAGTGTCCCAGATCGTTTAGAAAATGCTCAAATTCCCTGCTCATCTACAGAGTCCCCTCATTACATGCCACGTGGAGCTGTCTCTGCAGCAAGGGCACTACAGCTGTTCCCCAAAGCACCAGGAGCTCTGCTCTGTGTGTTTAGGAAGTGCACTGCTTTCAAAACAACAGAATCTCTTTCTCCCAATCTGCTGCCCTGCATTTCCCCTTGAAATACATTCTATGAATGGTATCCAAAGAGCCAAGATCCTTCGCCAGCTGAATGGAGATCTGAACACACAGCAAATCCAAGAGCTCGCAGACAGCTACCAGGGCGTGGGGCAGAGCTCTGGCTTGTGGCAAGTGTGCCGTGCACCTGTGAGTCCAAACACCTCCGGGCTGTGGGACTGGGGCTGCCTGGTGCTAATGATGCTCGTTTAGATCAGCAGTGTCAGTGGATCCCTTCGTGTTCATCAGTGACACGGGTGGAATGCCAGCCTTTCTGGCTCCAAAGGATTAGCAATGACACTGTCTCAGTAACCAACGTCATGACAAGTTTTCCCCAGCAAAGAGCAACCCTGAAACTCATAGAGGTGAACTTCAGTGTCTGAAAAATTGCCACTCACTGGTAGAGATAGATCAACAGGGCACAAGGGTTCTAAAACAAAAAATACAAGTCTGTGTTCTCATGGCCCAAATTAATTTTCAAACAAAACTTCCATGACTAGAGAGTGCTCGTAACAGGCGGGAAAACTCAAGTGATACCAGAAAAAATACCACTCCAGGCCATTTTCTGAAATTGCCTCCAACAGCATCATCCTCAGGGTACAATCCTCACCACCAACTATTGCCTTCCACCACTGCAGCTAAAGGAGCCTGGACATAAAGGAGTATTTAACTCTGAAAGTAAAAGAAGTGAAACACCAAATACCAAAATGATAACAAAACTTTGGTGGAATTGTAAAGGTCTGCTACAAACAACAGAGGAACCACAAAGCACCTTAAAACTGCAAATTGCGGCATGTTTAAGATGGAATGAAGAAGTAACGAAGCAATGAAGAAACTGAAAGAGGAATAGAAGAGCAATGGGGTGGAGTCCAATTTTGGAGACAAATAATGACATTCTGAATAGGAAGAAACACAGACAACAACTTCGAAAAACGATGCAAGGAAAGAGCCATTCGGTGAAAAGAGAAGAGAGAGATGGAAGTCAACGCTGGTGTGGAGTGACAAGAGAGAACGGTAGGATGATCAAGACAAAGACACTTCCTAGACCCTGATGTGCAGTTCCTCACGTAACTCAGGTGTGAGTGCACAGACCTGGTACACCAAAGTGTCTAAATTCTGAGGGTAAAACAGAGGAGAAGGGTCAAACTCAGAACAGACTAATGTGGTGAATTATTTCAGTCATGTGTGTGGTTCAAGGACAGTTGCTGTGAGACACCACATCAGGTGTGGGGTGTGCACAGGAGTCTGTTCCTCTGCTGCAAATCAGCCTCAGGAAAACAAACCCAATGCAGCCAGGAGAATGTAGCCAAGAGAAGTCATTAGGGACAGTTTGTCATTTCACTGGGAGCCTACAAAACCTTTGTTCCTTCTGGTAGCTGTTAGCTCTGCGAGCTCCAGGATTCCTGCAGGGAATTCCATTTTCCTCAGGAGTTTTGTCCCTGCCCTCCTCTTGCCTGTGACTTGTGTGCTGTCCACGATGCTTCCCAGGACAGGGCTCGCAGCCCTGCCTGGCTCTAGGAGGGTCACAAATCCTTTTGCTACAATTAAGACCCATTTAGAATTTTCAGCAATAGGTCTGGAACGCCATGGCTCCTATATGCCCAAATTTATCTCTAGGTATAGGCATTTGGGTAAATGCTCCTTAAAATTGACTTCTTGAGTCAGAACTATAAATTAAAATGCAGCTGAATCAACTAATATTGTCCCCTTTCCTTCCGATAACAGCTCAAAAGGAATGTACCCATGAAGTAAGAAAAAGTACTTTTAAATGCAGTTTATTTTTATTCTACGTTACCAAACTATGAGTAAAAAAGACATTTTTAAAAAATGTAATTTATGTCCCCTTCAGTTATGAAAGAAAAGCCCTCCTCCTTGTCCTAATAAAATGAATTCAAACTGTTGATTAATTTTTTACAAAGGTAAACATTGACATATTTTCTGAATTACTAAACTAAAAGCTCTCTATTTACAGTGAGCAAACTGGCTAAAATAAGTAACTTTTTTTAACAGAAGCCTGGAAGCTAAACCATGCACCAGAATTTAAAAACTCCAGGCAAAAAGCAGGGCCCAAAACCTTCACAACTCTCATAAAAAATTAGAACCCAAGTGACCTGCTTTAGAGAAACTGAAAAGAAATAACTCTCCTATACTTTCTGGGAATCAGCTTTGTCTCAGAGAAGGTATGAATGATTAAGAATAGCTTGAACGTCAGCAAAATCCATGGCATTTTAAATAGAAAATTCCTCTTTTAATTCCTTTCCAAGACAAAAGACTGCTCTTACCTGAAGAACTCTTTTGGTGAGGCCGGTTTTCTGAGCTAGCTGTTTCAAGTCCTTGGCATCAGGATTGTGGTTAATAGCGAAGTATGACTTCATTGTCCGCAGCTGGTGGTGTTTGAAGGACGTCCTCATGCGCTTTGTTTTTTGATTGCTGGGGTATTGCTGGTCTCTGTCCAGGTGGTCACCATCGTTTTCATTGCAACTTAAAGCTTAAGGCAACAAGAGGAGAAGGCCTGTAAATCTCTTGCTGCACAGCCAACGTTGTTTGCAATTTCTCTGAGCGCAGCAATTAAAATAACACACCACAGCGTGTCCTGGCACAAGCCCTACCTGCCTGTGCTCCATTTCACAGATGTGTGGAGCAGTTCAGTTTGGAAAAGCCCTCTAAGGTCACTGTGTCCTGCCATTAACCCAGCGCTGCCAAGGCCACCACTAACCTGTGTCCCCAAGAGCCACATCCACTGGGCTCTGAAGTCCCTCCAAGGAGAGCGGCTCCATCACCGCTTTTGAGGAAGAGACGTTTCCCAGTATTCATCCTGTCCCTGTCCCCTGCGAGCAGAGCCTGACTCCCCCGCTGTCCCCTCCTCTCAGGAGCTGTGCAGAGCCACAAGGTCCCTGTGATCCTCTTTTCTCCAGGCTGAGCCCTTCCCCAGCTCCCTCAGCTGCTCCTGGGGCTCAGCCTCTCCCCAGCTCCGATCCCTGCCCTGGACACCTCCAGCCCCTCAGGGTCTCTCCTGCCGTGAGGGGCCCAGAGCTGTCCCCAGGGCTGGAGGTGTCCCAGCAGTGCCAGCACAGGGGGGCACAGCCCAGGGGCCACCTGGGCACAGCGGGACTGTATTTCTGCATCCTCCAGCCGTTCCCTCACAAAAACCAGCCTGCAAGGACCCTGACCTGCCCCTCTGCGGCTCTTAAAATCTCAGCTCTGTTTCCTTTTCCCTTCCCTTCACCTCCACAGAACTTTCCCTCCGCTCTCTGTGGGAGGACAGTAGCTGTCCTCAACTCCATAAAGGGTTTTACTGTACTTGGTATCACCATAAATTGCACCATAACACACAAAGAGAGCTGCGCAATGCACTCCACTTAAATCTCAATGGAACAGACTAGTTAAAATCATAATTATTCCTTCCATCAAACTAAACCCTGTAGAGTACAAGAGAGACCATTAAATGAAACACTGGAAAAGAAATAAAGTTTGTGGCTACCAGACAGCAAATTATGACTATAATCTGACTAGCAGAAGAAATAAAACTGTTAATACAACACGTTCACTGGCATGCCAAATGAAAAAGCTTTTAATTATTTATATGTTTATATTTCCATTTTACAAAAGGTGTTTGCAAATACTAGTTTGAATGATCACTTCTGTCACATCCTTTTGAAATCAAGGAACGACACTGGTTGATACACTTGCAGAAATCAACCACAAGAAGAAGGTCTGTGAGCAAGGAACATTGCAAAAATTATCAAGTAGTATTAAATGCTGAATGCCAAACAAAATAATCTTGTAGACCAAAAGTAGTTTTACATTTATTTGTGCATACAGTAAACCATAGAAAACCTCTTAAAATGACATTAAGGGCTGAGCTTAAATCCAATTAAAAAAATAGGGATATAACTGAAAATTAGCTGTGACAAACTGATGTTAATTAGCTTTTCCTGTCCCAAATCTACAACTCCCTCCTAATTTCCTACAAGCTTTATGATAAAAGTAATGAAAAATCACTCTCTCTGTTCAACACGGCATGCGAAAAATGACAAAAAAATATTTTAGAACGTGAATTGTTGCTGAGTTTCTTAAACACATGAATAGGTTTGTTTTCAATTGTCCACTATTGCTGTTTAATTACAACTGAGTACATCTCACGGGCCTGTCTTTATAGTGTTACTTGAATTCATGCTGTCCAGCAGTGGGTCTCAGCCCTAGTGAAAACACTCACATTTTGAATGGCACGCATTAAAAACAAGTTTTAAAAATACACACAAAATGCACAGATTCCTAAGGTTCCCTAAAAAAGTTTACAGCAGCTACAGTAGCTGCTTGACCAACCTCAGCCTTCCAAAACCTGCTGAAAAGATGTGGCACAATATAGAGCAAAGCCTACAAAAATTCAGCTCCAAGCCCAAAAGCATGTTTGTTTAACAGATACGCCCAAAGTGTCCAAAACCTCAAACTTTTCTGTGTTTCTGCACTCCTATAATTTAAAGAGCAGCTAAGAAATGGTACTGTGTATAGAAATGTGTGTGTCTGTGTGCGTGTGTGTGTGCATGTGCATACATTTGTATAAATCCTTTCCAGACCTCAGCATCTTGTGCCAAATTCTGGCAATAAGAAGCATTTCTGTTTGTTTTCCTGCGGCATGGAAAACTGCAAGCACCTGAATTTAAAAGGTGTAAGACACTTAAAGGGAGATAGTAACAGTGGAGTTGTAATGGAGCTGGACGGGATGTAGCAACAACTTTTTGGGGTTAAGAACAGAGACTTAGTTGCCCATCTGGGGTCATCCCATGTGCTCCAGTCTCCTCCATAACTACAATTCCTGGTATAAAGAGCACTGGGATGAATAACAATAATGCTCATAGAAAATTCTGTTATGGAAATGTAAAACCAAATCATACTTGTTTTTAAAATGTAACCAAAGATTTTCAGACGTTAGTAATGGAAAAGACCTTTGTGTGTCATCTTAGAGGCTTTCAAACACTCCAAGAAATAACAAGACAGAGACATAGGAGGAAACACATCAAAATATCTGCCTGCAGGACTGAGGTCTGGTTCCTGTTAATATGCAACAAAACAAAGCCTAGGGCGGCAAGGAGTTGGATTTTAACATGTCCCATAGAGAATGAGATACATTCAGAATCCAAGGATATACAACTAATTCTAAACCCACCCAAAATGGAATGAAGGTGTCAGCTTTTCATCAAGCCCTGACAGGACAATGAACAACTTACTCTTGCAATTTCTCATCATTTTATCTCATTATCTACAAATTAAAAATAATATTAAAATGACAGTAAACATGTACCATTTGAGAGTGGCAAAATGTCCTTGTCTGTGATGGAACTTAAGCACAGATTCTGAGAGTGCACGAGGGCGTTTGCTGTTCGTTGTCTTGCGCAAGTGGTTTGGCTACTCGCAGGCATCACCCAACAGGACATAAATAGTCCTAGCTGGTGCCAATTCCCTGCGTGTACTTGGTTGTGGTGCCTGGCACCATCCTCAGAAGGTACTTTATTCAGTCTAATACTATCTGCATCTCTCACAAAATCTGCAGTGTCACAGGGTGTTGCAGGCGCAGACACACTGAACGGGCCAAGGGTGTAAGTGGAGATTTTAAGAGCTGAGGAGTTTCTGCAAAAGGCATCAGGGTGTAAAACTAACACTGTACATGCTCCTCACGCAACCCTCTGTTTTTCAGGCACTATCTTCCCTGTTCTTTTGTGGTGTCCTGTGTATCTCCCAAAGGAATTGCTGAACTATCCATATGTAACATTTCCATTCCATTGCAGAGTCTCGGGCTCCTGCTGGGATTTCAGAAATACAATTGGTAGAATTCCAGTCGAATAGAGGAGCCTTAAATTAACTAGCATTTCACTCCTATTTTTTGATAAAACAAATTCTGAAGCAGTGCCAAGTCTCTTTTTTGACCCTAGAACATTTCTAAGGCCCCGTGCCTTTCCCCAGACCCCACAGCCAGGCCATTGCCCTCCCACCCTCGGCTGGTGCAGCAGGGGCAGCACTTACACCCTCAGCCCCACAAGGGCCACCTGGTCACAGGATGGTGATGTCCATGGACAGCATCACTACATCCCTACAGATTAAGATGAAAACATTTTATTTTGATATTGGTAACCAAAATGCCCTTTGCAGATTAATGCATAAGGCTTCCCTAACCCCAACGACAGGAGCATAATGCAGGATGTGCTGATGTTTTTGTAGCAAACTCGGTTGGAAGAGGAGAATTTGGAGCATCGTTTCACCCTCAGATCACCAGAGCCCCCCATGGCCTGGGATCCGGGGCAAAGCATGTACTAAGTAGGTTGCTAAGGATATGGCACAGGAAGATGAGAAAGACAAATTTCCTTTGGGGGAAATTTTGTTCTTAGTAGCTTGTGTTTGACATGTTAGATTATGCCAAAAGAAAGAAAAGTAATCCTGATTCTGAAAGAATGATGAAACAAGAGACACGTTTGGTGTGTGCATTATCTCCCAATAGTGGCTCAGGAACATACACCCGTTTCCTTCTGCGATCAGTCAGTCGGGGTGTTTTAACCTCCTGCTGCCTGGAGAGGGAACTTGTGATTAACTAGACCAGGCAGGGGTGCAGCCGCATTTGTTGTTTGGTCAGAGCATGTAGAGGACTTTGTGGTACCCATATCCTCAAAGGGGACAGAAGTGAGACAGAGCCCTCTGAGTAGTGCTTGGGACAGAACAGAGATAGACTTTCTCTTTGGAGGAAGGAGAAGACACTTGGATAGGGCAGTGCCTGAACTTCTCACCACAGGAATGGGAAGGGGTGAAGCTGTGGCACTGGGAGCACGCAAGGTACCCGGGGCTGCTTCTGAGGTGCCTGGCGGCACTAACAGGAGGGTGTCTCTGCCAAGCCATGAAGCAACAGACACGACAGCGCTGCCTCAACCTTGACATTTCAAGAAGTGTTTCTGAGGAGATAAAGCCTGTCTCAAGGAGCCCAGGCCGAGCATCACAAGGCCAGGAGGGAGGAGAGCCAGGATGAGGAGCCCCGTTCCTCCGGCCGTGCCTCGCACAAAGGGGCTGCGCGTCCCGCTGCCCCCGGCGCTGCCGAAGGGCCGGGCCCGGCCGCGGTGCTGCCCGGGGGGAGCGCGGCCCGGCCGGGGCTGCGGGGCGGGAGAACAAAGGGGCCGGCGAGGGGCGGCCGGGCCCGGGCCCCGCGGGAGGAACCGCCGCCAGGGTTTTTCCCCTCAATTAAGCCAATTGAATGGCGCTGAATGGCCGGTGCGAGTGCGCGGTCAGTCCCTGAGCGCCGCGATTAACCCGGGCAGCCCCGGCCGAGCCGGGCTCCTCGCTGCCCGCCGCGGCAAGGGAAGGGAAGGGAGGAGAAGGGAAGGGAAGAGAAGGGAAGGGGCTGCAGCGGGCTCCGCTCCCCGGCCCTGCCGAGGGACCCCGGCCCTGCAGCCGCCTGGGGAGCGGGGGGCGCTCCGGGCCCCGCTCGCCCTTCGGGGAGGGAGTGCTGTCGGCGCCCTGCCCCAGCCCCGACCCCAGCCCCAGCCCGACCCCAGCCCCTGCCCCGGCCCCGACCCCAGCCACAGCCCCCCGGGGAGGGGCCAGATGCGCCCGGGGACCCGAAAGGTGACCACGGCCCGGGAGGAGGGAGAGAAGGGGGAGAAGGAACAGGAGGGGGGGGGAAAGGGGTAAACTCTAATTTTTCCTAAGAAATCTCTGCAAGACATCCGATTTTAAGTTGTGATTCCTGTCTTCTCGCTCCGTCACAGTAGTCACAGGGAAGCTTCTTGTGAGCTTTTAGTCCCAAGGGAAACGAGGAGGAAGGGAAACAAGGAGAGATTCGCTCTTCAAAACTTTCCAGGCTTTTCGCATTTTTGTCAGGAAAGAAAACCAAACCACTTTTGACACAGCCACATGGGAGGGTCAGCTCCAGGCAGCTCCGGCGCTGCCCCGAGCCCTGCCGGGAGCTGGCTCGGTGTCTCCGCTGCCACCCCTCCCCTGGCAACAAGCCGCCCCCAGCCCCATCCCCGTCCGCCGAGGACGTCTGTCCAGCCTGGATATTCGGTCACCCTCCCAGCGAAGCACTAGGTATCTTCCTGCTAGCGAAGGAAGGATGTATTTCTTAGTATCTTGGCTGTTTGCACAGATTATGGGTATTTTATCAGCTCGTCCTGCCCCAAATTTGTGCAATACATCTGTCATTTTCCAGGATATTTTAGTGTCTTAAAGCCAGACTAGATACAAATGAATAAAACATAGCAGGCTGTGGGAGGTTTGGGGTCTAATTCACAAAGGGAGTATTCAGAATTCTTTACAGGTGCTTCTGTGTTCAGCAAGCTTTCAGCCATTGATTTACTGACCTAAAAAACCCATCAAACTCCATTCCAACAAGTGAAGGAGGAAATTATGATCACAGGAACACACTTTAAAAAAAAAAGGAAAAAAAAGAAAAGAAAGAAAAAGAAATCTTTTTGAAGTTTCAGCATCCTTCTAAGCTATTTTCCACTTGTCAGGCTCTATCCACATCTAAACCCATCATCCCCCTGCAAACGGAGTCTCGTTTAAGTAGGAAAAAAAAAGTCAGTCTAATTCGCGCTGCAGACGAATATTTGCTGCAATTTACAAAATAATTTCAGTCTCGACTCTGCCAAGTTTATGGGTCCCACTTTTCCCACCACCTCTGGGTGTGGATTAATTTACACAAAGTATTCTACACAAATCACCAAGAACAGATCCCCTCAGAGGACAACATTGTGCATTTCTAGTGCACTTCTGAGAAGGAAATGACAAGTTTCACTAAAAACAAAAAAGATCACATTTTTAAACGGTTTTTCTTTGAAAGGCACAGAATCGAAGGCTTTGCAATAATTTGCTTGTTTGTGGAATTTTACATCAACAAGAAACCCAGTCTGATTTCCAGGATCAATGGCACTTATTACCGCATAAATTAGTCAATTATAGGTCTAGTAAATAGTTAAGTAGATAAATAGCTTAAGCAAAGAAGCCAAAGGTTACTCAAGGGAGATCTCTAAAGATTCAGTTGCAGGTTATAAACAAAGATTAAAAGACAAAAAAGTCGGAGGGCAATTATTTCGTAAACGAATTTTTCAAAATGCAGTTACAGGCGGTTTGTTTAGGAAGTCAGGGAGCAGTGAGACTTTCTCAGGCTGTGCTCCCATCCAGGACAGATGCCGCTGATTCAGTTTACAGGTCCTTTGAATCTGAACATCTGCCCTGCACAGGGAGACAGCGGACGGACAATTAAAAGCTAATCCCTCCGAAAAGGAGATGTTTTTAAACGGGAAAGATGCATATTTGATGTACGTTTTAAAGCTGAACTGTTACTCGCGAGAACACTACATCCACCTTTCATCAACCTTCACCACTGGGACTACTACCGTTTTTTGCACAATTTCCAAATTATTCAGCAATTAGTTCAACCAATAATAGCTGGCAATTTCGTTCCCGAGGTGCGTTTGCCGGTTAGAGATGTGCCTTTTCTCCCTGCCATTTTCGGTACAAACCACCCCATTTCGTTGCTATTGTTAGTCCCTTTAGGCGCAAAACACCCGTAGCCTCCCGTTCCCGGGCTGCCTCCCCCGGCCCGAAGGCCGAGTCCCTCGCCACCCCTGCGCTTCTCGGCCTCCCTCCCGCGCCTTCTTCCCCGCGTTCCTCCTCCTCCTCCCCGCGCGGGCGGAGCGGCAGCGGCCCCGCGCACCCGCAGCTGTCGGGGCGCGCAGAGATGCGGCTCGAAACAAACCGCAGCAAACTTGGCCTTTACCGAACGCCCTCTCCGGGAAAAAAACACATGTTAAAGGCAAATCTGCGCCCTATGGGACACGGCCGAACCAGGTAGGTTAGAAGAGAAAACTGGCCGGGACGAGAGGAGGAGCGCAGAGAGTGCCGAGGCACAGAACGACGCAGGGAAACGAGTTCGGTGCCCAGGGTCCGGCGGGACGGCCCGAGCGCCCGGCTCGGAAAACGCCGGGCTGGGAGGAAGCCCACCTCCCCCTTCAAGTCCTCGAATAAAACCAACGTTTGGGAATTTTGTTTTGTCCAAGCATTTTTTTCCCCGCTGTGTACAAGCAGCAGCGCAGGAAGCCCCCGGGATGGCAGCCGTTCTGGGGGCAGCTACACGGAGAAGTGGAGCGAGGGGAAGAGGGGAGCAGAGATGGGGGCGCAGGAGATTGCTGGAATTCCTTTGCCTGTAAAATTACAGTGCTGTGGCAAGGGGAAGGTTAAATGAGCAAACACGTCGGAAAGTTTGCTGCCGGGGACAGAGAGCCCTGGCCGCTGCCAGGTTCGCTGCCGTTCCCCCTGCTGCTGGGCTCGGTTCAGGGGCAGGGCTGTGCCGCGGGGCAGCGATGGGCTGCAGGGGGATGCTGCGAGTTTCCCGACTCTTCCCGAGTCACGTCCCATGAACCAAACTCCAGCGGAACCTGCCCCGTGTGTGCAGGCTCTGTGCTGCCCGCAGACACCTGCTGCCCGCGGCCCCTGCCCGGGCACACCCAGCCCTGCAGCACCGTCCGCCTCCCACTCCAGGCCCTTGGGAAACGGCCACTTCCTCTCTCTCTTTCCTTCCCAAACTTTAGGGTGCAAGAGCTCAGGACAGGGCTGAATAATTCACCCGTCAGCAGCTTTAGAGTGTAGCCACTAAGGAAAATTCACGGGTCTCTGAAGTGCTAACTTAAAATCTCTGGTTTCCAGATTTTATTTCAGGCTGCACTCCCCCTTCTTCCCCCCCTTAACCAGATGACCTTGCTTCAAAACATTTTATTTCCAGCTGAAGTGAAAAATGCTAACATATTAGCTTCTGTAATTGCAGTTTGACAGCACTTGATCTCAATAATTATGCTGCAGCTAAACTATTATTAACAGTTTAAGCTAAAATAAACGGAAATCCCCCTTTGGAAGTGAACAGAAACAAACCATTTGAACTGCTCTGGGGGAAGGTGGGGGTCTCTTACCTGCATTGTAGGCTGCCAGATCTGCTCCAGGCCCTGGGCTTTTTCTTTTCCTGGGTCTCCCCTTCTGGACAGTCCCCACGCCGTTGTAATAAGGCAGTCCCAAAGTGTTGGCAGAGCCCGCTCCCAAAGCCGGGCCCTTCCCAGCAGCTACATCCGAGTGATTGAAATGCACCTGGTACTCCCCCTGGATGAGAGTCTCGAAATGGAGGCGGCAGTACACCAGATTGTCCTTCATGCCAAAGTGATCGCCAGTGGTCAGCATCTTGTTGCAAGTGGTGCAAGTGAAGCAATTTAAATGATATACCAAATCCCTGGCCCTCATGACCATCTCGGAGGCAGAAATCCCCAGGTGACATCTCGCACATCTCTGCACCGAAAACCTCCTGCAAAACAGAAAGGCCAGAGGAGATGGTGAGAGGCGCATTCCCCCCCACCCCGTCCTTCGTCGGTTCTGCCCGGAGGGCGGCAAAGGGCTGCGAGCCCCGGGGCGGCCACCTCGGCCAGCGCAGCGGCACAAAGCCGGGATGGTTGCAGAGCACAGCCGGGCGGGCATCCCGGGACGGGAGCTCGGGGAGACTCCGTCCCATTTCCCAGCTCTCAGAGCAGCTCCTGCCCCGCCAGATCCCACCAGAAAAAGGCACCGACCCCCGCCCCGCGAATGTCCCGCACCCCCGGGCCGGAGGAGGCACCGCCAGCGGGCGATGAGCGGCCCCGCTGCCGGCCCCGGCCCCGCACCCAGCACGGGAGGCCGAGCAGGGCACGCCTGATGAAGGAAGGCCCCAGTAGCCGAAGCAGGCTCAGGGGAAACTGTGCCCCCGGACGTGCCCCTCTCCCGGCAACGCGGGGCTCATCCTCACCACGAGTCTCGCTCACCAGTGGGAGGTTTTAGGAGCCCCAGCCTGCCCCACGCGTGCCCACGGATCCCCTCCGCAGTCTCGCCAGGACGGGGTCTGCTCCGCGGGGGGAGCGGCGGGCAGTGCCCCCTTGCCCGGCTGGTGGCCGAGGGCAGGCTGTACCTGTAATAGTCCTCCTTGCAGTAGATGCTGCCGTCCTTGCTGAAGCAGGTGAGCTCGGACTCCAGGTTGAGTTTACATTCACAGCACTTCAGGCAGCGCATATGCCACTGTTTGTCCACAGCCAGGAGGTAATAACGGTCGGAGATTTTCCCCCCGCAGCCGGCGCACAGGGCAGCCCTGTCACTGCTGATGGAAGGCATGGTCTGCTGGGGGAAAACAATTACAGACCGTTAGCGAGAGGGAGAAACTCTTGAGCACGGCTGGGCTCCCCCCTCCCCCTGCCCTGCCGGGGCCGGGCTGCTGCTCTCCTGGCAGAGGAACGGGGGCCCCGAGCCGGCCACCCCGAGCGGCCCCCGCGCCCGGTCCCCAGGGTCCCGCCGCATCCCACCTTCCCGGGAGGAGGCGGGGAAGCGGGCGAGACAAACAGAAAACCACCCTGGCTTTTAGGGGAGGCATCCAGACCAGACACAGAACTTTTTTTTCTGGTGGATTTTCCAGCCCCAAACCAAGAAAAGATGCTGTTCAATAAACAGGCGCAATAATAACAGAGTAGGGTAAATCGCAGACAATTTAAAAATTTATTATTATGGATATACTGAGAGTGTCTGCACAGTTAATGCTCTGTGAGTGCGTGTATGCGGACCGTGTCTGTGAGTGTATTTTCCTAGCTATAAAATTCCGAATGAATTACGATCAAACCCCCAGTAGTCACAGTGCTGCAGACACAGCTCTCTGCAAGCTGGTTCCAAACAACACGGATCGCGATCTGCTGTGACCCAAAGCACTAAAGGGATCAGTAAATAAAGCTGCGGAGGAGATGAACGTTACAAAATCCGAGGTGCAGAATGTTTTATCAGGAAAACGAAATAGTGGGAAACGTTTAGGAATGAGAGTGGGTAAAAACGAACAGAGCACTTTAGATTATGCCGGGATAAACTTGGAAGCAATAAAACTAAATATAAGCCCTATATAATTTAATAGTTTAGTGTCAAATCGCAATCCAATCGAAACCCTCAAAAACCCCCAAAATTCATACACATCCTGTCAACTTCTACCGAACAAGAAAGAGGGAGAAATATCGGAACCGTTTAAGCATGCTTATTTATTTCAGAGACACCTCAATACAGCATTCGGGAGAGGAGGCTCGGTGGAGCAGCGTTTGGGGCAGACCTTGCAAGATGCTGCTTTCCACTTCGGTCCCAACTTACTCTTACCCGCTTCGCACAAAAGCCCATGGCAGATCT
Source organism: Acanthiza pusilla (assembly GCA_036630365.1). Classification (NCBI taxonomy): domain Eukaryota; kingdom Metazoa; phylum Chordata; class Aves; order Passeriformes; family Acanthizidae; genus Acanthiza; species Acanthiza pusilla. The sequence continues at coordinate 1,290,832 of JAXCHO010000028.1, forward strand.
GTTCTTGTGCATGAGAACCCGAAACATTTCCTTACAGCTGTGACCAACAAGCAGTTTGTTTTTGTTCGGGGCGGGGGAGAAGTTGTTTGTTTGCTTTTACCTCCTCTAGAGCCTTAAATCCTCGCGCAAAGCAAAAAGCAAAGATAGCTAATCGGGGGAAATCGAAAGGAACCGAGGCTGATTTTCCAGCACATGCCAGACCCGTTGCTTTCATCCTTTGCTTGCGGGGATCACAAAATCCCATCGCTGTGAGCACTCCCGTTTGCACTGCACCATTCCCACTAGGAGAGCTGCACACAAATAAAACCCTGGCACTCCACTGGTGTTAGTCACAGGAACCCACCGGTAGCTTGTTTCTTTAAGGCATTAACTGAACTCCGAGCAGGGATCGTTTTATAACCAAAGTAGTTTCTTGTAAATCCACTTTAAATGAAATAACGATTTTTTCTACTTTACTTTTCCAGTAACAAAAATATTCTGAGACCTAAAAATGATACTCAAGGATCCAGTATTCCAACCCACTATTTGTTATATACACACGTGTATCCATATAGATTATATATAGATATATGAAGCTATCACGCCACAGTATTTATTCCAGCAAAGATCATTAGATGTTAATTGTATGGAGAAATATTAACTTTTTAAAAGAAAACCAAAACCGTTTAGATTAGAAATTGTGTCCCACCCTTATAGTACAAAGGCCGTTTTCCAGCTGGTATTTCAAGATTAAATAGTCTCACTGTCACCTTTAAGCAAATTTCCACATAGCATTACAAGAAAGAACACATACTGATGAAGTTTGAAAACCTGAGAATGCATCTTCCTTGCATATGCCTGAATCAGTTTACAAGACAGCATTTAACCAATGTACAAGATAATTTCACTTCAGAATTGTAATTTCTTAACAAAAAAAAAATCGTATACATAAATTGTTCAATCACTTAAGACACTTGGGAAATTTCTTCCACTTTGCCAGCTTAACACTAGTTAGACGGATGCATCTTTTTATTACCTAAATGAATTAATATACAAGGACTACGCATCAGCAGAGAGAAGATAAAATGTCGTAAAGTTATAAAAATTCACATCCATCTCCCTGAGACATATCTTCTGATTCTGTTTGCCATGTTTACAAACCCACATATTAAAATTATTTTTAAAAACCCATAACTTAAAGACACTCGGGTTTGGTTTTTTCCTTTTTAAATAAATGCTATAAAGACTATCTCCGTGAAGACATCCTACCTGAAAAATAACACAGAATTGGATTCTTTGGCGTTTGTGTTTCCATTCTGTAGACAAAAAATTCGCTGTGCCAAAATGTTATCGGTATAAAACCACTCTTTGCCTCTTCCTAAAAACTTTGGAAGGCCGGACAGGCTGGGGGAAGGGAAGGAGTTCTCGGACGCTACCAAAAGGCTGGTCTATCTTTCTGTTTTCTCGCAAGAGTAGTACCGTTCATTTCACCCAAGTGTTACTATTACTATGCATATTATTAATAATTAACAGTTTCATGCCTTTCCCCACGGTTTCATTTAATCTTTTGGGGTGCCTTTATGCTTAATTTTCTTCTGATTTAGTATTTTGCATACGTTTCCCCCCGATCAGTTATTTTAGGGGAAAAGCTGTATCTGTGAAGGGTTTGGTATGTTTAGGGATGACTCTCCCATTCCTTCGGCTCCTACCGTTTCCGTCTCTCCCCTGTCTATAGCCGAGCTGATGGCCGGTGCTTCGCTTTTGGTTCTCCGATCCATCTCGTCGATGACCCCGTGCATCTCCGAGCCGGAAAGACTGTGGAAAAGCATCGCTGAGGAAGCAGAGGAGGAGGGCCCGAGTTGCTGTTGCTGCTGACAGTTGTCGGGGTCCCTGCAGGAGCCCAGAACTTGCATTAACCGGAGCCCTCCCCCATGCATCTAGCACGGCCGCCCCGTCTCTCCTTGGGCACCGGGTTTTCCCCCGGCAGAGCTCTCCGGAGCGCGGCGCAGGCACTGATCCGAGGTCGCAAGGGATGGGGTGCAGAAAAGGCGGGCGGAGGGGATGAGGGAGAGGGGATAACTGGTGGTGTAAGCTTCGGGGCTTGGATCTAGTCTGTTGCGCGGCCCCGGCACATCCCTCTAGGAGGCTTCTTCAGTGCAGGACTCATTGCCCCAGGTGCAGTCCCAGGCTTTATGCTCTGGCCCAGCTGGCAGAAGGCTGGGCTCGCTTACGGTTGGGAGGGATTAATAAATAGTAGAAATAGTATAAAAAAATTAAACCATCTTCGGTGAGAAATAAATAAGAATTAGGGGAAAAAAATTACGACAAGCCCCCTACATCGTACTGTGCGAAATTTAAAGGAGGAAAGCGAGGGAGAGGGAGGCTGCAGAAGGCGGAGAGCGGGCTGGTGCTGCAGGGAGGCTGGGGCGGATGCCCACCGTACGCACTCACAGTCCAGAGGGCTGGCAGCGGCGGCAGCTCAGGGGCAAAGTTTGCTCCTTCCCCCGCTCCTCCCCCAGCCCGCTGGAGCTCATTGGGAAAAGAAAAAGCCAAGGGGAAGGAGGAAGAGTTGGACGGGCACCAGATGGGACGGGCACTGGCGGCCCCCCTCTGTCCTTAAAGCGGCGCGGCCCGCGGGGCCCGGGGCGGGAGCGCAGCCGGAGCCGGAGCCACCGCGGTGCTGCGAGCGGCGCGTCTGCAGCGCGGGGACCGCGCGGGGCTCCGCGCCTTTTCTACAGCCCCTCTGACATCATGTCCTGCCCCGCCGCCATTGGCTGCGCCGCGCCCGGGCCGCCGGCATGTGCTCGGGGCCGGGCGCTGTCCCCGCGCTGCCCCGGGCGCTGGCCCCGCGCTGTGCCCGCCGCCCGGCCACGGGCACGGCCACGGCCACGGGCACGGGCACGGGCACGGGCAGCGCTGCCTGGCCGGCTCGCTCCGCGGCCTCGGGAGACGGCCCGGCGCCGCGCGGAGCTCGCCGTTTGTCACCTGCTGACCGTCGGCGACGTGTCGCGCCACGGCGCGCCGAAGAAGCTGTGGGGCGCGACTCCTCCAGCGCAGGAGAAGGAGGCGTTCAGGAGTTTGTTTCCACTCCGACATCGTGATACCCCAAACGTTCATGGCTAGTTGAATGCGCCCAATAACCCTCGTTATGAAAAATATTCACTGTCAGAATATAAGAATTTGCATCACTCCAGTTTGTGGAGCCTTCCACAAACCAAGGCCTCTCACATCTCTCATTTCCATGTAGACTGTAAGAAAACCAGGCCAGGAGAGTCTCTGAACTTGAGAAAAAGCTTCAGGAAGTCTCCAGAAAAGACAAAGAGTGCACAGGGAGACTGTTTATGATGTCTAAATATTTATCCAGGAGGTGGGTAGTAAGGAAGGACTAATTAGTATTAAAGATGTCAAATATCACACTTCTAATTATGTTAGCAAAGGTAGCACAACGGAAGGTAAATCTGAATGCACATCTGAGATCATGAGACTCACTGCCTAATCCATGACTATGAATTATTACATCACTTGGCGCATTCCCATCAGGTGTTGTTTTCTGACAGCGCGATTTGCCTCTTACAGGTGTAGCGCAGTTAAGATTATCCTTGCTAAAACTGGAATTCTGTTTATAGTCAAACTTTGCTGGGTTTATGCGTTCCGTTCTTACAATAGTTGAGGCTTTTTATCATCTTTCTGTTGGGATTGCTCTGAGTAGTTAGAGACATTTGCATGTCACAGAGGAGAACAAAGTGTCTCTTGTAGAAATGCATATGAAATAGCCACAAGACCCCTCAAGAAACCATACAGAATGCAAGCTAATTTGGCATCTGTGGGAACTATCCAAAGACTGTCCTAAAATCAGACCTTGGAAACAATGGAAGTTCATGTTTGAATTCAGATTAGAATTCTGCAGCACAGTTAATGGCTCTGTAGAGCATTTATCTTGATAAAATCATCCTTCCCTTCCTCCGTACAGTGGCGAGACATTTTCCAGTCCCGCCTGTGCCGGGAGCTTTGGTGCCAGGAGCAGCTGTGGAGCACTGCTCACCGGGCACCACGCACGCCATGGTGGGACGGCAGCAGCTTACCTTTGCTCAAGCAATTTGCTGCAGATATCCTTACTCACAGCTGTGGACCGTACTATCCTCAGATGTTTTAATACCAGATTAATTCCCTTTCACTGAATTGATTACGCACTTTTTACAGATAAGAAAGGTCATGGGTTCATACTCTGACATTGCTAACTATCAAAAAGATTTTCGATATGTAGCAGAATTAAAATACAGTATTTTATGTTACAGAGTTGCCTCAGTGGATGGAACCAATAGCACCAAGAGCACGATGAAAAAGTATGGCACGGCCTCCATTTCACAGGGTATCTCTGATTATCTTCCTAATGGATATACAAACAAGAAGACATCCAACCCTTGCTACCAAAACACAAGGAGAGTAACAGAATGTAAACATAAAGCTGCTAATGTACACACTGACACATGAATGACATTTACATTGTTCAGAATAAAATCCAGGATACTCTCGAATAATGAGCCACAGAAAAATTGCTGGAGCAAAATCGTCTTCAGAATGAAACACGGGCTCATTTGAAATGAGAGTTTTTTCATTAAAAAAATGGTGCAGCTAATAATAAAGTCTTTTAACCTGTATTTTGTTATAGGTGACAGGTGAACAAATCACAGGTCTTGAGTTTCTCTAGCCTGCCTCTCTAGGTAACGTCATCTCCAGTACCATCTGCTACCTACCAGACAAACAGACCAACCACATAATGAGGACCAGCTTCCACCCAGCTACCGTGACTAAATCAGAACAAAAGATTCAACGCCTCCTTCAACAAAGGAACACAAGTCTAAGCTGTCTTTGCTAATTGCTGGGTTTCAGGTTGTCTGTTACAGATTTTAAGTGAGCTACAAACTTCCATCAGATACTTATAGCTCTTGGATAAAGGTACTAAGAATAAAAGATAAATGGAAGCAAAAGGTAAGACGGAAGAGAAGAAAGCTTAGCAAATAAGTAACTACTTATGGTAATTTAAAGGCCGTGGAATAATATAAACATGAAAGACCAGGGGGCAGAGTGATTGATATCTCATATGTTTTCGATGCCCCTACGGTTATTAGACTGCAATATATGGGAACATACAATAAACTATGAATTAAAATGTAATTGTAGCTTCAGGCGTCTTCTTCATTGTCTGCTGTGGTGTTATGTCTTCATGCACCGTGATTGACAAGGTGTAATTAATCATCTTACTCAGTTGTAAATATGGGCACCCTTCACAGTAGGCATCAGGAAGTGTGTACCAGCAAAGGAAGCAATAGTTGACGCTGAGATACCATTAAATCAAAATCAGAACGCGTATATGCTCAGAAATGTGTGTTTGGTGTGATGCTGTTATCGTTTATTTCTAAAATACTGTACCAACAGATTTACTTGATTTGCAAGTTAACTACAACATTAACTGGTTTTATTTATTTTGTCTCTTCTTCATTTTTATAGGCAATGATGTTGTTCTCCTAAAATGTGAGCCAGTTTGCTTCCTGTCAGCAAGTGGAGCTCAGCTCAGCTCTTCCTCTCCCCGAGTTGCTGCAGGCAGACCAGCAGCTTCAGTCAGCTGCTCCATGGACTGACTTGAAATGGTTCAGGGAAATTATTGCTCCATTCATGGATCACTTTTTGCGCTTCTCTTATACTGAGTTAGACACTTGGGTCATTTTAAAGTGAAAGAGAATAATGAAATTATCTTAATATGAAACACCGTTCCATTTAAAAATAGGACATTTCTTGTCACCAATGCTGTCCCCAAATTGTAAATGAATGTCTTTTTAAGGACTTTTTTCAGTATTCCAGGGCAGGAAACATGTTATATCTGTTTCTAAATGATTGCTATCCTTATCTAGTTAGTACAGAAATGGTGTCTGAGTCATGGGAAATTTAAGTGGTTTGTCTCAGGAAAATTTGGTGGTATGCATGTTTTTGATGCACGTAGAGCTGCTGAATGAATAATTGGCCCCTATTTAATGTCCTCTGCTTTAAAGCTGTCTAGTACATTTGCTGTTTTAAAAAATGTCTTTCAAAGCTCTTAAATATGTAACAAAAAGAGGTTGCTCTCCCCATTCTGAAAGGAACAAAGACATACAGTGAGCTGCCTGAGGTACTTCCAGCATGGGATTAATTACAAACACAATCATAAATGGAAATTTGCAAAGTTTTCCGATTCTTTTTCTTTGAAATACCAGCTGATGAGTATTTGATAAAATCATGCAGTAAAAATATCAGTCCAGGAATTAGCTATTAAATATTAAGCCAAGCATTTTTCATAGAGTATGGGATCTGTTGGATCTATAATTCCACCATTTACCCCTGACACAGTAAGATTTCTGGCTGTCTTCAGAAGCAAACCGAGCTTAAAACAGGAGCACACTCTCAAGAAGATGATCGACTAAGAATGTGTTTTATTTTGATTTGAAAAACTGTCAATCACAGATAAAAAAGACCAAATAATATTATTATATATACTAGCTAACTGTATTTGTCTGGTAAACCAGGCATATCCAGGAAAGAGAAATAATACAGTTTAAAAGGGAAATATTCTGAAGGTTTTGCCCAGATGTGCTGAAACTGTTGTTCACTGGTTCAAGCAAGACGAAAATGCAAGTATGTATCTATAGATGTAAGAGAGAAATAAGATGTCCAATGTCTTACATGTTTCAGTTTATATAGCCACAGCTATTTAAACAATTCCAAAACTGCCTCTACGGGTGTCAAAGAGGGAGGGAAATCTTCAACCACATGATCTTCTCTCCAGAGTCCTGTTAAATCCACTGAACTTAAAACAGAACAAGAAGTGTGAAATATGGGTTTGAACATGTTATGTCAGAAATGTAAAGGTTGGAAGCCTTTTTAGTAACCGATATTAATATTGTATTAAATGTTATGAAAAGGTAGGTGTTGGAGAGAAGGGCTGGGCTCATGTGCAATTTTGTCAAGGTTTTTATCTGTGATTATGATTCCAGATGTATCTATTCCCTGAGGAGGAAAATGAAGTAAAGTTGGCATGTGACATGTGTTTTAAGGTGTTTGGCACAGTTTCCCAAAGTGATGACAAAATGTTCATTTTTATTACAGTGAATTGGTAAAGAAAATACGATTCTGAAGGTCAGTAGCTGTGCATTTAAGATAGCTTTGGAGTTTTATTTTGGGGAACACACATTTTTGGTGATGTGCTTAGATCTTATTGCCTGACAAGCATCTACTGTAGAAAATAATGTAAACAGAATAACTTTAACAAAATACGAAGTGGTAATTACTAAGAATTCAGTAAATTCATGCACAGAAAATGGCAAAGATTGCAAAAATGTCTCCTTTTTGCATCTAGTAGTGTAGCTGCTCCTTAATTTTTTTAAAACCTGCTTATTGCAGACTAATCTTTTTGCTCTACAGTTAGAGCTCGAATAAGTGTAACAAGGTGCTTTGTATGAACATGTTTTTACCGCCATTGGACAGATTTTACTATTTTTAACCAATGCAGGAAGGTATTTTTTGGGGTGATGACTGTTTTGCCTGAATGCACATGAAGAGCAGAGCAAGGCAGCTGCCTGTGGCTGCCCAGCTCCCCCTGCCCTGTCCTCAGCCCGTGTGTGCAGCAGTGCCGGCAGCTCCATGCTGGCAGCAGGGCACCCCGGGCTGCAGGACCAGCAAACACTCCCTCATAAACATTTTACAAGTTCGGGATCAGCCAATCCACGGGCTTTGGGAGCCTGCCCTGATTGGTGTAGCAGGGATTTGGTAAACACGGCTGCATAACAAAAACAAGGTTTGGAGAGAAAAGGCTCCAATAGTATTGCCTCCTTTGAATATCAGAGCCTAAGAATATGATTAATTCCATACTTCATAAGTAAACTTCCCCAGCTCTGTATCCATCTGCAAATATTCAGAGTGATGTGCTCAATGCATTCCTTTCTGTTCTACAACCACATTTCTTTGTGAATTTAACCACATCAGAAAGCACTTCAGATTTCTAACACAAATATTCGATGCATTTAATGTAAGGAAGCTTCCTTTATTGGAGGTGATTGGGAACATTTTGTATTTTATAGGTATATTTAAGAGGTTAGCAGTAGGGGGGAATCGTCTGTGGAAAATCTGTCTACAGCTGAAATTCTTAGATGCAGAAGTGTTGCTGAAATGCCTAATACATTTACATTCTTTTGTTAAGTAGCTTACAGGACTATCCTCTTAGCTACCAGATACCCAGATCCTTTTTTTTTTTTTTTTCCCCTAAGTCAAATAAAATTTCTCTTTTTTTTTTTGGTCTTATTTGCTATTGTCAGGAGTATATGCTTGGTTTGGGGTTTTCTGCGCATTTAGAAGATTTTCATTTTCATGGACTTTTTCACTTTTTTCAGCTACAATTTTGTTGTTCTTTTCAATAATCTTCTGCAACTTTATTTCATCTTTAATGCATGCAGAGAAGCCCCTCATTGGCTAGTACATTACTGATAATGATTTACAAGTTTTCCCAGATTAATTTTCTATGGGGTAATTTTTCTCCAATATAACATAGCTCCAATTAAAGAAAAGAATGCCAAAGGTTAAGGTATTTTATAATACAATTTAGAAATTAATTTTTGAAGTCCTTATGTTTGTATTTTAAATTTAGAATCTATTTATACCTCAATATCAGAAAAATAATGTGGAGAATTTGAAAATTAGCAGTCTGGTATTTTCCAGATATTGAAATGTGCCTGCCTAATGAAGGCAGAAGACTTGCTCACTAGATTTATTTTAAAGCAGTGCTTTTAGATATTCATAAATTAAAATGGCAGTTTTCAATTGGATGCTTACTGCTATTTTATTTGATATTTGCAAGATACCTGACCATTTAATATTTATCCTTTACTTCTCTGAGCTGATCTAATTGCACCTCTCTATTTTGCATTTATTTCTCTTTGCAAACACTACATTATTCACTCTCTCCTGTGCTTATTAAACAGTGCCACCTGCACCAAATGAAACAAAGCTTCTCCATCAATCTATCCCAGCTAAAGAACCCTGACTATATATTATAATTAATTGAAGCTCAATTGAACACTTGAGTCTGAACACGATACAGTAACCAGAAAAAACATTAAAAAAATTAGGATGTACTTTAAAGAAATCTTTTAAATGAAAATGTTCACTCAAAACCGAGAACCTAACCTTGCACCAAGCACTCTTCATCAGCTCTGCACAGTACCTCAAGTAGCAATTAGCAGGTCCTTTAATTAATTAACTATTCCCTGTACATCACAGGGATTTTTGTGGCACTAACGTCATCCCTCATAAGTGAATACCAAATCCAGTCAATATTTTGTCACTCTAAAGCCTTCTCTGGACTACCTGAATGCCACCGCCTGGCTCTGCAGCGCACTTCCAGCCCCGAGAGCAGGTATGGACAGCAGAGGCAAACTTTGCACGGCAGCTGGGCAGTGGGGATGGCTGGAGCTGGGCATGGCCACGGACATGCAGCACCCCGTGTGTAAATAGTGGCGATAAGAAAGTCAGATGAGATGCAAATTGAAATCTTATAAATGAAATCTTATCAATGTACTTGAGGCAGATGATTTTAGCTAAAAGCTGAATGCATTGTGAACTTCCCAAGTGCTGGAGGCTTGGCTGCTGTGCTGCCTCTCGCTAGCACTGTCCGCTCCCAGACAAGAGCAGATTAATTAAGTGGCAGGTCAGACACGAGAAGGTGAGAGGGCATTTCCCACCAACCCGGGACATTTTGCCTAGTTTATACTTTGCAAACTTTTTATATTAGTGTGGCTGATTCTTTTCAGTGTAATTCTCATTTGGAAAATATTAAGCGATTTTAAGGGAATTACCATCTGAAGATGAGGCACAAAATACGTATTGCTGGTTTTAAGATTTACAAAAGATGCAGTATGTAAATTTGTTTATATAAATATGTATAAGATATATCACAGTATGAGGCTGTGTGTGTGTGTGTGGATGAACATATGTGTGTGTAACCATCTATCTATTTGCAGATTCAGACACAGACATATGTTATCATTTCTTAGAGGCAAATAGCTGCAGAAATAATTCTTTGTGTTCAGTAGTTTTCTTTAGTGTGTAGCAAGTTTCTCTTCAGAGATTTCTGTGTTCAGGAAAGATCTTATGAATTTATGTAATGTAGAGCATAATGAAATCAAATAAAGTATGCCTTGTATGATTTTGCAAGAATTATACATTAGCATTCTCTTTCAATATGTGTAATATTTTGAATTATGGAACCAACTTTATAGATAAATTAAAAAATGAATAATATATATGATGGACTTGTAGAAATAGATACTGTAGAAATCTCAAGAAAGAAGAGAGAATTATTATTCAAATATTTTAAGATGTTTGCCAAATGATATTATAATTTTAAAAAACCCACCACATTTAATTTGAACTCATCATGAGGAGCAATATGTATTTAATTACTAAAAGATAGTAAATGATCCCAGTAAGATTTGCTATTTTCTAAGAGTAACAGAAATTTCCATTTTCACCTTATGGATTCTCCTGCATCACTGTTATTGCAACTTCAGTTAAAAATTTTTGGCATGAGCAAAATGCGAAGTAAAATGTAAAGGTCAACTGATAAGCTATGATTGTATCTCTGTTTTTGCTGTGTAAATCTGCTCTTATTAATAATTCACTATTCATGTTCTACAAAGACTCTGTCTTTACATTTTTAATTAGCACTTAAAATTTTGCAAAGATAATTAAAAAAATGGAGATACTCTGTACTTGGAATCTTTATGTCATAATTTACTACACATTTTTTCCAATAGATTTGGCAAATGAATACTCTGTTTTGATACATCAATCTCAAACAAAGGTGGACTCTGATGCAATTTTTCACTGTTCATTTCCCTGAACCTTTTGGGATATAAAGAATCGTGAACAAATACTTAACAGCCTGATCAATAGCCATTGACCATTTGGAGCCCCTCGTACCCTAACAAGCACAGCTTGATCATGTATATTTGATCATGTAAAATTTCAAAGCACCTTGCTAGAGCAGAGCAAGTCTTTCTATGGCATCTTTGTGTTGTTTCCTAAAGCACATATTTCCCATGATTTAGCTTTACCATTAATGGAAACGTATTGCACATATATTTGATGAAGCTCAGGATCATGAATTTCAGTGTTACATATCCACAGTATTTCATACGAATGGCAAATATAAAACACTACCCTAACATTTTAGGGTAGGAAACTCTGGATGTGCCTATGGATTCAATGGACCCCAGAGTGCAAATCCAAAAAGCCCTATCGTTATAAATCTTGCATTCCTGTTAAGTGTTGGCATGCACATTACACTGAGGTGTGTTAAGTTTATTTTAGTGCAAAAATTGCAGTAAAAACCTTTCCCTTGGTATCCTTTTAAATATATGTTCACATATGTATAAAATAAAAAATATTCACGTTCACAGTTGTGTTAGCCCTCAACCTTATTAATGTCACGGAAAGAGTAAAGATCTAAGCAAAAAATATTTACAGTGAAAAATTTCTTTGCAGAACTTTATTATTGCTCATAATTCCACATCTAATGCTTTTCATACAGGAATTTTAGTTTATCATTAAAATATAACACTGATGCTACATTTGTATAGCTGCCTTTTCTGCTTATAATCATAATGTTTATTCTAACTTTCTGGGCTTATTATTTTAGACAGATATCAGTTTAATTAGCTTAAGCTGTCATACTCTAATAAATACAGACGGGTTGCCTGGTTCAGGAGGAGGAAGGTGGCTGCAGATTTCAGAAGCAGAGACAGTTAATGCCTTGTACATTATCATGTAAACAGCAAAAGGACAAAAATAATTACCTGATAAACTTTCAATTTCTGACTCTCCCCTATATGCTTTCTGACCAATTTTTCTATAGAAAATCCATTCAGATTAGGCAAGTCCTCTAAATATCTGCAGCATCTGCTGGTTCAGACACCTTCCTTTATGCAGAGTACCATTTTCATATGATAATACATGTAATATGATATAGAATGACAGAATGCATGACAGTTGCCCATAATACATAGAAAGTCACTCAAAGGACAGAAGCGACATTTGGATAATTAGCATCCATTGGGCAGTCAATCATGCGAATAGAAAAAACTGAACAAAACCCACAATGGAGTTAGAAAACAAAAGGGACCCTAGCCAGTCTCAGGATTAACTGCTCTAAAGCGATCTAAATGCTTTTGTATCTAAAGAACTGAGGCTCCCAGGGCTGCCCTGTTCCCCTCTAGATACCCAGGGAACTAATTGTGGCGATCAAAGTTAAAGCATTCTCTCTTCTTTATAGACTGCTAAATACACAGAAAAATTATTTCTCCATTCGTGTTCATTAAACTATTTTAAAGTTAAAAAACTGATGCCACGTTCTTTTGCCAAGTGAAATGAGCTAGAGTATTGAGATTGTCCTGCTTTTATGAGAACACAACAGACCTTTTAATTTAAACTCTGCCTTTGTTTGATTAATATTATTTTGCTGTTGTCCAGTCTGCTATCTCTTTCTTTTTGGATAATGAAGGCAATTGTCATTAGCAACTCCTGTGTGAGAAAAACCTGAAAACAGGAATAGGAATAATAATGATAACAACAAAGCCCATTAACAAAATTAAGTAGGAAAGGTCTCACAATTTCTTAGTAGCTTCCACTTTATAAAAGAAATAAAATATTTTGTCAGTCAATATATGCAGCTCAAAATATTTCCTTTCCCCAGATTAGGTGGAAGATGAGGGCAGCTTCCTTTAAAGCTCCATCTAACAGAAGAGAAAGAGAAAGAAAAAGAGAAGAGATACAGAGAGAGCCCCAGGATGTGGAAAGTCATGAAAATACCTACCCTGGAGACAGTATTCCCATAGGATCCTTTTCATACAAATTCCAACTTGCCTAATGCCCTTAATGAATGAAATAAAAAGAGAATTCAGAAAGGCCCATGCTGATGGCTCCTGCTGGAAAGTGTGTGGTTTAAGGCATAGCTGCAGCAGTTCTGGGAGGGAATCAGCTCCGGTCCCCATCAGCCAAGCAGACAGGAATCACTGGGGCGAAATCTTCCCCCTCACACATTTGCAATTGACTTGAAATAACATCACGACACCTTTGGATAATTGACGCCTTCTTACCTTTCGTTGTCCTTTGTAATTAATATTTGTAGATCTAGAGGTTTCTCCCAGCCACAGATAACAGGAAGGTGGAAGGGGTGGGGAGAGAGAGCGCGTGTGTGTGTGTGTGTGCGTGTGTGTGCGTGAGTGTGTGTGTGAGTGTGTGCGAGAGAGACAGAGGCAGAGGGAAGGAGAGAGGCAGAGAGAGGCTTTGGTTGTGTCTGTGCTTGGGGAATGGAGTGCTGGTGTATTTGTGTGGATGTGTACTGGGGCTTTGCAAACCTCTGGAGCTCTAAAGGCAAGATAGAAAGTGAGAAGTAGGATGAGCTGGATGTCCTCTGTCAGTCCTTACAGAGTTTCAGCAGCCGTGACCTTCAACCCTTTTGCTGTGTGTCAGCCCCAACCTGAGCCCCCTTGCCCAGCTGCTGTGCCAGCCTCCCAAGGCGGAGAAGGGAAGGGGACAGCAGAGGGAAGGAGGCAGCGAGAGATTGAGATCAGAAGGGCTTTTCGCCCAGTCAAATGGGCCTCTGGTGACAAATCAATCACGGCCCGTTCAAACCAATGATGCTGCCAGGCTGCAGCTCACCAAGCCCTCACAACCTCCCCCAGCTCCTCGGGCTCTCCTACATGACACTCAGCTGATGACGGGGGCTCCAGTCAGAGCAGGGCTGCTTTTTACAGGTTGATTTGGTCATTAGCATCATTTCTTCTCTATCTTCCCCTCTTGCTCTGTCTTTACCTGCCATCTATTTATTTATTAAATATTGAAAACTAATATTAGAAGAGGGATTGAGACACACAGAAACACTCGCAAATAAGTTGGTATATTGCCTTGTTAAAGGAACCCAAATTTATCTATTTATTTGATTTTTTACACTAGGAAGAGCTACCTGTTTTAACATAATGAGTTGATCTGATCAATATAATCAGGGACAAAGAAAGGAGGCCTTACAAGATGCTCACTTCACCTCCTCCTTCCCTTTATTTATTTTACACTAATAAAAATCTGGCTTTAATGATTTTTCCCACTACACCCGTAGGACAGGAATTATTTTTCAATTTTCTTTTTTTTTTTTGCAGATATTTGTTAAAATACAATTTTAGGTCCCTTTTAAAGCTATGAGGAAGATCCTTATCTGGAACAAATTTGCATTGTATAAGGAGTGTACAGTGATAAAGCCCTAAATGAGGTAGAAAAAACCCTCAAAACTACTCCTAAATCCGAATAAGTACTTCTTTCAATACTGACTTTTTTCTTTTTTCTGAATATCTGAAAAAGTGTTTTAAAGCAATTACAGAGAGAAACAGTAATAGAAGAAGAGGGCTTAAAAGTTCAGGAAGAACAAAGTACTCTTTTGCAGATTTTGTGATCTTAGGAATTGCATTCTCTGTTTCCTCCTCTCTTCTCTCCTTGCCACGCCTCCGCCACCCCCATTCCTAATACATAGGGGAAAAAAATCAAAACAAGGTCTTAACAGAGCATATCTTGCTCTGTCTTAGTCTTCTTTAACCTTAATCCCTGGAATAAAATCCTCCTACAGACTTCCCCCCCAAAAAAAAAAAAAAAAATTCACATTAAGGGAAAGGGAACAGTCTCTTCTCACCCTCGCTGATCTCCAGTGCCAACCTCTTGGCTCAGAGCTACCGTGTCCCTGCAGCCAGGGATGGCAGTGCATGTTTTAACTAACAAATTTACATGTTGGCCAGCTGAGAGCTACTGGTCAGTGTGGGGTGGGGAGGGAAAGAAGGATGGAAATGTGCAGAACAGAGCCCAGCTCTGCCAGGCTCTGTAAAGAGAGCCTGGGCACGATGCAATGGCATCAAAAATATAGTACAATATACTCAAAAATGTCTGCCCTCTCTCCTTTCTACCATGAGTGAACTGTGCGAAACTGAAGTGAAGTGCATTGCAGACAGCAGTGTGGGGTGCTGAACAGCCTGTAGCTGGAGAGTGCTTCGGTCTTTATCTTCAAAGCTGTCCTGTCAAATACAAGGTCTTTTAAACATCAGAGGGATAAAGTTTCTGATTCTGAAGGGTTCGTTTTCCTCTTGGTTTTCCTCAATCAGAAGTTAAGCCCATACGACCCCCACAGTAAGCTGGCTCCAGGATTGCTGCCCTGCTACTTGCCCCATGATTTGGGGATGCTTGGATAGAGCAATCTTGATTTGCTCACTGTTTGTTGAGTTCAGTTTTCTTCATGTTAGTTCTTTCTTCCATCTTACGTGTCTTGAGGCTTTTGCTGTGCGGCAGTGAATTGAATCTTATGAACTTAAAAGAAAATTGTGGCTGGGACCTGGAGAATATTCATCTGTTGCAGAAAATGCTGAAGTCTGAACATGTGAGAATTGAACTAATGAGTTTTCCCCTCATTTCAGTCCCTCAGTCTCTGTTTTACCACACCTTAATTGCAGTGTTTTCTGACAAAATAATCCTAGCTCCTAAAAAAATTTAAATGTGCATCTTCATTTCATTGCTTGTACTTCCTTCTATCAATATAATAAAAGAAATTAAAATGATTTATAAAATAATATGCCTTTCTGTCATCTTACTGTCAATAAATAAGTACTACACCTAAATCTAGTTGATTTTTAAAATGAAAATTCATTACATTTCTGGAAACTTGAACAATCAGCTCAATGCATTTTAATTAGATTGCCTGTTTTTTCATTTATTACTAATACAGTCCTCTTAACTATGATTTATTTGTTAAACAAAGTGCCATAATCCGTCACTTATTCATCTTAATTTCAGCAAAATTAAAGTAGTCGCTGTTATATTATACCTAATTGCACTCGCAATGAAAAGAACGGAGATGTTAATCAAAATAAATTGAAGATAAACAATAAAATCATTAAATCTTTGCTGCAGTAAGTGTAACTAATCAGTTTTGACTTGAAGCGACCGAACACAAATAATGAATCTGTCAGCGAAGACGCGCTCATTAAATCCAGCCTGGTCCGCCCGGGTCCTGCCGGCAGCAGGCACCCCCGGCCCCGCAGCTCCGCGGCTCCGCGGGGACAGGCGGCCACGGGGACAGCGCATCCCGGGCGGAGCAGCGTGCCCAGACACCGCCCCGGGAACAGGCGAGGATGCAAACGCCACAGGTACGCAGGAACTCCTGGAGCACCGCGCCACGGACAGGGAAACACGCTTTGTTTCATTCAGCCACCAGCAGGTCAGAGATTAGAAAAAAGGGGGGAAAATGGAAATGAGACCCAGAAACACAGAGACAGGAAGCACTTGCTTTAAAAACTTAATAGAAGTATTAGTTTCATAGCCGATCAATGTAGTTGGCATTGTGTTAAATAATACATGTTAAATAATATGTTTTGCAGTAGTACGAGATACTGATTATAGTCCTCTGCTATCCCCATGGAGTAGGGACAATGCCTGGATTAGCAACAGAAGCTGTTCATGTCCTCATTGTCTTTCCACCAGTCACCACTCCTGGCCTCACTACCTCATTACAAGGGACAAAATGGGCACTCCAGTTATCTCCAAAAACGCTGTTACACTGGCAAGGAGTCCTATCTCTGAGCACGCTGGTGAGCCAAGGTAGAGCAATCACCACTTTCTCCTTCAGCTTTTAAATTGTTTACTTAATGATTTCAGTTTCCCCAATGGAGTATTTGTGAGTAATCACTGGTTAGCAGGAATTTACACGGCAAGGAGCAATATCTCTTAAAACAGTTTTGCACGATCCGCTTTTGTCTGATCCGAGCCAGCAACTAAGTGTAGACAGAAAATACAGGCAATGGTCCTCGCATTTAGGCACACTGAACAAAGTCATTATTTTCTTGAACAGTTATCAGTTCCTAAGCAGAAGATATTGTTTTGTATTTTTATGTTTCCCTCCCATGTATTTTATCAACCATTTTACTTCTTTACAAATCTTACTGTGCTTTGTCTTAATCATTTACTTCAGCAATATAATTCAGCTTTAAATGTTGATCAGCACAAAGGATGTCTGCCTGGCTCCTGGAATCAACATAACCAATTAACATTTTACAATGCTAATGCTTTCTCCTGTATTTTAAACAGTGGTCAGTACAAATAAGTGTAAGATAGTTTAACAGTTAACATGCTCTAGCTCAAGTATATTTGAGAGTAACACACGTTTAAAAGCTTATTTTTTACTATCTTTGGATAAGCAGTGGACAAGATAAGCCAGTGCCCTCTGAGCAGGAGGCTAATTTCAGCTCAGTTTTCTTCTTTCTTTTTCTTTCTCTGTGTATAGTTCATATTTGGGTCATACTCCAAAGGACAATAATCATGGGACAACAACAGCCCAAATTCAGGGTTGGATGACTACTAAGCAAGTTTTCCACTCTGTTTCTCTCATACTAGTGTGATTTGATATCTGTGAATAATTAACCTTTCTTTTTTTAATAAAAAGTCTAGATGATGCACCTCTTCATTTCTGTTCTGCATCTTTCCAGAATTTATAATGCTTAACTTGGGACTTGACATCTCTCAAGGTGCTCATTTGGAATGATTTATATAGGCTTTGTTAGTTCAGTGGCAGGTGGGTTGTTCTAGAAATTAAATATTACCTGGTTTTTATTGATATAACTATAAGCGCTTAACAGACGTAGTAAACATTACCTTTCCTAATTTCTAGGAAAGGTAATAAAAATATAGACTGAAAAGTGGCTAGCAGGATAGGAACCAGGTAATGATAAAAAATTACCAAAAGGATGGACCTGATCCTTCATTAGCCAAAAACTCCTACTGACTGCAGTCAAAATCTGCCTTGAATGAAAATGATCGAGGGCTCTGGAGCTGTGGCCTGTGTAAAGTTAATCTGAAAATCTTATTCCAGTTGCTTTCAGCAGGTCTCTAAAAAATATTCCCCAATACAAGTGGCACTAATTGGACCCCATGTTGGGAGACTTCGCAGAGGAGCTCACGATTGAATGGGCCCTGGCAAGGGAACTCCCTGTGCTGTCTGGATGCAGCTCCTCGGGGTCACAGCCACAGCGCCCCGGGGGGCGACGCACGAGGTCGCCTTTCCTTCCCTTGTGCTCTACCTTTGCTGCAGCAAGAATACTGTCATATTCAGCCTTCTCACTGCATTACTTTCTGCTTGCTCAATATTTCAACTACCCTTTCTGTGCTTCTTTTTTTTTTTTTTCTTGGTTACTTTAAAGTGTTTTGGACATTCTTCAAGTTAAATACATTTTCAAACCAGAAGCATTGACCATACATGGTGAGAAGCTGAATGACATGCAGTATGTACATAGTGATTAAGGGAAGAGTGGGGGAAGACTGCAGAGTAGGAAGGAGGGAAGGGATTCTGTTTAGTCCTGCTCTGAACAGCAGATGATGGTGAGGTATCTATGAAGACATTTCAAGAAGACAAAGTGAGATTTCACTTCAAACAGGAGAAGACAGGTTTGGAATAAATAAGTAGATCTGACAATTGGGAACATAGAGATGATAGCTGAATCTGTTTGACTGTGAGATTACACCAAAATAAGATTGGATTGGAAGAGGGAGAAGGCAGCAAAAAATATAATTCCGCTAAATGTCTTCAGAGAGTTGGAGATGTGATGTCAGGATGAAGGATAAGTGAAGAAATCATTAGAAAGGCAACTGAAGAACCATGAAAAGACAAGGTCAGGGAAATCAAGAAGGACAAAATGTCAAAATCTAGAATTCAGTCAACAATTGTGAATGATGAAATGTAAAGGCGGACAAAATCAGAATAGTATTTCTCATCTTCAACAGAGAAGTCTGTGCTGTACAGTGATCAGCCTAACGTAGGTATTCACCTCTAGAGTGAAGGTGTGAGTATGTAGAACAACTCTCGCTCTGGATCTCTAGGCCCCCTCCCACAGCTGCACACACTGCCTTGCCTTGCCTGCTGTCTATGCCCCTGTGCAGCACCCCAGTTTGATGGCCAACCTGGAACTGCAGAGAGCAGCACAGCTAGCACAGACATCAACTCTGACACGAGGTAGCAAGGGATGGGAAATACAAGAGATTCTTTAGAAAGAGAAGCATATTCAACTGTATCAGAATGTAGTTTTGAGCATAACAACGTAACATTACGATCTTGACAAAGGAATAGAATTAATTTGACTGCCAGGACCTCTCAGTTACGAGAAATGAGTTATACAAACTTGAGCAACATATAGTCTCCCAAGTAACACTATAGGTTCCCTTTCCCCACATGTTTTTCAGAATTTGGTATGTTTTATTTCAATACACTACCAGATTTTCTACTGTTTTTTCCATTTTCCATATCTTTGCTGATCACTTACAACATCCTTAGGTTTCTTTCCAACAGTTTTTGGTTATCTTAGAGATAGCCAAGTTCATGCAAAACCATCAGTCTCCTACAGGTTCACTTTACGAACCACAGAATTTTGCCAGCTACTTGCTAATTCTATAAACGTTTTACTCTAGAAGGACAAAATTATCTAATGTCAAAACTGCAGTCTTCTTAATTGTGAAAAACAGTGCTTTCCACAGCAACCCAGGAGAATATAAAATGCCACCACTCTGTCAGCAGCTGATCTCATCCAGTTGCCTGTCCCTAGATGTGATGAGCTCTACAGACTCTTCAGAATGGTCCCAAAGGAAAACTCTCCTTAGCTCCAGGTAGTTGGGACACAGCTCGTTTCTCCTCACATGTATAGGAATTAGCAGTAGTTAATATCCGACAACTACTCCGAGCTCCCAATCCCATGGAGAGAAAAAGGCACTTTCCGAGAGGGATCGATCCCCCCTCCCATTTTGGGGTGAGGTCCCAGACCATGAGGGCTGTCAGTTTGTTTCTCCTAATGACAGAAAGGCTGGCCAGTGAGCCTGGACTGCCCTGGCTCTTTACTGCTGCCCCCCTAGCTCAGGGCAGACCACCCCACCCCTCTAGCACACGTGTGCCTTACAGTTACTTTTAATCCGACTACTGTTTACTGTGCAACCATTTTCAGTTGGAAATGAGTACATTTTAAAACATTCAAATAGCTTGTAGATACGTTAGAGGTCACTATACTGGAGGGCTGGAGAAGCATGTCCGTTCAGCACAGGCCTCTGAATTCTGATCACATCATTCTAACTGATGGGATGGGCAATTTTATTTTAACTGGTTGTATTTCTTATGTATATGGATCTCTGTGTTGACATTTCCAGAACTACCCTTCACACTTTTTAGGGGATAAATGCTTTCTGCTTTAGTATGTGTACTGATTTTAGTCAGATTGTCTGTTCTTGTTGGTGGTTCAGAAATTTCTGTTTGAAATCCCTTAGAATTTATTTATTTACTTGCCAGTCTTAGGAGTCTGTTTTTATTTAATTTATGAATCTTTTAATTCCTGTGTTTGACAAAACCTCTTCTATATTATATAACAAGAAAAAAATTGGTCTATCTATTTTACCCTAAATTCTGTCGGGAAATGCTCATGCAAACAAGTCATTTACCTTCATTTCAGTGCCTCTGTATTCTCATTAGTTTTCTTACTTTTCTACCAAATAGCCCTCTGGACTTATAAAATGTCTTGCAGGCTTGCTGCTTCTTAATACTTGAAAAAATCTTATTTTCATGTCAGGCTATCTGCTCCTCAAATCCTCTGTCATCCTTCTAATCTCCACCGGGTATCTTAGCCACTGTGTTTTATCCCTATTGACTTCACAAGTTATAATTCTACCTTCAGAAAAACACGTTTGACTATACAATCTTGTTGAACCCTCCTGCAGCCCTATGGCTCGTTTTTGCTTGTCAGCATCCGTGTTTGTTTGGGATTATGCGTGCCTTCTGCTACCCTGTTATGGTTGCTCAAGTAGCCTCCATGCTGAGTCTAAGGATTTTAATTTCCTCACTTCTGACTTTAGGGTCTTTTTAACTAGCTTCCTCATTTTTTGTACAATCTCTCCCCTGAGGATGTTGAAGTTAATTATATTGTGGTCACTATTACTTAGTGGTTCAGCTTTACTTACTTTATAAACTAACTCCTGTGTATTACTTGAGAGGCTTTTCTTGACTTAGTTCTTTATAGCTCTACGATTAAAACAACTAACATATGTATCAAAACATTTTTTACATCCTAGCAGGACTAACTGGAAAGTCTAGCAAAAGGCGAGTACTTCCAGGGGGATTAATAACAAGGACCAAGAGCATTAACCCTGATGAAATACCACCCAGTCTTCATGAACTGTAAGACCAGGACAAATCAAACCACATTTAACGATGGCTCCATTTAGAGGCAGCAGGATAGGAGCATACTGGTGTCCCCACCTTATAATTTTAAATTATACCACAAAAGTGTCAGAACTAGACTCAAAGGAGCGTTTCCAGCAGGATGCTATCCCCATTTTAGGGAAAGGGAGCATATTTGCTGGCTTGCAATACTGCCTATTTAAAGTTTCTCTATTGAATTCTGAAGAGGTTGGTATTTGCTAGCTCATGGTACCACCTCATTATATCTTGATCATATATAGTTGCAGTAATTACACAAATAAAATTGACTTTCCGTGAAGGATAAAGTAAGTGCCAATGTTTAAATAAGTGCACTTTGGTTTGTGTTTGGATTTTATCCCCCAATATGAAATTGGATCATTAGCATCAAAGAACTAATAAAAGTAACATCGAGAAATAAAGTACCACTCTTTTTCTTCTTAAACAATGCCTACAGTTTCAAAAGAAAGCTCTCCTACACTGTGACCCTGCAGTCTGTGAAAAATAATGTTACATGTTTAAAAAAATTAAGGAAACCACAGACACTAATCAATGACAATAAAAAGACAATCCCCAAGTTAGTCAAGAATCCCTGAATTTTTAATTTAATGACTAGGCTTCTTCCCCACCAGGTACAGGACATCAGACACATCTTATTTGAGCTTCTTGAACAAAAGGGGAGTAGAAACAAGAATGGACAGATCTGGAACTCACCCTGGTATCAATCAGGGGTGACATTATTGATGTCTTCTGAACATCAATGCATGAAAATTAGTAAAAGAAATGTGTAGGCCATCAACTCCATTTTATATATTTAAGTTCAGAACAGCTACTGCCTGCCTAACACTAGGTGTTGCCAGAAAGGTAAGCTGGAATGTCATGCTTCAGCAATCATATGGAATTACACACATATAAAATGAATATAAATTACATAAGACTCAGGATCCTACTATTCAGTCATTCCTACATTGTTGAAGATTGTAGTAATTCAGATATTTGATCAATTTTCCACATAGCAATATGAATTAAATCTTGATTTTAACATTATGGAGTTCAATTTTGATATCAACACATACTTTCCCATTGTTAAAACAACCAGCTTACATTACAGAAGTGCCATTTGATGTTTTCTTAATAACAATTTAAAAATAATAGCTTATGACAACATGTTGTCTGATGACAACTTAATAAGTAGTGAGCCATCAATAGTTATCATGTTCCCCTATCCTATGGCAGAAAGGATCAGCAGATTTCTCCTTAGAAGGACAGTGAAGCTGACACTGCTAGTGGTCTTTTCATTTATGGTGATTGTGGTGATTATATTTGAAACCTGGCTCTAAAACATGCTTTAATTTTATATTAAAAAGTTCATTTAATTACGACTGGAAACTCTGAAATTAGAATCCCAACAACTCTGTGAGACGGGGAAAACCCAATGTTTCCTACCGAGATTTTTTTATTATTTCTGGAATGAGTGCAACAAAATATAACATCATGTTTAAAATAATAAACATTACCAAGTTAGAAACACTGTTATTTATACACTCCTTGTTCTTTTGTTCATTCATTCTTCTTTTCACACCTTCCTTCCTTCCTTCTTTTTTTATCTCTTTCTTTTTCCTTCGCCCTCTTTCATGCTCTTACCAGCTTAAGCTAGGCACTACTGTTCAAGAGTTTAGTATCATCAGAAGTAAGTACTTCACTCTGCTCCAACAACTTATGTCTTGCTGTTCTGGATTTCTCCTAAGTATCCTTGTTCTTCCAGGCTCATTAATAACTTACAGGGACTTGAATGTAGCAGTCTGATTTACATCAGTGATCTTATTCCTTTCAGCTCAGGAGGGTTATCTTTTCTGCGACAAAGGCTATCACAGATATGAATAACTATTTTCATACTGGGCTTTTTTTCGTCTAGCTGGAATCACACCATCATAGATTTTGCCTCATAAATCTGACTTCACTTTATAGAGCAATAATGGTACAGTCAGCACTCTGCCATCACAGCAAGGTGAACAGAGAAGAGTAACTTAGGTCAGTTGCTTCTTTATTATTGGCAGATGAAATAGTGTCTTCAACAGCTTCAGAACAAGAACCAGGCAGGCAGTGTTTGTGCTGGGAAGGCAGAGCCATTCCGAGAAGCCAGAGCCAGATGATTTTTGTGAGATGCAAGGAGGGGTCTGTAAGCCCCACAGTAAAGCAAACCACTGAATAGGCAACCTACTGTTATTACCTGCCTAGTGTTAATTTAAACCTGCTTGGGTGAAAATTTGGAAAATGAAATATGTGTGAGACAGTATCAGGTAGCAAAAATACTGGAGTTCTGTTAACTCTGGTAGACTGCAAAGAGGAGGATAAACACTGCAAAGCCAATTCCATCTAGTTAGAGTTGTATTAAAAAAATTTGGGACCAATGTTGCAGATCTTTGTCTGTCCCTTGGAAAGATGGGCATTTCCTGCTTTTCAAAAGATTTGAGTGTTTCACTGTAGCTTTCTTTACCGTTCCTATGTTTTTTCTTTAGTCCACCTCCTGTTGTCTTTGGTAACACACACAGGTCTGCTCATGGTGAGCTGGATATATTTTGGGTGCAAAACTGCTGTTCTTGGCTGGAAAGTGCTCTGAAGTGAAGGTAAAGTTAAAGGCTAAGACATTTATAACAGGAAGAATTTCTGAAATTAGAGAAGAGCTGTGTTAGATGATACAGGCAAACAGATCCAGCAGGTAAGAATAAAAGTGATCATGGGGACGATGCTGGCAGGAGACAGTATAAAAACAGTCTCTGCACACACCAAACATGAAATAACCAACAAAGGGTGCCCACTCTTTTACCATAATACTTTTCTAAGCACTGACTTCTTGATGCCAAATTAGCTACTTCTCTCCTATGCAAACAGTGGAAATAAGTAAAGAGAGCAAAAAGATTTTCTGACAGAAAAATCACTGCCCAGTTAAAGACAAAACCCAGACAGTTCTCATAGACATTTTGCTAGTTTCCCCATAAAATTAAATAACCAATTCTTGTTAATCATAAGAGATTCTGATGAGGAAGTTGTTTTTTGTTGAGAGACAGTAGCACAGGGAAATATTTGCCACATTTAGATCTCCTTTCACTAAAAAATGAAAAGGCCATTTCAGGTCAATCATCTTGAGCTCTTTTCTTTAGGGGAATGACTCTCCAGCATGGCTCATTACATTAAAGGATTTCATGGGCCTGAGTTATAGCTATTGGTATAATCACAGGTATCAGAAATAAGAATAGTTATTTCTTATTTCTTTGTGAATGGAAAATGAAAAGGTCATTCAGTGTATGGTACTTCAAACACTTGAAAGGGAAGGTATTTTACTGCTTGCTTAGCTTTTAAAAGGAAGCCTACAGAGGGTAGAAGCAGGAACAGGTAGACCGAGAGGAATACAGAGAAATTGTCTTAACAGCCACGTATCAGGTTAGGAAAGCTAAAGCCCTGATAGAATTAGATCTGGCCAGGGATGTCAGGGGCATCAAGAAAAGCATCTGCACGTACATTGATAATAGGAAGAACAGGAAAAAAGTGGGTCCTTTCAGGAAGGAGATGGGGCACGTGGTTACCCAGGACATGGAGAAGGCTGAGGTAGTCAGGGATGTTTTTGCCTTGATCTTCAGGGGCACATGCTCCAGCCACACTGCCCACACTGCAGAAGGCAAGGGCAGGGACTGCTGTGGCAGGAGAACAGGTTTGAGACCATCTAAGGAACCTGAAGGTGCACAAGTTCATGGGAACTGAGATGCATCCACAGGTCCTGAGGGAACTGGGGGATGATGTTGCTGAGCCACTATCCATTGGATTTCAGAAGTTAGGGCAACCCAGAAAAGTTCCCTCTGATGGGAAGATGGGCTGATCCGTCTCACCTCTGCGCTGGGTGAGATCATGGAGCAGACCTCTTGGAAACTATGCTGAGGCACATGGAAAGTAAGGCAGTCATTGGTGACAGTCAACATGGAGTTGTGGTCAGTGGCTTGGCTTCATATCCAAGAGGAGCCCAGTGCCTGGTCCCCCAAAAGCTTTTATTTTGAAGCAGCATCTCTGGCTGGGAAAACACACTAATTTATTGGAGACTGCAAAAAAATTCTACATATTTCCACATTCTAACACTCTTCCTTAAACATTTGCTAGTGTCCGGTTTTGGAGACAGAATGCTTTTGATTTAACTCTTTGGTTATGTTCTTATAACTGAATTTTGGTGGGAGCTTTTCCCCTTTCGGGGGGGGGGGTGTTGTTTTTTTTCCTGTTCATTTTTGTGGTTTTTTTTTGTTGTTTTGTTTTGGGGTTTTTGTTTGTTTGTTTGTTTGTTTGTTTGTTTGTTTGTTTGTTGTTGTTTTCCATTTTGTTTTGTTTTCTATTTTCTTCTGTATTTTCTAAAGATCTGTCTCACTCTGGAAAATTACAGATTATTGTTTCTTAACTTGTAATGGAAAATTGGTCGATGTAACCCATTTCCATCCATACAAATAGGTACATAGGCTGATTTATACATCTCTCTTGTTTCAGGGCATAAGGGAACATCTCGGAGGGTAACCAGCTATCCTAACAATGCCTGATGAATCCCATTCTGGGAGCATTAAGAACAGGCTTTTTTCCCAAGCAACATACATGAACACTTCTGGAGGCTGTTTGCAATGACCTGATCCATAACTCATGAGGCTTATTGTTTGATAACAACAAGAATTACAAAATTAAGGTTGATTCTGCATGACATCTAAAAAATATCTTCAATAAGCAGTCCTTCGGTTTATAAACATGGGTAGAGATTTTCCTAATATTCACCCACTGAGAAATTAGGAAAAGCGTACATGAACATTATAATCAATATTAGTCAGATAGCAGGATATTCTCTTCCAAGGCATAACCTTTTACATGAAGCGTTACTATTGATCTCGAAAGTCAGCTTTTTTTCCCTTGCCATTCCCATTGGCTGAAATATAGCAGGGAGAATCTCCCCAGTAAATTCAGGTTACATTGTGCTTCAGAAGGGTTGTCACAGCTCAGAAGAAACAGCAACTGTGTTCTCATGTACATTTGTTGCTGTGGGTGTGTTATATATTAAAATACAGGTTGAGCCACATTCACCAAATCCATCCTAGAGTATCAGACCTCTATTTCTATGGTATTGAACTTAGACTTTCAGGTCAATCTGGAAGCATCCTAAGGCTTTCACCAAGCTTTTAATTCCTGGATTATTTTCTTCTGCCTGAAGTTTCCCTTCTGCTTCCCTTTTGTTTGCTATTAATGCTTCATCTCTTCTGGGAGGGTGACTCAGAGTTAATCAGCTCATCTATTCTGAGCCACTCACAGCGAGGGCTCAGTGGCCAGGCCAGCAGGCATTGCTGGAACCCTTCGCTCTCCTCGGGGGCTTCGCTGTCCCTGCTGCCCTGTCACTGGGACACAATTGCATCAACCATTGGGCCAGCTGCAGACATGGGGGCCATCGACACAATTGCAGAAAATGGGATTGGGGTACCTAATGAGCAGCTTACTTACATAAACACAGCAGGTAAAGCAGGCAAAAGTTCTACAGCTTGAAACACATATTATTTTTAGGCAGATGAAGAGAAAAATTTCCTGCACTTGGACAGGAACATCTGCATCATGTTTAACATTTTTTCCCATTTTCTTTTCCACAGAAAATATAGTTTTCACAACTTGAACAAATACTTAAATATTTAGCATCTATTCAGTTGAAATTTTGAATGAATTTGCCTATTTTATCATCAACATTTGGAGAGTATAAGCATGTTCTGTATCCTGAATTCTGGAATACACCTGACTTTGCTTGCTTCTTACATACAAAATACAGTTAAAATGCACATTACAAATTCCATACTGAGTGTCTGTTCTATCCTTTAAGTAGAAGAAATTCTGGACATTCATCCTGTCCTCACCTTTCTGGTTTCCTCTGACTTAGCATTACCACATTTACAAGCTCACACCTGTTTTATTAGGCAGTCTTTTAAACCAGAGTTTCCACAGACTGAATTTGCATGTTGCCAGACCCATTAAGTGTGTCTTCTTTACAGTTTTCCATACACATGCCCACTTATTTTTATTCATTAAATTCGTCTTCATTAACTGTGAACTTGAGGTAGGTAATCCTCTCCTTGAAATACACTGTAATATTGTTTTTTAAATATATTATGCCTATCGCATGACCTATGTGACTGTAGTATCTCCTGCTCAAAAGTTCAGGCACACAGCCACACAAGATCCTGGTTGAGAAACTGCTGATGAACAGACACCAACATGAGGTTGCCATTACAATTTCTTCCCCAGGGGTAGGAAAATATGCTCATTACAAATCAGTCACCTACCAAATAGATGTTTCACAGAGACATATTTAAATGAAGTTACAAAACACTATTTTTCCTGACATTTGATAGTTACCAGGCACTATCAGTTCATCCACCACCTCAGCTATCCAGTCCAGTTCTCGAAATCCATCTTTTATATCTTGTTTCCCCAAAACTGGGGTAAATGCATACTTCCTAACCACTCACTTTCTCTGTGCGAGGATTCAAATTGCTCATTTGAATCGCCCAACCTTTTCCGTCTTAGCATGTCCAGTCTGAAAACTATGAAATATAGAACAGTCTACTACTCTTCCATACATGTCCTCACTAAGTATTTACACCTGTTCATATTAATATGTTTACCAAATCTTTAAAAAGCTCACTACTCAAAACAGAGCAAAACTAAAACTGTGATTCTCTAGCTCTAGCTCTTAAATTTAATGTCAATCCACATTCCAAAAAAGGAAAATGTGATGAAATGTAAGGGTGACGAAACGCAAGCACTCCTTTTAGACACTCCTAAAATGCTGGGGTTTTTTCCACACTGTTATTTTACACTGCATCAGCATTGTATTTATCAGCTTCCTTATTTTTTAACTCATTACTGACCATAGGGGTTTTTTTTCTTTTGTAACAAATTTTAACAATATTTCTGTAAACTTACCTCCATTTGATTGTTATATATGTAACCCTTAGTGCAGGGATTTGTTTAAAAGGTTAGAATTCCCTGGTCTGAACACAGTATTTTGGTTACAAACCTACTTTACACGGATATGGGTACGTCTGAATGAGACGGGAACACCACTACAGATGAAAAAGTGATTCAGGGCTGGGGACAGGTACCTCCACACCACAGAACAAGCCACGGCTGAACGCTGAGGTCTGAGCTTACACATGGCTCCTGTGGCAGAGGCTGTGGGTGGAAGCCTGTGGTGGAAGCACCTCATCTCAAGTACCCAAATTAGTACTAGAAACACTCCTCCTCATCTCCCCAAACACATCTTTGACTTACTGTAACTGTGAATATATCTTCCAGGACTTTTTGCATAGTGTTTAACATGTTTTAAATTTATTACTTGAATGAGGGTGGTAGGATTTTTCCTACCCAGTCTCTCTGGGGAGCAAACAGGATGTTAAAGGATCACAAAAGGGATATATTCCCCCCGATCTTTCTAGATGACTAGGTTCTTCAGGCAAGCACTTGGCATCCACAATGATTTGCACTTTGGAGGCCTTTTAAAGACAAATTTTCAATTCTTTCATACCTCATTGTAGATCATCCCTAACTCTTAAAAGTGAGAAATCGCTAAATTAGGCTAGAAATGCGCCAGACCTTCCTGAAAACTTCCTGTAAATCATGTTTAATGAAATAGTTGGGTACCTGTTTGTTCCTGCTTGCCAATTCCGACATGACACATTTCAAAAGCTGTCTGTCTGCAGTTTTTGAGTCAATGTAAGATGTGTTTTCAGCAGACTGCATTCCGTTTCTCTTTGAGAAATCTCCAGTCCTCTCTATGACCTTGCTCGGCCTTGTGATTCTCTCTAGTCATGTTTTATTGTGTTTTCAGCTGCTTTGGTCTCTATGCCCAACAGTGCACAAAGTTCTGTCACAGCTCTGCCAGGGCACCCCTCCCAGCTCCTCTCTCTGCCTCTTTGACTTCTGCAGTACCTGGACATCGAACCCTCGCTCCTGCCTGAGACGCCGGCCTGTGCCTGTGGGGGCTTCTCCCCTCTGCACAGGGCTTTCCAAGATGGACAGTCCTGCTCCTCATCTGGCCTGGGTATCACTGGGGGATCAAGCTGGTGCGCGGTTTAGCCCCGTCCGGCAGTGCCGGACAATTCCGCCCCACTGACGGGCAGGGAGGTGGCTCCTGCCGCCGCCGGGGCGAGTTCCGTCAGTCCCGGCCGGGCCCTGCTGCTCGGTGTCACTCCGGCCTGCTCGATAGCCGCTGAGCGCGTTGGGTGCCTGAGGAGCGCTGAGGGGAGCGGGCCGATCCTGCCTGAATCCCCCCGAGGGGAGCGGGGTTCCCACCTAAATGTCCCTGAGGGGAGCGGGGTTCCCGCCTAAATGTCCCTGAGGGGAGCGGGGCCCATCCCACCGCGGGGCTCCCGCCTCAATCTCCCTGAGGGGAACGGGGCCCGTCCCGCCGCTGGGTTCCCGCCTAAATGTCCCTGAGGGGAGCGGGGCCGCTCCTCGTCGCCCTTGCCGACCCCCGGCGCTCCCGGCCGCGGTCAGAGATACAGGATAGGTCGGGTAGGAAGGGACCATAGCGGGGCATCTGGTCCAATGTCCCTGCTCAGACAGGGTCATCCCAGAGCACACGGCACAGGATTCTGTTCAGACGGTTCTGGAATATTTCCCGTGAGGGAGACTCCACACTCTCTGGGGACAATCTGTTCCAGTGCTCGGTCACTCGCACAGTGAAGAAGTTCTCCCTCGCGTTCAGGTGGGATATTGCTGTGCATCACTTTCCGCCCGTTGCCTGTTTTCCTGCGGCTTGGCAGCACGAGCAGATCCCGGTCCCTGCCCTGGCGGCTCCCTCAGACACGGGCGCACCGCCCGCCCCGGGCCCCGCCGCACTACAGCTCCCGGCAGCCCCCGCGCTGTGACTCGGCCGGGGCGCCGCGGCGCGGGCCGGGATGGAGTGAGGGGCGAGCGGCGGACAGAGCGCGGCCCTGCGGCCCCCGCCCGTGTCTCGCTCCGCCCCGGGTCTATGCGGCCCCCCGGAGACCATGGGATCCAGGATCAAGTGAGTGCCCTCCGCAGCTCTCCAGCCCTGCTTCAGGCCCTCGGGAGAGCGACAAGGGGACTGACTTCCCCGCCCTCCCTCCGCTCCGTGTGAGGCCGCGCGGGCGGGACCCCGGCCGAGCCCGCGGGCCTCGGGTAGGGCGAGAAGGAGAGGGAGAAGGAAGGGGAGAGATCGCTCCCCGATCCGCGGGCCGGAGGGACGGGCAGGACGGGCCGTCAGCCCCGAACTCCGGGCGGGACCCCCGGCCCTGCCCCAGCAGAGGGGCGAGAGCCGACCTTGCCTCACACCACACCGCTGCCCCTCCCGTTCTCAGGGCCAGGCGGGGAGGGCAGGGCAGTGTTATCGGTGCAGGCCTGAGGGAGGGCGGGGGTGCTGGGATGGGAACATCTTCATTGCCAGCACAGGCGACGCCTCTTCGGGGATGTGGAGGGGTCGAGGGAGTGCAAATTTCGTTGCCCAGTTTAGAGTGTGCTGACGGAAGGACCGCAGTCTGGTTAGGAGATTTTCGAAGTGCATTAGCAAAGGGGTTTGGGGAAAGGAGAAGAGTGATGGAAGTGATTGATGTGCTGGGCCTGCAGATCCATGCCCTTAATGTTTTTTTAAAAATTTTCATAAAACTGGTAGTTGATTTATTGGTAAGCCCTGTAGGTATCTTTGGTATAGTCACAGTGAAAGTCTCAGTTCGTTCATGTGCTATTCCCGGAAAATTCAGTTCCTTGGAGACAGGTAGAGGTCTAATAAAGCTATCACCAAGCAAGGAGTGCTGACATCTCTGTGTATGAAAGGGTTATAGAGTGGAGAGACCCAGGTAGGTCCTGTTTTATTCAGCAGTTTCAGCAGGTACTGTTGAGCAATTGTTTTTCCTTCTTGAACACAATGATCTTCAGGATTACATTGGGCTTTAACTTTTCACTTCTCTTGTTTAACTTGAATACAAGACTGGAGGGGACGTAGTTTGTGTGATGACACATACCCCAAGCCTATAGGCTGGAGAGATGAAAATCTCTCTTTTCAGCCAGGTGTTTTAAGAATATGTAAGCAGATAATGAGTGTTTGTAATGACAGCACTGTGGCAATTGTTTTTTTCCAGAACGGAATGAACCTTCTTTCCTTCCTTCCTTGAGCGTACTGTGGGGATGAGTTTTGCACTTCTTTGGTGTATGTGTTCTCAACTGTTGCTGCAGAGAAATGAAAGCCTGAGAAACTAGTTAAACTCTAACAGTCAAATACAGGTAGAATTGAGAATTGTAGGTATTTTGGCAGCCGAGCAGGCTTATCTCTGACTTGCAACTTCAGACCTTGCAACAGTCACCCTTGCTTGGAACGCTTCAAGAATATGATCCAAAATTACTTCTTATGATGACCTTATCTTAAATCTATTAAAAGGTTGATGCTTACTTTAAATTCAGTTTCTCTCGTGTGCGCACTGAATCCCCAAGCTGTGTTTGCCATCTTTGGGTTTGTGATTGCTGATTGGACTTCAGTGGCTTTGAGTAGACTCTGCTAAATAAGAATGCCATAGGCAGGTGAGGTGCTCCAGTTGGAAACCAGTGTCAAGGAGATGTAGCTTTTAGAAATATTTAGTGCAGCCAGTGGAGTTTAGAACATTTTCTGTGCAGTCTTTCAGTGTGAACCTGTCTTTCAAGGTTGCAGGTAAAACCCATGTCTTTCCCAATCACTAGGGTTACAGAGGTAATAAACCCAGGTAAACATTGCTTTTCATTCTTCTTGGACTTTGTGAGAAAGCATTTTGTCCTCTGAGTGCTTAAGCAACTTTGCCTTGAGCAACACTTAAACTGCTTTTTTCCACTTTGGACAGAACAATGTAGCTGAGTAGTGTAGGACGAAATTTCAAAACAATCTTAAAATATGTAGAGTGAGAGAGCCTGTTTGAGTAAGAGGCTTTTCTGGTCTGCCTTTCTGAGCTGGATGTTTAATCCAGCAAAGATTTTAAAGTTGATAAGTAACTCCCTTCTTGGGACAGGTTGGGAGTGTGAATGAGCACACTGTTTGGTAATTGGGTACGCTGAGGTACATCTCCTTTAGGGGTGTCACCCAGATATGACGGAGTCCTAATAAACATCCAGTAATCATATGTCTTGCTTCTTGCAATAGATTGATAACTGTGAGGGATATTAAACTCCTTGGCACAGGATCCATTGCACACACTGATAGGCTCTGCATGCAGCCCGGGCATATCTGTCAGTTAGTTTTCTGATGGGTGTATAACAATGAGTCATTTGAGTGAAAGATTGCTTAAAGTATCAGTAGCTGCGTCAGACTGAAGTGAAAGAAATCAAGGAATTGCCAGCAGTCCTGTAAGCTTTTGGCTTCTGTATAGCTGCAGGCCAAGAAAAAGCTAAATTGAGTGTTGGGTTACAGTGCTGGGTTAATCCTCTGTTAGGGCACGGCACGGAGGACGTGCCAGGCACTCTGTGCCAGCCAGGTGAGGGAGGATAGGAGCCTTGTTAACCTGCTGCTGCCACTGCGCTGGAGCCTTTGTACTCCACCTTACCAGACAGAGAGGATTTCTTAGTTACTTATTTTTTACTGTGCATAAATCCCTTATGGTTTGGTAAAAACTACAAGTTTTGATTGTAAAAGGTACATAAATGTCTTACTTGAAATATTATCTTCAACGTAAAATTGAATTTCATATTAATTGCTTTGATGCTGAAGTTATTTCTACATCCGAGATTTGAAGTAATTCATACAACTAGCATTTATTTTCTCATACAGCTCCTTCCTGAGTTTGTGTTTACAAAGAAGTATTGCATTTCCTTCTGAAATTACCTAGTTCTCAAATAAATGAGGTACTATGTGTTTTTGTACCTATGTGTCCCATGTATTTTTTTTAATTGCATCTGTTTGCTCACTTGATAAGTGACTGGGCTTGTAAGTGATTTTCAGGAGGAGAGAAAGCTTGGTGTGTGTATTCAAGGCTCTCTCATGCTGTGGAGGATTGCAGGGGCTGGGGTTTCAGTGTGATGCACAAGTGACATTGGACTGCAGAATATAGGTTTTATGGCCATGTTTATGCTGTATTTGCAAACTGTATGAAGTCTCATAGTGACTTGTTTCATTAATGCCTCTGAAAAGTTATAAAATATCCACCATCCAACAATGACTTCATTCTTATGCTGAGGTGTTGGTTGTTGAATGCAGCCTTTAATACTTTCTTACTTGGGAAAGCTACTTTAATTTCACTGTTCATAGAAATAAATGGACGTTTGTCACGGAAAATTAAAATACAAAATGTGATGTCTTTTTGTCTGAAAGTTTTGGTATACAGTCTGTGCTCCTGCCAGCTGTGTTACACAGTGCTTTCACTTAAGAATTTGAACATGGGTTCTAACATAATACTAAAAAGGTGTTTGTTGTTTTAACCATTAGCTGTAAAAATATAAAGTTATAAACTTTTAATTAAGGAAACAGGGTGCTAAAAATAAAGACACAAACAAGGAGGGTATGATAAGGCTGCCCAGCAATGTGTATGAAAGGAAAAGTCCATTCCTGATGCTCTGTGGGTATCATTCAATCCTCAGCCCCGTACCGACTGTTGGAATGTAGCTAAACCCCAGTGTTTGCAGATTATGTGCAGCAACTTGAGTAGCACAGCGAGAATTATGCAAGTTTGGTTTATATTGCACAATAATAGCTGACTTTGGATTTCTCATAACTTACGAATGTAGCTTTCTGAAAAAAACAGCTGCTTAAGACAAATCAGTTGGGAACTGGTGGCAAATTAAATTACCATTAATTGAGTTGTGAACCATTGTTGCTCCTGAGAGGTGCTCTGTAAAACTGAGGAGTGTGATCTTGTGCTACTGAAAGCAATGGTAGCTTTTCTGCTGGTTTAAATAGGTGTGGGGTTTGGCTTAGAGCCACTTAAGTTAGACTAAGTGGGCCTGTGGCATGGTTAGAAATGTTTTCCTTAATCCTTTTGGTGTTAAAGTAGGATTAAAAATAATAGAAATTCTCTGAAGAGTAAGCTGAACTCCTTGACATGCTCATATGTTTGGTTTGAGATGTTGGGTAAGGTGAGTTTAATTCTTTTAAGTATCATTCAGTCAGGAATTCTAGCATATATATTTATGGGTTTTGTCATTATTTTCATCCTTAGCTGTGAGGGAGTTACAAAATTCACAAGTTAATTATACCACCGCAGTTTTCTAATGTTAGCTTGCATTAACACATTGGAGACAATATTATCACTACACAATCAACCATAAATTTGGAACAGTAATTATGCAATTTTGTTTCTTGATTTTAACCAGAAAGTCTAAGAATAAAGTGTCACATGTTCAGACCTGCAAAATCCTTGTTTTAGTAGCTAAACAATTACGGTCTCTAATCTCATAAAAATATCTGGAGTAGCTAAAATTGTTAGTCAGGAATTAACTCAAAATATTCTTTTTTATATAATCACTTACTGCCTTTGCATGCTCATTACATTGTGAGATGTGATTCCAGAGCATTACTTATGGAGTTAAAACAGTAAGAACTGAAAATATAATACACTAAACAGCTTGTTTGCTTGTTTTGAAGTAATATCATTAACTTTTTACTTTTACTACTGGTATATTTATAACTCTTGAGCAGAGTATATCTCTTTCCTCAAGCATCGTTTACATCTTGTAGCTCAATTTGGTATGGTTTTTGACTATTGCACCTATTTCCCTGTGTCTGGCAAATTTCTGGATTTAAGACTCTGGAGTCTCATGAGAGCAAACCTTGTTCATTTGTAATATTCTCCAACATGGCCCTTTTTTGACAAAGAGGGAGAAATATTTTGACAGCTATTAAAGAGGGGCCCTGTCTTCATCTAAGTACAGCCTCTTAAGTTTTTCAGTAATGTGTGCAGCAAGTGACTTTTCCTCCTCTTGACTGCAACTTCTTTTTATTTTTTTTTTCCCTTTTTCCTGGGCAAATAGACGTCATGAAGTTGAACTCAAGGGTCACAGTAAAGAAAATGTGAATCTGGGTTGTTTTTTCAGTGTTGGACAATGTGACTTTCCAGTTTGGTGAAAAGTTTTCAGGACTTTTGTTTCAGAAAAAATCCCTGTATTTAGCACCTTTAGAAAGGTCTGATGAGAAATCATCCAAGGCTGTAAACCAAGAAATAGAGATTCTCTAGTTGTCATTGTCCTGTGCGCCTTCTGAGAGCCCTTTCTGACTGCCTCATTGCAAGTACACTTAACCCAAATTCTCAGTGTGCTATGTACCTTTCTTCTGTTTCAGACAAAATCCAGAAACGACCTTTGAGGTGTATGCAGAAGTGACCCACTCAGGAATCAGTTGCATTGGGAAAGGTACCGTTTTGCACTGTAGTTCTACCTATTTTTTGGCTAAAACTATTATTAAGAACTGTATATTGTGAGACAATGAAGTATATTTAATATTATGCCATTCTAGCTTTTAAAAATGTCTCAATCATTGGTTCTGTGGAATCTTTTACACTTAGGACTAATAATAAGAAATTTATGTTTCTGTGCCTGATTATGGGCAATTTTCAGGTTTCTTTGGCTGTTTTGTCTCTTTTTGCCTTTTAAAATAGAAATAACTCTTTTCTTGATTAGGTTGAAAAAGTAAGTGCTTTTTCCAGTTGGTATTTGCTGCTTATGTAAGAAAAGGGTAGTTTTAAACCAAAAAAATACTCTTAAAACATCTTGTTTGGAATTTATTTTTACTTCCTCTTTCTTACTTGTTTACAGAAGTATTTTTATCTGCACACAGAGTTCTCATTTTGATCAAATGACTTTATCTGGAAATTAGGCATGGATGCAGCTTATAATTTAGTTAACTGTTTTTACCATTGCTATCGAGTCATAATTATACAAATATTTTTCTATAATATTATTTTTGGTAAGTATTCCTATGTTTATGGTAGAGAAGTCCTATAACTGCTGAAACCAACATGTAAGTACATTTGGGAATTTTTGGTTGCACTTTTAGCTAACTCGATCAAATAAGCAGGAAAAGCAAAGATTGAAATTCATAGTTCCAGAGTTTAGTTCAAGATACTGTTAAGTGAGTTCAGTCTCTAGAATGGTACAAAAAGGAAGTTTGTCAAAATTAAATAATTATGAGTAGTTGGCATATACTGAAGTAGTATTTCTTTTGTTTTTTATAAAACAACCATATGTGTTGTCGATATGTGATAGTGAACCAATTTTAGATATGTTATAATGACCCAATTGAAAGGACTTTTATATTTTATTGACTGGAAAGCCACTTACCTCCTTTTATATCTGTATTTGTTTGTTACAGTCTGCGAAAGTCCAATAGCTGCAACTCCTTCCTTGCCTGCCAAAGCCTCTGTAGGAGCTGTAACTGGAATACAGTTTTGGCTTGTCCTACTGCTCTGTGCCATCACAACTATTTGATGTAACTGCAGGAGCCCTTTTAATAACTGGTCTTTGTTTCTGCACATCTGACCTGGATTCTAGTGCCAGAAAATCTGAACAAATTTGACCATAAACATTACATTGTACAGTACTAGTGTCTGGGTATAATCTTCTCTTTGAAGTTTGTTTGCATCCCCCTGGAGGGATTAATTCCCTGCTGTGGGAAGGTGGGTTAAAAAGCACGGAAACTACTTTACAGGTTTTTAATTGGAGAATTTAGTATACATTTTGTTCTATAAACCAACTGATTCTGTGGGAGTTTCACTTAGTGGTGTTTTTAGGTTTGTTGTATGCACTTGTAGGTGCAAAATCTTCAGAAATTATTTTTAGGAAGTAAAAGAAAATAAGTTTTTGTAATTGTTTTTACAAGTCATGTATTCTGAAGTTACTCTCTCTGAAGAATCTTTTAAGAGATTTTTCCCAACCAATTTTTTTTATACTTAAGAGGTGCCTTTTATTCTCAGAAGCTTTGGACTTGTGTATGCCCAAATAGTTTGTCCTTCTGTTCTGAATGAAGGTTGTCTGGTTCTCTGCAGTGTCAACTGTATTTAACAGTTGCACTGCATCCCAGGCAAATCACCATTCCAGAAATACAGACCGAGAGACCTCCGTGTAGTCTGTGTCCGCTTCTTGGCTGGCTGTTCTGTGTCAGAGAACTAAGAATATAGATTAACTTCTAGTTTTTTGCAGCCAGGGAATGTATGTTACATGACAAGGCACAGCTACTATTGAGAAAAACAAAAGGCGTATAAGAAGCAAATTATCAGGTTTAAAACTATTTCTCCCCATTCCATTGATCCCAAAATTAACTAAGCTATTTTTGAAGTCTGTGTCTAGTATAATACTGCTATTGATACTTAAAATGCTCTTAATTCTGATATCAATCTTCTGCTTGGTCTTGAGGAAAAAGAATTGCTCCGAAGTTGTAGCTGTCCTAGTGTGGGGGATTGTCTGGCTTGTGGGATGGTAGAACTTGCCTCTATTTTGTTATTCAAAAATTTGTGTAGCTGTCATGGAATAACCCCAGCTGGCAGCTCAGCCCCACGCAGCCGCTCGCTCCTCCAGCCCTGGTGGGATGGGGGAGCAATTGGAAGAGGAAAAGTGAGAAAGTAGCAAAGGATGTTTGCCATGTGACTGTGAATTATCAACTGAAATTTGAAGCTTTAATGTATTTCAAAGTTCACTTGCATCTTGCAGAAATGGGAGATACTGACTTGTGTTCAAATGTAGTTTGGTTCATAACTTTTGGAATTGATGAAAGGAGCATTTTCCATTTGCTGCCATGCAGAATTACTTAGGTTGCAAAAGACCTTTGGGGTCATGGAATCCAACCATAAAGCTGACACTGCCAAGCCCCGCAGTAGCCCTTGTCCCTGAACATGACAACTGCGTGTCTGTTGGGTACCTGCAGGGATGGCGACTCCACC
Source organism: Acanthiza pusilla (assembly GCA_036630365.1). Lineage (NCBI taxonomy): Eukaryota > Metazoa > Chordata > Aves > Passeriformes > Acanthizidae > Acanthiza > Acanthiza pusilla. The sequence continues at coordinate 1,329,052 of JAXCHO010000028.1, forward strand.
ACCGCCCCGGGCAGCCTCTGCCAGCGCTGCCTATGGAAGGGTCCCTCTGAGTTACTGACACTCGACTGCGGAAGGGAAAAATCTGTTCTGGGCTCCAAGAAAGACATCAATAAACTGGACCAAGTTCAGTGGAGGGCCACAAAGGTGATGAGTGAGCTGGAGCTCTTCAGTGTGAGGAGACAAGAGTGCTGGTCTGGTCCAGCCTGGAGGAGGCTTCAGGGAACCTGAGCAGCAGCTCCATACCTGCGGAGTTCTTTGGGATGATAGACTGAATCCACAGACATTCTAAGTGAATATTGGGAATGTGTTCACCATGAGGAGTCAAGTATTAGACCAGGTCACTCTAGAGATGTGCATCTCCATCCCTGGGGGTTTTCAAGACCCAAGTGCTTTCCAGCCTGAAGAACCTGCTCTGACCTCACACCTGGCCTGTCTTTGAGCAGAAGGTTGGACTAAGGATCTTCTGAGGTCCCTTCCAGCTTGAATTATTCTATGATCCTAAGATTTGATTCATAGAAATGTAAGCTTCAGGATCATCGGGGAAATGTTTTGTACCTTAATGAGGTGCAAAGAGAAAAATTTCATTGAAACCGAAGAAGTTGAAAAAGCAAACATTGTTTTATTCCAGTCCAGGCAAAACTTTGCCAAACCACAGTGAAATGTGTGAACTGAGAGCGGAAACTATTACTGGATCAGCTCGCTGTGGTCTCGCTGTCCTTGTCTGTGAAGATGGGATAGGAAAACTTGTGATGCTTTCCCTGTTCTTTCTGTTACTGCCATTGTACCTATAGAAGCTTTTCTTGTCACTCTTGGTGTCCTTGGCCAGTTTTACCTGCCAGGGTGTTAGCATTCCTGACCTGGTGCCTGGCTCTTCAGACAGTTTCTTTGCATTCCTTCCAGGCCATCTTTCCCTGCTTCCACCCTCTGTGAGCTGCCTGTTTGTGTTTAGTTGGTCCAGGAGGTCCCTTTTCATCCTTGCAGGCCTCTGATTTCCTCTTTGTAGGGATGCATTGCCCTGGAGCCTGGAGCCTTCTCACCGAAAGTGAGAAGCTGCAAACTAGAATAGAAAGAACGGAGTCTGTGTTTTTACAGTGACAATATATGGAATTTATCTAGTGAGAAATCTGTGTTGTGTGTGTCAGGTATAAGTATGTCAAGCATAGGAACTTTGCAAGTCTAATGCTTCTCACCAACTCCCACACATTTACTTTCAGAAAAAGAAGGAAAAATAGCTATGGTTTTATTGTAAAGATGAAATATTTTAGGGAAAATATTGGCTCAAAGTAAAACTAGTAAGTTTTGTGTCTCTGGTGCATGGTGTTCTCTCATTCATTGGAATTGTTACATGACGTGGGTAATTTGAGAGCAAAATAGAAGCTTTGTATGAAATACTGCTATTTTACTAGATTTCTTTTCCTATTTTTAATCTTTGTGTAAAGGAAGGAAAAAACATTTTATAAAATTGTGATTTTTGTATTTGTCATGGCATTTTGTAATAGCGAAACTTCTCAGAAACTGAGGTAGTAAATTACAAAGAACTTGTATTCTGTCTTTTAAAGACATAACTGTTTAAGCTCACTCAAGCACTTGTAGATACCCAGTTCTATCCTGTTGACACATTGTAGACAAGTAAAGAGCGTCACAACTGTTTCCTATGGTTTTAATCTCAGCTAGAAGATTGTTTTGTGTGGTTTTTTGAGATGCAGAACTAGAAAGAATCTGCTAGCAAATTTAGTTTAAATACCTTTATAAAGAAAGTGAAAGCTTACTACTTGTGAAATTTTTCTTTTAACTTTCAAAGCACTTTATGATCTTAAAACTGCTGCAGATCATTCATCAAAAATAGAATGTGACAAATTTAAGGCTGTTGCTGGACCTCAGCCAAAGATTCTCTCTTGTTAGAAAGAGCTGTGAGGAGAATTGTAGTCTGACTGTCAAACTGTTCATATAGCAAAAGAGAATTTGTTAGTCTAAAGTAACCGATCAAAATAGTCTCTGAAGTAAGAACATTTGAAAGTAAATGCTCACAAGAGTAAAACACTCCCTACACCCCTGTCTGGGAGGACGTACCATGCTTTTGTGTGGGGTTTTTGTGTTCTTGCCAAAGCAGACATTATAAAAGTATGTCAAATCTGTAGCTTTACCATGTAGTGTGCCAAAAGGCCTTTCTCTCCAAGGACCTCATCTTTCATCTTTTTGTGAGTGTAGCATAAATTCTTGCTGTGTGTTCAAGGAAAAAGCTGAAATGGTTTAGTACCGCTAAAGGATTTCTTTCTTAGTGTTTTTTAAAAAAAACCGTGGTAAGTTAGAAGCCTAAATGCAACCGCATGGACAAAGTGTAAGTGTGTTAGAGTTTAACAAATGTTCACTGGATTAGGAAAGGAAATGTAGTTTATGCCACTTCTTTTATGACAGAATTTAAAAGGTCTTGCTGTAAGGCTCTCCATGTGCTTCTTTCTTTTCTCGAAAACATACCACTAAGTTGAAAAGGGAGATGAATCTTAGAAGGAAACTATTAACTCTGAGGTAGTTTATCATTGTTTGAGTGAAAGGATGAAATTTGCATTTGAATTGGCTCCTAGAGTAGCATGTACTACTAATCTTGTTCCTACTAGAAGCTTGTGAGTAGTTTAAGTACTTCCTTCTTTACTTTTCATGTTCTAGCCTTGGATTGTAATAGCTCATTCCCTCCCTCCCCCCCTTCCCAGTAGATCACAAATGTATAACTTAAACTAATCGAAGTCCTTAACTCTACTGGGAGAAGTCGTGATGTACTTGGGCCCTAAAATGATTCTACAGTTGTCACTATGGTTTCTCTTGTAGGACTTTCACAGGTAGAACGAGCAGGTTTCTGTCTCTGCAAGAGACACGCTGCTGCTCCTTATCATTGCCTTTTGTCATAGATTGTAGTGGTACATAGCAGAGCAGTGCCTCCCGTATTGATTAAGTATTTTCTTGAACATAAGCAAAGTTACTGGACTAGGATTAATGTAAGAGTTGGTCATTCAAAGGTTTATAAACCTTTCCCATGCACGTCTCAGAGCAGGCTTTATTTTTTTGAGATGAAAACATGTAATTGGTTCAAACCTGCCCATTCTGTATTGAGAAATAGATAAAGTGCTGCAAGTTTAGGAATAACAAAAAAATGCAGCGTTCAGGTCTCTTTCCATTAAATAAGGGCTTTCCTTTGAAGAGGGGCTGGAATTCCCCGATCGTGAGTTTTCCTATGGCATCTTTACAGTGTTACATTGCTACACCGAACTTCCTAAAGCAGGATTGGAAAAGTAACCAAACCTAAGCAGGTAGGTGGTATTTGGGAATTCTAATTCTCCTAAGCTGCTGCTTTGCTTTTCTTTTTCCATTTGATTGCTTTGCTTCTAAGTACAAACAAGGTGGAAGATTTTAACAAAGAGCTTACTGGGACTGCAGTGTCCGGGTGAGTCAATAGCACTGTTTGAGCTGTTTTGTGTGAAGACAGTTCACAGTTCGGTTTTTACAGTATTAATGAAATACTGAACTTAATTTGAAGAGAAACTCACTTTATGAAAAAAGTTAGAGTCTGTCATATTGCAAGTCATCATAAATTTTATTGAACACATTTTTAGGCTTATTCTTATCTGATGATACTAGATTTAATGAACCCCTAAACCAGTAATACCAAGTATGAGTGTTTCTCTGTTGCTGTAAGGTATTTTATGGGAAGAGAGCTGTTTGGCCTTTTTGCTTCATGCTTTAACTACTTCTGTCTACAGTCTTTCCTATTTTACAAGTATTTACTAATCTGCACTATATTGCTATGCTGGCACTGTTTAACTAGACAGAAAAATTCAGCAAAGAAAGTCTCACTCACAAGACTTTAAACTCTTTTGTTGATTTATATTTTTTTAAAGGAGCTTGACATCTTCATCAAGTTCACAGTGGGCCTGCTTTGTTTGCTTTCTCTTGAATGCTTGATAAGATTTTTCTTCTATTGTTTTGTGCTGCAAGGACAGAACTTGCCATGGCTGAGGTGGTTTTTTTGTAAATCCACAATATGGTCATTGTCTGCTGCTGAATAATTGTGACTGCTTTTTGTACAACCAGAACTAAGGCTTTGGCTGTGAACAGATTCCTTCTTAGCGTGAAAAGAGACTAATCCATGTAAATACAGCCCCAAAATAAAGCTTTACAGAAAAAGGGAAAGGCTGCTAAGCAGGAGGGCAGAGGTCAGCAATTTAACCTTTAACCTAACAAATAAGAAGCATGAAAGTTCCCGAATTGGTTTACAAAGGCAAGCTCCTGTGATCTGTCAGTTTTTCTTTTCATGATAGAGTTGGGTGAGAAAACTGACTGACAGCTAGTGCCTTTTTAACTGCAGGTTGGAATTAACTGCTAAACTGAAACTTTCTTAGGGACGGTTTTTTCTAGTGATTCTAACAAATTATTTTCATTCACTAGCTATACTTAGAGTTTTCCTTGAATTTATAGATTAATTTGAGTGGTTGTTCCTTCTAAAGAGTCCTTGAGAGACTCAATTTAGATATCCAATACTACTGAAACGTTTAATATTTCATCATTTGAAGCATTTAAGAATTTGGTGAAGCACTTGTTGCAATTAACTCTGTGTTACTGTGCTGCTTTAAGAGCAGGGCTGCTCTGCCAGTATCTGCAGAGAAAGTGTACTTTGCCTGGAGTCCAAATGTTGATGTTCAAGGGGCGTGTGTGTGTGACTTTATTTAAGGGAGTAGCTTTAGCTTTAGTTCATTCTCAGTCACAAACATTCCCAAGGTGGTTTGTTTTTTGTTTGTTCTCACTTAATCACAACAGGTAATCTTGTTAATGAGCGTTAACTTCTGCTCGAAGCTTAGTGCATAGGCAATCAGCAGTTAACCTCGATATGGACGTTGCTGTAAAGAACTTTCAATTCCAGTGTCATTCAGGTGAAAAAGAAACAAAGTAGTAACGACTCTAAAGGAGACTCCCTGTAGATTTAAGAATAGCGACTTTGGGTGGTTCCTTTGCCTCATGTTGTTAGCACCGTCCCAGGAGTGACTGACTGGTCCAACCTCAGCTGGATGATGCTTCCCATGAAGGTTTTCAGTAGAAATATGAGAATTTAGAATTTGTGTCTGTCTTCAGTCTGGTGATGCAGGTTGGTAGTTGTACCAGAGCACTACAAAGTGCTTTAGAGCACTTAACAGAGCACTGCTTTGAGTACAGCACGCAGGCAAAGCAAGCTTGGGGAAGCAAAAGGTGAACGACATCTATTTTTTATTGCTGGTTCTTTTTGTTACGGGGAGTTCCTTGCAAGAAGAGGATGTAAACTGGAATTCCAAAAGAGGCCCAGCAGAGTGCCCAAGGCAGTACTGGCCTGTCTGCCTTCAGTGTGATATTTTTTATCATAAACAAAAAGTGACATTGTCAAGTTTTCTTGTGGTTTTTTGTTGGTTTTGTTGTGTGGGTTTTTCTGTTTGTTTGTGGTTTGAGTGTTGGTTTTTTTTAAAAATTGAAGTGGAATTTAAAAGAGAGATGATTTGAGGTTAGATTATTATCAAATAAGTAAAATTAATGCAAGAGTATTGTTTTACTTCAGCAGTGGTTGTCAAAACCCAAGACCAAATCAAAACAAATCCCAGACTCCACCTTCTGTGCTACCAGAGACAGTTTGCATTTTGGTCCTTCTGGGGCTAGCAAGTTTTGGTAAACCATTTGTCAAAATTCCAGATGCTGACAGATTTTTGGCTCCTGGGAAGATGATTTTTATGTGTTTTTTTAGATGAAAACAGCTTTTTATACACTTTTAATATGACTTGCTTCATGAAAGAGAGAAATAGAAACCAAGGAAGTTGAACTTCAATATTAAGGTTTATAACCTTGGATAGAGGGATGGGAAGAGACAACTGATAGTGCTAATGTGTTGTCTGGAATGGGTTACAGTCTGGAGAGTTTTATTTGAACACTTTCCTGACTGGAATTTCCACCCTTAGAATTTGTTCTGGGGTTTTAAGCAGTGGTGAGAGGAATTAGACTCACAATTCCCATTGCATTCTACATGTGTTACTCAATCCTGTATTTGGTTCCTTTGAAGAATCATTTACTTTGAAACTACATAGTTATGAACATAAACAGTGGTAACATGACCTTTTCATGAATTGATTCGTACATTGTTACACCTCTTAAGTAAATGACTCTAATTTCTGTCTGTAAGATACTTCGGAGATCCTTGAGATCTCCTGTTCCAAAGATTTTAAAGCCAGATTATCACTCTGTGGAGAAACACCTATCAAAAATAATTAATGCAGACTCAAACCAAGTGTGAAAATGTGAAGACAGAATGGCTGATTGAGCACCACAGTGTGGGCAGACAGAAGAGTCTGGTTGCTGATGTTTCCTGTTTGTAAGCTGTGTGTTTGACTCTGTTATTGAAATGGTGTGCTTTATGTTTGTGTGGATCTGGCACTAAGTGTTCAAACAAGCAGGGCAGGGTCCCAGGAGGTGAGGAGCAGCTCTGGGGGAAGGTGGCACCTGCTGTAGGGTGGGCTGTGTCTGTAGGACAGAGCTGCTTCGTGGGCGAGGGCAGGAGCAAATCATGATAGCACATGGCAGAGGAGAGGGAAGAAGCAAAAAACCCAAACCAAAGCACAACCCCCAAAACTTTCCTCTGAAGCTGTGCTTCACTTGCCCCTAAACTAGCTGCTGGTTTTGGTATTTGCCTGTTGGTGATTGACTCTGGTTGATTTGAAGAGTTTATCAAACACGTTAAGAAGATTCATTAGAGTAAATAACCCTCTATTGAAGCTATAACCTATGTCCACTAATGCATTAACATTCATACTTCTTTTTAACATTTACCACAAACTAATATATTGATCTCATCTTATTCCATTTTATGCAGAGGTGATCCTGGCACACAGAAAAATGTTTCAAATATGCTTATTTTGCTTCATTGTGATTAATGCCCTTCTGCACTAAAGATCAGTTTGTATTTGCTCTGTGTATTTGTGACTTGAGACCTTACTTCTGTTTGTGGTGATCCATGACCTGCTTTTGTACACAGTAGTGTTAAAAATTGTTTTGATTATAGTTGGGGAAAATTTACTTGTATATTATTTGCTAAAAATATCTACTACTACAATATAACACATATTCCATCAGTACTGTGTAATTAAAAATACCTCTTTAAGATATTTTCTGCTGGAAAGAATGAACATGTTAAAACAGAAGTGTGCAGCTTTGTGTGTACCTTGGCAGTGTTCATAAGCAAGAATAGATGTAGTGAGTAAATAGAATTATTTGACTTGTTCAGTATTTTATTCCTTAATGAACTGTAGAGGTAAAGAGTAGTAAAATCTCACAATTTGCCATCTCTCTTGCAGGGATGGCAGAAGTGTGTTTTGTTGCACTTATGTGGCACCCAGTAATACAGTAATTACAGCTTTTCATTTTGATGTGTTTCTTGATTGCTTTGCTCTAGCCTGGCCGTGGGATTAGGTCCTTCACTAAATCATCTTGAGACAATTCTGTATCTAGACTAAATCCTTAGAATATCGTGGGTATCAATCACGTGGACAATTAAAATTGAGTATTGACATGTTTTTAAAATAGTCATACATCTCAATTTTGTTTATCTCGAAGTTTAAAAAACCTAATGACCTCATTGCAGCTCGACTATAATTACCATGTTTAAACTTCTATGCATTTTTTAGTTTAAACAGCCTTTGTGTTTTTTTAAACCAAAAGAAAATTAATGAGAAGAGACAAAGAGACATCAAAGAGGTTTTCCCTCTGATTGCAGTGTTAGAAGTTTTGCCTGAAAATAGGTTACATTTCTTCTGTTTTCAGCTGAATCCTCATTAACTTTACATTTTAATGATGTCCAGAGCAAATTATACGATTATGGTAGATGCCTTAAAGGGAAGCTTAAAGGACACCTTTTTAATGTTTGTTTCTTTATTGGTGGCAGTATTTGCACCAGTATTATAAACAGCATGAGACTGCTAAAAGTAATTCTAAAACATATCAAAAATATATTCCATTTTTGCCATATATGTAGTATAAGTGTCTTAATTTAATATTTAACACAAATGGAGCATGTTGGGGGAGATCTTCAGCTTTGTAGAAGAAAAATGTAAATCAGATCCTTTGAAAGAGTTTACAAATTACTTGTGCATCTTCTACTCAGTTTAATTTATAATGATAAAGTAAAATGGAGACAGATGATTTAACAAAGTCTCTGAATTGTTTTGTTTTCTTGAACCTTCAATGGAGACAATGGTTGAAATGTTAATAAAGTGCTAGTTTGTATTTTTCCAATGACAAAAAGAGTTATTGGGGGAGCTTGGTGGAATTTCAATTTATTCTGGTTAGAGGAACTCTAGTAACAGCAGTTCTGTGTTCTAATGAACTTCTGCTACTAGAAATTAAGATTGCATAATTAACTTTCCAGATGAAGAATTGTGTTACATCAAATGCAGCAACAAAACCTTGTATTCAGTGCACCTTAAACAAGGTTAACTGAAACTGGCCAAAGTTGGAGAGTTCAGAAGGAAATACATGATTTCTGACTGTAGCTGAATCAAAAGTTAGAGCAAAAGGTCTTGTGAAGGGTGGGCTCTTCTGTTTCCCTGTCCTGACACTTGGTGTCTGTGCTTTATGAGTAGCACCTTTGCTTTTCTTGTACTGCACTTTAATCAATAAATTTTTGGGAGGTGGGATTATGACAAGGGATGGGAAGGAGTGTCCCGACGTACAGCTGCAGGGTAGGACTCAAAACCCAGTTGACACAGTGAAATGTTTCCATTTGAGATGTGGAAGGTTCATCCTTCCTGTCTGCATTCCATAACTGAATTCCTAGTAATCTCAGATTTTGGCCATAGATACAGCTCTGCTTGGCGGATGGTTTGATAAAGCTCATTTTTTCAGTATTTTACATTTGTAGTTCTAAAAATTTTCTTTACAATGGAAACAATGTGTAAAACTTGTTTTTAATAAATTCAACCCCCTAACGTTGCAGGCTCTCCATTGCTGGTGCTGCCCAGGGTTTTGGTGTTGGCTGTAGCTCAGTGGAGCTGCACTCGCATGTGCTCATCTGCTGCAAGAGCTTCTTGAGAATTGCAAACGTGACTATCAAAATAATCCTTTTTGTCCTGAGGATTCCACCTTAAGGGTCCCCAATTTTATGATCTGCTCTTCCATTGAAATCTGTAGAGTGTTTTCGTGTCTTGGTGTATGTACACATAGCTCTTAGGGAAATGAAAGTTTTCCTTTTATTTTGAACTTGAATAAATTTTTGCTAAAACAGTGCCTGGTTGCCTTCTTCATCCTCGATTTAGACTACTGTGTCTTGATGAAGCATTTGATATGCCCATCATTAGTAATCATTGAATAAAGCAAGAGAAAAGACAAAAAGAAAATTAAGCTTAACCTTTCCATTTCAGTGTGATTTTACATCTTCTGTTTATGTTAATTTTCTGTACAAACTGTTCAGAAATCTAAATTGTCATGATTGTCTGGGAGTTATGGCAGACCCAAACAGCACATCCAGTGTGGTGTGCCTTTGGTGATGTTGTGTTACATAATGGGTTTGGGTCTTTCAAAGGTTCGGCTCTCTGCAGGCCTGAAAACATCTGTGGAAAGCTGTGGTTTAAGCTCCTAGTTTATCTTCAATCTTTTAGCTTTGATACCTGCTAATGTAACTTTAATTTGAAGATTATTTTGCTAAAGGAAAAAAAGGTTGAGTGCAATTTCCTGCTTTTTCTCATTTTTATTTTGTAGTTATCAGAGAATTTACAATCTTTAGTTGAGATGCAAAATAAAACTACAGTTTAATAAACTCAGGAAAATTCCGATTACTAAGTTCTAGCTGACAGAAAGATGTGCATGTTATTTTCATTTCCTTGGCATGAAGGATTTTGTATGGAATCATATTAGCCCTGAAAACATGGAGTGTTCTTCCTGGTAACTTGTTCTCCAAGTATTTGCTGTGTGGCTGTTTCCAGCCCGTTCTGTGTTAATGATAGTGCAGGGCTGAAGCATTCCAATCATTCATATGTCTGTCCTCCCTTTTTCATAAGGGCTTCTTTGCTCAGGGTTTTGCCTTATTCCTTTTGCTTTGTTGTGGTCAATTCAGTCAGTATAATAGCAGAGACACTGGCTTTTTTCCCCTTTTTTTTTCTTTAATAAAGAGTTATGTTAGAGATATACTATAACAGAGATAAGAGCTATTTATGTCCTAAGCTATTGATTTTTAATTAATGTTGCCTGGGCTCATGCATGTTGGCAGAATTGCTAACAGCTTGTGGCATTTTTTAATTCACATCTTCTTTTTTGGTATTTTGACAGTGTCATTCATATCTCATGAAAAAGTACCTTGTCAGGTTAAATGTGTTAAAACACCGAGCAAAAAAAAAAGGAGAGAATGGAACATAGGGCTGCCTAGAAACCTTGATCCATTGCCAAAGTATTTAAACAATTTAGTGTTTTGGTTTTCTAGCTCCAAGCTGCTTCTCAAATCCCTTGCTAATTAATCCAGTTAATTCTTTGTAGACTAACTGTATGCAGGGCTTTTTCTTGGGCTTCTATCGCTGAGAACCCTGTTTTGTTTGAAGCAAACCTAAGCTCTGTTATAAAGGTTGTAGTAATAACGTGAGTACTTGCAGATGTAAATACAGTGTTTTGAGCCTTTTTAAAAGGAGTTGTGTTTGTGTGGGTAACTTCTAATTTAATCTTTCATGTTTAAAAATTAAGTATATATGCATGTATAAAAAGATGGAGAGAACTTCATCATTAGTTTGATCACTTAAAAAAAGACTGTGAAACCTCTGTGGAACAATTATGGCATGGAGTGTTAGTGTTGTGGTTCTACTTCAACAAGTAAATTTGGTAAATGTTGTTAATTTCTGTTCTCAAAAAAGGATGTTTGGATGTAGCGCAAATAAGAGTTTAGCCAGAAGGAGAGTTTTCAGAAATGACCTGTTGATGCTTGAAATTCTTCTGATTAGAGTACAACAGCAGTATGAATTCAGACCTGGAAAAAGCAGCTGGAGAGCAGAGCTTAGAAACCCAATTAGACATGGAATGAGATAATGAGAAGAGAGTAGCTCCTGCTCAAGGTGTGCTGGTGTGTGACCAAGGCCACTGCAGCTCCTGAGCTTCCTTCTGGTTTGTCAGCGCTGTGAGAGCTTCCCCAGCACCCAGTGCCAGGGCAGGGCACACGCGTGTGAGCAGTGCCATGGGGCAGCCCCAGCCGCCAGGGCTCTGTGGGCACCGTGGGGACAGGGCCTCTCTGCGTGTTCTGTTCACTGCTTTCCAGGTACTGTTCTGAGCGTCCTTCCAGGTACTGTTCTGAGCGTCCTGCAGGTACTGTTCTGAGCATCCTTCCAGGTACTGTTCTGAGCATCCTGCAGGTTCCACAGATCAGCGCTGAAGCGCAGGTTCCCGAGCCTGTGCTGTGCTGCCAGCTGGCTGGACAAGGGACATTCCTGCTGTCCTTCCTCATCCCCAGCAGATTTGCGTGCCAGCACAAGGAGGCAATGGGCAGCTGTGCTTCAGCACCGCCTGGATCATCAACCTGTGCAGAGAGGTTGTGCGAGTAGATTCAAATTGCATTTTTACATTACCTTTGGAATTGGTAGTGAAGGAAAAAGATTGTTTTCAGCAAATCTGCTGCTAAGGGTGACCAGATTGAAACGAAGCAGCAGAGCTTTGAAAAGAGCTGAAAGTTTAGCTGGGAGTTTGTGGTTCCTTAAAGCTGAGAAAGGGAAAGGAAATTAGTGAAATTGCTGGGTTTATATACACCTGATTTCCAGGGCCGTGACACGATTATGAAATGTTCCTGCTCAGAACTAGACTACTCCACTGTCTCAGGAGCATTTTGAAAGGTGGATATATGCTCTCATACATCTTGGAAGTATCAAGTATCTGAATTTTTTTTTATTTTATTCTTTTTAAATCCTTTTGGTACTCTTGCCTTTTCTACAGTAGCAAAAATGTTTTAAATTTTTTTAGTGAGATGATAGATTTCCTGTCTAGCTGCACTGAATATCAGCGAACTCCTCTTTATCTAAAACAAATTTTTCTTCAAGCTGACAGCACTGCTTTAAATGTGCTAAACTTACTTTCTCAGAGACGTTCTTTTTGTTACAGCATCACACAGCATAAAGTGAGCTTTGCTAATAGTAACTGAAAGCATCGCAGCCATGAACGAGGTCAGTCCTGCAAGTGTCGATATATCCATGGCTCTGTTGTGGTGCCTGATGCTGTCCGGTTAATGAACTTTCCTCCAAAAGACAGAAGTCATTCTGAGCAGCTGAACACGCAGTGATTTTTTCTTTCATCTCACGGTCATTAGCTCCATGAGATGTATTTTTCCATGTTAGGACCTCCTTCCCCTCACCCCCACTAAGTTTTGAATGGTGTTCAACAAGTTCAACTTCTGACAACATTTCTGACTCCACAGAAATGTTTTGCTGGGGAGTATGTCGGATGCTTTTCCTGTTCTTAGACACTTTCCTCTCATTTAGTGCTGTAGTCTTTCACGGGACCTCAGAGATGCTGCAGCCTTCGGTGAGGCTCACTGTGACCAATCTGATTTATTTATTTTTAAACTCGATTCCAGCTTACGTGTCCTTACAAACTTTTATTTTACCATTGTGAAAGAATGGGCAGCACTAAATAGAGTGGTGAGTTGAGATGAGCATGTTACATGGTTCAAGCTGAAACAAAAAGGTGAGGCTGAGTACTGAAGGGTACAAGGCCAAGTTCTGAAGTGTCCCAATAAAATAATTGTTGCTCTCTCTTATGTATGATCTTTTGATATATGAACTTGTACACCTCAGAACTCAGGAATGTGTTGGTGACCGTGGAAACTCCTGGTCAGTTCTGTTTCACAGCACAGGTTTTGGGCTGTAAGTGCAGTGAGGGTGAGGCTCTAAGCATGGCTACTCTGGAAGGCTACAGCCTTAGCACCACTACGAAATCAGCTGCCCAGAAATGCTCGTGAGGTTTGGCTGTCCATTGTTGGTAAGGACGTGGGTGAATCAGATTGATTGTGTGATAGATGGGCTGTATGTTAGTGCACATGCCCAAAAGTGTTTGTGCTGACGTCTCCTCTGCGGAGAGCAGTAGAATTGAGAACGAGGTTTGCAGCGTTTCGTCTTTGACAGAAGGGTTTGTTCGGTTCCAATGCCATCCGAAGAGCTAACGTGTCCTGCAGTGAGCAGAGATGCACTCCCAGAAGCCATCGAGCCCTGGCTGACTGTGCGGTTGTGTTTGCTGGGAGCTCTGCCGTGCTGTGCCGGAGGTTCCCCTCGGAGGCTCCTTGTGCAGGCAGGGACAGAGCCGTGTCTGGGGCAGTGCTGCTCCACTGCACGAGCACATGGGCACTCGGAGCCTGCAAACAGTGGGAGACTATCAATATTGAGAGTAGGAGAGTGGGGTCAGAGTTTGAAACATTAGGAAGTTACATAGCTGGAGGCTCAGAAATCAGTATTCACTGTTGCATGTGTAACAGAGGAGGTTTCTCTCTGTAGTTCGGGCAATTATCCAGTTGCTCAAGAGAAGGGTTGTTGTTTTTCCTTTCTTAGTGCAACACTGCAAGAACTTGTGGTTGGCTACTGCACTTCTGTTCCACATCCTTTTTCAGTCACTTCTGATTAAACCTGGTCTGTGACAGACCATGTAGCAATGAGTGTATTTCTGCAGTGCTTTATGTATTTCTCTGATAGTATGTCTATCTGAAGTAATTGCGGTTGGTGAATTTTGGAAAGAAATTTAAAAAAGAGTTCAACAATTGTAAAATGTTCTCTAAGACATAGGAAACATAGATTATTACCAAATTTAAATGGCCAAACTATCATTAAAACTAAAACCAAAAATGACAAAAATAAAACAGCTTGGAAGATGTTTATAAAACTCAAAGTATTTTCTAGCAGAGAAAAGCCTGGCAGTGTGTTGGAAAATGCTGTTTGTTTTCATTAGCAATTCCTTTAGGTTATAATGTAGTTGATTGATTGCCATGGCCACATTGTGGTTTTACACAAGTTCCTTTTAATACACTATTCCTAAAAAGCAATACGATGTTAAAATGTTAATCCTGGTTTTCTTCAAAGAAACAAACAACAATGCTCTGGTTGATACAGGAAAGTAGAAAATGTAACATTATGTAAAAATTTCTCATAAAATTAATTGATTAAGGATTTTTTTAAATGAAGGTGCTCAGTGTGCCACTGTTGGGTATTAATTCAGTTTGCTATAGACTCTAATTTTATAAAATACAACTTATTTTTGCTGCTGTACGAAGTGAGTTTAGAGAAATTGTTTTGGGTGCCTGTGCTTGGCCCTTCAGCAGAAGCAGTAATCCCAGGCCAGCAGACAGGCATACAGAGCCATTTGAAATACATGTCTTGTAAATATTAAAGAGGTGACTGTTTCTTGTAAAGCTGTCAAAGCCCTGGTTGCTTTGGTCTTATCTTGAGAATTTGCATTCTGAAAATCTAAGTCAAATAACAGATTTCAACAATCACTGCTTATGTTTGGTGTTGTTAAACGCTAGATGATGCACTAATTTGGATTAATTAATTAATCAGGATTCGTTTTTGCTGCATGTTAGCTAGATGTGATAAAGGTCTTTTTAATTTTCTTTCTTTGTTGCTTCTGAGATGTTTAGAAAAATCTTAGCTTATAATTCCTGCCCTGTGTGATATTGGCACATCCAGACTGTCACACTGAAATCAGAGCCTGAAATATTAGTTAACTGCTTCTTTCATATTCCCAGGACAAGGAGGGTTTGCCAGCTGCTGTGGAAGTGGAGAGACTGTCACCAGGCAACTCTGCTGTCTCAGAATATAAATACAAAGAGGCAGGAGAGAAACAAATTCAGTGTTCATGGCCTGAGCACTTGAAACACATCTCTATTAAATTTATAGAGTGGCAAAAAGGTTATGAGAAAAAATATATTGATCAAACACAAATAAATTTTAAAAATTATTAAACACAAAAAAGCCTGTTTAAAGTAGGTGCTCCCGTTCAACTTCTGCATTTAAACTCTTTTGTACAATTATTACAGGCAGCCTGTAAAATGTTTCAAAACACTTCGTATTTCATTTTGTAAGCCAGGCTTTGTGGATTTCTTGACCATTGAAGTATGATTTTACCTAATTATATTTTTTGCAAGTTTTAGCTGCTGTATAATTTGCTGACTTAAATTACAGAGGGAAAAAGAATTAAAAATATAATCCATTCAAAATTTGCAGTTTGCAGGACTCCTGGAGTTTGGCTTAGATTTGCAGGAATACTACGTTTCTGTGTTGGTTGAAGAGCAGATGGTTATCAAGAGAAATATCCCCTTAAGTGCCTAGTAAAGCAAACTCAAAAGATTCATCAACCGTGCTTTAATGTGGGCTTGAGGTATCACCAAAGTCATTAACCAGTCAGGGAAAAGATCTGAAGACCTCAAATGAAGATGGGAGAAACATGTAAGAAGCAGGACCCAAAATAAGTGCTTTTTTTGTCTTCTGATTTTGATCTCTGTTATTTTAGTTTTATCTCTAGCCTGTGCATCCCCTTCTTACAGTTCTAGCTTTAGTTCTGTCAGTATCAGCAGTTTAAAAATTAATCTGGACTGAAACCTCCTGCTCTTCTTTGTAAAGAGATAATTCTGAGTTTGCTGATCACTGAACACATCTTACGCTTTCCAATGTCTCCTCACTCGCCGCAGTTCAGAATGTTAGCAGTAGCCATTAACCTGCACCATTGTACAGCTGGGTTTTGTCATTCTGAAATCATGGTGTGGATGAAACAAAAGAGCTTAAGGATTAATAGAGAGGTATTTCCCCAATTGTGTTTCATATTTTGAACACTCTGATCGCAACACAACTGTTTCACAGCTTCCATTAAAAGAATTAGTAAAATTTTTATTAGCCCTGGCCCCATTCCATATGAGAGTCCAAGGGAGTAAATGATAGCAGTTAAGATGAACCATGTTGCCTTATGAAAGGGTCTGACTAAACGTTCTGCACGTGGCAAGCTGGGCAGTTCAACAACCTGACATGACACTGAGTAATTGATGAGGAAACCAATGGAGCCTCTTCTTTCTGTAACAGGCAATGAGTGCTCTTCCCGTCTTCTTCTCCAATGAGTGTTGTTTCT
Organism: Acanthiza pusilla; assembly: GCA_036630365.1. Lineage (NCBI taxonomy): Eukaryota > Metazoa > Chordata > Aves > Passeriformes > Acanthizidae > Acanthiza > Acanthiza pusilla. The sequence goes on from JAXCHO010000028.1 coordinate 1,345,177, forward strand.
GTTCATTCAGCAGGATTGTAAAGTGAACCAAGACCCTTTTAGATGGAAAGTTGGTTTTTCTTCTAGAAACTGTGAAAATCTCATATTTAATGTTTCCTCTGTTTGCTCTGAATGGGTTATAAAGCTGCTGCTGGTCCAGTGCCTGCCCTGGAAAGCTGATGTGAGGGATCAGAAAGCCTGGGGTGCACCTCAGATGTATGGACACAGCTCTGACAGCCTGTGCCACTTCTTGTGTTGTTAGAGCTGCTGCCTCTCTGCATCTCCTCATTCCAGAGTGCTGTGTATTGCTTTGAATCAAAATCTGCAATGAAATCTCTAGCTTAACCCGCTTTTTTTGGGAAGGATTTTTTAAAAAACACAGATGTTACTGAACACTGCCAAGGAAAGTTTTGCTCCTCACCGCCCCTCTGGCTCTTGATGTGTTAATAATATAAAAACAATTATGGAAATCATAGTGATTTGCTTAATCTGTTCTGGTTTTCTCCCTTCCTGTTTCCTATGATGTATATTTTATATTGCCTTTGCTCTCAGTCTTTCCTGCTTTTGCATCACTTTACTGAAGTCTGAGCAGCATTTTTTGTGTGAGTTACAAACCTTGTATTACGTTTCTAGATTAAATTTGTGAAATGCATTTTCATGTGAGGTTTCAGTGAGCTTTTTGGCGCTTGCAGGGCAGAGTTCCAAATTTTCTGTTAGAGAGAGGCGAACTTGGGAGTCTGTTTTTTGTGCCACTAATGTCAAAGGCCTCGTGCACAGCTGCTGATGTCCCAGTCCTGCTGATGCTCTCACCGGTGCTTGTCGGGGATTCTCAGAGCCTTCAGTAACTCTTGTTACTGCAGGGCCACGCCACTGCCCTAGGCCTGAGCTGTCCCGGGGATGCAGCCTGGATCCTGGGTGCAGCAGATTTGTTTGCCCTGGGATCTGCTGGGTGGAGAGTTTGTTTCCCAGCTGTTCTCACGTGGCTTGTGTGTCTGAGTGTGGAACCTCTGTGGGTGCTTGCTGTGCTCAGCGATACACGAGGTAGCCTCAGTCTCACACTGTGGTGCTAGCAGGCAGTGGGGAGGAAGGCTTTCTGATAGAATTTTCTTCTACATCTTGGTTGTTTTCTGACTTGTACACTCTTAGAATAAAGAGCACTTTGGGAAGAAAAGATTGAAGGCTTAAAGCTGCATATTAAATAAAAATGGAATCTTTTATTCTATATGTATTTTATGCCTTGTTCTGAGGTTCCATGTCTCTCTTGTGTGTGTAGGTTTTTACTTTCCCACATTTTCTCCACCCATCCCCGCCTTTTTCCCTCCTCCCCTGCTTCCCCTTCCCTGAGATGGTATCTGCAGGCTGAGCTGCAGCAGGTTAGGGGCAAGCAGGAGTGTTCGGCTGTGCTGAGTGCAGGACGCCGAGGAGTTTGCAGAGGTTTGGAAAGAAGTTTGCATTGCTTTTAGTTGTGCTGCATAAGGACCAGTATGTGTAGTGGGTGTTGAAATTCAAAGTTACTCAGAATGGAATTCCAGTTCATTTTAGAGGGATTGCAGCTATAAGGACCTTAAGGAAGTGAATGAGGTTAATAGTTAGGAGAAAAAAATGAAGTAATTTTCACTATATTTTTTCAATTTGGGTTTGAAAGGAATTATTTGTAGCCTGTATTTTTTTATCGGAAGAAGCAGGTTCGTTTATATTGGGTTTGCATGGTTTACTCTGGGAAGTGTTTTCTGATAATTTTTTAAAACTTCCTTGGTTTTATAATTTCCATACAGTTCAAATACAGACCAGTCTGAGCTGTGCTCTTTGTAGAAGTAATTAAGCATGCGTCTTTTCAAAGCAAAGCTCCTCACTTTCTGATGTAAGAAAAGTTAAGAGTAAAAGAGCAGCATAGTTCTACTAATATGCCATTGTAGCGTGTTCCCATCCTGTCATCTGGAAAATTAAATCAGGTTCCAGCATGGATTACCATCCAGACTTGTGTGGAGGGGAAGGTAGTGTCTTAAATGCCATGAAATTGAACAATGGGATTATACAGTTCACAGCTAATTTCAATATTCTGCTGTATTTGGCTTTTTGTTGAGCTAGATTCTGTAGGGAGAGGCAGGGATAGCTTTTAGAACTTGGAAACATTTGCATATTTAATGAAGTACTAACAAGAATAGCTGGAATATGGCTGAGTAATCAATGCAGTCCTCTATGTAGTGTGCACGGAGGTGACATGGAATTTCTACTTCCAGAGGTAAAAACGGAGTGTTAGCCATGGGAACTGCACTCACCTAGTGTGGAGTCAGTGCTTTGTGTTCCCCTTCGGTGAGAGTCTGTAAATGCTGCTGTGGCCATGCAGAAAAGCCCTGCTCTGCTGTCGCTGGCAATGAGCGTTGGCTTGGCTTCTCCTTTCCAAAATAACCCCCACGGTGTTCCTGTGAGCAGGGATCCAGTCGGTTCCCTCGGAAGCACCTCTTAAAATAAGTACAAAGGGAAGTGCTGCCGAAACAGCCACATAACCCATTCCATACAGGGTTTTCCGACCTGTTCCTCACTGGGACAGGCTGTTCCGAGAGAGAAACAAGGGCTGCTGGAGCTCCAGGGCTTTGGCCAGCTGAGATCCTGTGGGCAGCAGCTGCTTTGTATGGAGCTGTATCCTCCGGGAAGAGAGCTTCTGATGGGTGTGTCAGCTTGGGAAGTGAGCCCACGTTGGCTTCAGTGGAGTCGCTCATGGATCCTAGGAAATTGTACATGCCATTGGTTAATAAGCTTTTTAAACCTGAGTGTAAGCATTAGGAATAAAATGGACTTTTTTCTTGGTACCAACAGTTTAAGTTTGTGATACGTGTATTTCATTGCATTTGCAGCCATAGAAGAAGGGGTGGTTGCAGATGGGATAGTGTATTTTAGCTTTATTTTGGAATGTTGTTGCTTGTATTCTTTCTGCTTTGCACTTGTAACTTAAAGTTTCCAGTGCTGTATTTCAGCATGTACTAATATTCATATGTTTCCAGGGAAGTTTGTCAGCACTTGCTCTGGGCACAAACTGTGTGGATCTTGTCATCTTCGTGAGCTGAAACTACAAAACCAGGTGTAATGCAAGATAAATGGGAGATACTGGGTTACCATCAACAGAAAAGTTCAGCATGTAGCACAGCCTGAGTTCTTGTTTTGGGGTTTGGGACAAGTCTAGTTTGAGAAGTATCTCCATAATTCCTGTGACTTTTTCCTTTTGGGGGGTTAACCTGCCCTGTATTTGTTCCTGGTTTGCAGGGTCCCCTCCTGCCCTCGGCTGAGCTCTCAGAGCTCTAGTAAGTTATTGGTGACTGCAAAGCTTCTGCTCAGTGCTTTGCTGGGGCTGGGTAGGAGGTTGGTTGGGATTTCAGTCTGGCTCTTCCCTTGTTCTGATGTCAGCAAATAGATTCCACTCTCCTGAACTTGAAAAAAGTGTTTTACATGTGTTTACTTTGCATCATTTCACTCGAAAGCCTGTTAAGTACCTGGAATAACAGCGTTCCCTGTGTTTTGAGCTGCAGAGGGTTTTCTTACTGTCTAGAGCTACAATGGAGCTGCATCTAACTGTTTGCGTGTGCTGTGCAAAACAAATTACTGCGAGTAAAAGTGTTTGAAGTTCCCAAGTTACTTTAGTTTTACAGGCAGAGTTGACAGTCAGTTCTGTTCATGTGTTTACCGAGTATTTCACAGGAGTGCTGAAGCAGTTGGTGCTGATTAAAGCTGAATCCTGGGGGCTGGCTTGCCCTGTATCCATTTGTGTGACTGTTTTCCTTTGTTCAGAATAATTTGGATATCATGTCTATTGGGATTATTGCATAATTTGTGCTTATCTTTCAGGAGAGCCTGGCTGTACTGAGTAGTAGCAATGTTTGATTATAGATGTTTATATTTCATAAAGTCAGGTGTCTCAAAGGCCATTATTGTATGTATTTATGTCAGTCCTCCTGGTGTAGTGAGGGTGGTCCAGCTTCCTGAGCCCTCATGGCATGACCACGTAGAATTTAAATACTTAAATATACTTTTATAGTGTGTATATGTGTAGGTAAGTGTAGTTGAAAACACCTTTCAAATGCATACTGGGTTAACAGTGGAGAATGGATGCAGTGATGAAAGATATTAAAATGTGAAGTAGTTTCTTTTTCCCTTGTGTAGTGTTTTCCAAATAAAGATGCTGAAAGTTTAGTAAATATTTAGTAAATATTCCCAGACCATTAAAAAGCTAAAGTGATGGAGCTGACGCAATAGAAAGGACTTGTAAAAACATGAGGACCTGTGGCTGCCAGGCATAACTTCAAGTGGTTTTCTTACCCGTAGGCTTGTGTGTGTACAGTGTGATATACTGTGTGTGTGTCATGGTGAAATGTTAAGACCAAGCTTCTGATTGTCTGGAAAAGGTAAAGCTGGAAAGTTTATAAAGGCCCAAGCTGTTGGATTTCTCCCGTGGAAAGAGTACACCTTGATGAAGAGTTTGCACCTGCTGCCAACGGAGTCGCCATCGCCAAACTCATTGCTCAGTGAGCTCTGCTCTGAGGCCTGTGGGCTGGCACCGCTCCGAGACACCAGTGGAGGTGCCAGTGCCACCAGCAGGGTCCCTGCCTGCCCGGAGCCCACGTGTGACGGGCCTGGCACAGCCTGCGGGCCATGTCTGCAGCCTCAGCCCCGCGCGGCCGTCGGACTCCGTGGGACAGTGGGACTCTGTGGGACAGTCAGACTCCATGGGACAGTGGGGACTCCGTGGGACAGTGGGACTCTGAGGGACAGTGGGACTCTGAGGGACAGTGGGACTCCGTGGGACAGTGGGGACTCCGTGGGACAGTGGGGACTCCGTGGGACAGTGGGGAC